>OY744483.1:337268549-337715530 GCA_963556165.1 Tipula helvola | reverse complement strand
AATTTTATGAGTTTAATTTTAAAAGATCATTGAAAATTTAACATTTAGTGAATTTTATGAATGAATACTCATTTTATAATCGGAAAGAATTTAGTAAATCCCAACGTGATTTATGATTTTTATCAATGCAAATGATTTAGGGATTTGAATTCGAAAGATTACACGATGTGAAGTTCTGTAATTCAGATGAATTTTATTTGTAAATTTTATAATAAACAAGTGAAATTTTAGGAATATCGATAAATTTAATGAATGCAGATTAATTATTAACATCAATAAATTTTGTTTATTTTTTATTTAGTTCAACGAATTTTAGAATTTTATGATGTATTTTCATTTGTATGTTAGGAATGCCGATGAACGTCGATGATTTTAATAATGCAAATAAATTATAATTTTTTTTTTATAAAACATAAACTTTAGGAATAAATCAATACATTTTAGATGTTCAATTAATTATGCGGTAATTAATGAACTTTAAGAACGCGGATGAGTTTTATGAATTTAACCCTTTAATGCATACTGTAGCATATCTGCATCATGTTATTCTAATTTAAACTGCATCTACATTTGAGCATATTTTTTCTGTTTTGTTTCGTATATCTGTTGTTCATTTGTTTTTCTCTCTCGTTTCACACATTTTTTTGTTTTTTACTGCGTTTAGAAAATAAAATCGCCATTTAGAATTAGTTAGTCGATGTTTTGCATACAGTTCGTAGTAAACATACATTTACATTTATGTAATTTTTTATAAATAAGAAAATTGTTTTAAAATTTATTTTAATTTTGAACGAATTGTCTTTTTATTAAAAAGCGTTATAAATGAAAAAATATTTAAATTTTATACCACAACTGCATAATGATGCAAATAGGCCTCATGGCATAAAATCAATTTTCTGGGAAAACTAGCTGCTTCCAACCATTTTTACTATGAAATTCGTTTCAACCAAACACATCTTTATAAGAAAAAAAATATTTCAATTAAAAAGAAAAAATCATGCATTAAAGGGTTAAGGAATATAAACGAATTTTATGTTAACGAATATTTAAACAAATGAGTTTTAATGAACGATGGTAAACTTTTCGAGTTTCGTGAATGACAGATGAATTTTATAAATTTTTATGATTTAACGCTGATACAGTGTTCAATACTTTTTTTAATTCGATGAATTTCGAATTTGGATGAATTTTCTATATACAAAGAAATTTTGCAATGCAAATGAAATTTATTGAGCGCTGATGAAATTTAAAGTTTAACGAATTCAATTTTAGAATGTCGTTAAATAATTGGAAATTTAATAAATTTTGTGAATGAAAACAGATTTTATGATCGTAAATTAATTTTGTAAAACCAAACATGTTTTATGATTTTTATAAATGCAAATGAATTGTATGTAATGAAATTGAGATCTGTAATTCAGAAGAATTTTATTTATAAATTCTATAACTTTATGAGTATCCATAAATTTCATGAATGCAGATTTAAATCAAATATTTTTTTTTTATATAAATTTCAACGAATTTTAGAAATATTTGAATTATATTAATTTATATTTATTCGATGAATTTTAAGAATGCGAATGCATTATAATTTTTTTTTTTTGGAAAATAGAAAAACTTTATGAATACAATAATGATTTTTAGATGTTCAATTAATTATGTGGTAGTTAATGAATTTTATGAACGCCGATGAATTTTAAGAACTTAGATAAATTTTAGATTTTTAGGTGAATTTAAGGAATATATAATGAATTTTATATTAATGAATATTTATACAAATGAATTTTATTGAACCACGTTGAACTTTGTGATTTTCCATTAAAATTAATAAATGCAGATACGTTTTGTTTAATTTCAAGAATGACAGATGAATTATTCAGATGAATTTATACTTTATGAATTAGGAAGAATTTTTCTGTATACAAACGAATTTTGCAATGCAAATGAATTTTATTGAACGCAGATGAAATTTAGAATTTAATGAATTCAATTTTAGATCGGAAGAGAATTTTGTGAAACCAAACGTGTTTTATGATTTTTATCAATGCAAATGAATCCGAAATGAAATTCGATTAATTGAATGAATACAGATGAACTATTTGAATTAAATACATTTTATTTTTATAAATCTCAGATGGAAAGCAGATGAATTTGCTGGTGAATTTAATAAATTCAGCTTCCACAATATATTACGATCATTCGCGAACTTTAATAAAACTTTTGCAACTACTGTGAATTTGAATAAATTTGTTTCATAGACAATTTTATCTCGATAGGTAATGGCGACCTCTTGTGTAATTATGGGGTTAAGAACCCTCCTTTATCTTCTCTTATATGCGTACAAATTACTTATCGCAATTTGATCTCAACTACTGTCATGCAATATAAAAACAAACTCAGAATTTGCTTTTACCATCTTAAGAATGCGCAAAGTGTAATATGACAGATGACTTTATGTGTACCATGAACTGTTAAGAGTTAGATTTTTTTACATATCTTGAAATATTATTATTGTTATTATTAATAGTAATAATAATAATAATTTGCATAAGCATATATACACACACACACACACACATACAAGAAAATGTACAATTTTGAAAGATAAGATATAAGGTGTGAGATAAATACAAATTATTCGTCTTCTTCGTTGTACTATACTCTTCCGCGCGCAATCATATATCTTATTATTTATAAGTACAGCGAACATTTAAACTCTTCTTTTATAATCTGTTAAAATATGATTATTTGTCTTTTTTTTTACATTTTGTATAGGTATACAAATATACATAAATGATTGGAATTGTACGCGTTATCGCGCTGCGGTACACCATATGACATTGATAAATTAAACGAGGCTGGTTTTAGATAAGTTACATTGCGCATATTTATGTACATAAGTAAATGCTCCTCACTTAATATTCTGCGCACATTACAACCATTTTCACGAAATGCAAAATTTTTGCTTGTTTTTTAACGACATCATCAATTGAAAAAAAAAAAATTAAAATTAACTTTTTTTTGTCAGTAAAATCACGTTATTTTCATTACATCTTATTGTCGTCGTAGTCGTCTTCGTTGTCGTTTAAAAAAATATTTTAATTTTGTTGATTTTTTCTCTCTCCGCGCTTTTTTTTTTGGTATATAATTCATTTCTAAAGTCATACCGCGAATAAAATTTATATAAAAAAAAATTCGCGAGGAAGAAGATACTCTTAAGAGTAAAAAAAAGCATTTTTTTTATATTTACAATGTCAAGAGTATTAGCTGTCGGGGCTTTAGTTTTGTGTTTTTGACTCATATAGATTTTAATGAGTTTGCGAATTTGGTTTTTTGTTTTTTTGCTGCGCGCGGCGAAAGAGCTGTGGGAAATTGGTTTTTTGTGTTATTTTTTTATATTTTCGGTGTATGTGCAAATATGCAAAATTTATTCGCGATGACGATAGGTCTTTGAAATATATAAAATTACTTTTGATAAGTGCTGCCATCATAATAATAATGATTATGCGATGAAAAACAAATTTTTAATTTGTTTGAATTTATAATTTGATTTGACTGCAAAAATATCAAAAAGGTAGTACAAAATAGTTTGACGGTTAAATTTTTTTACAAAGCAGGTCTAATTTGCAAGATTGAAAAAAATATTTAGTTTACTTCCGACTTGTTTCCGACCTGCTGCACCTTATTCCCACGCCAATCAAATATCAACTTCCATATCAGATTTATTTGTTCATACCATATCTGTCACATACGATAAATGTCACAATTTTGTGTTTCTTAATTTTTTTATTTTCATTATTATTTCTCACAATCACAACAAATATATACATTTACAATACAATTTTAATGTCATCATGCTTCTGGAATTATATTATTATTATTATTATTATTGCTACGATTATTACAACTCCTCCAAAAATGAAAAAAATAAAAATAAAAATCCAATCAATTGATTTCGCATCTAAATTTGGTACCGAACCTCTTTATACCAACGAAAATTTATTCCAAATTCTTGTTTCTTAAAAAATGTCAATTTCTTATGTATTTATATGTATCGGGATAAATAAACGTGATTTAAATTTAAATTATAATATTTTAATTAAATTATATAACATACAAAAATAATTTTTATTTTTTTTTTTGCAGATGTCGAAGTGGATGGCGTGGCCCACTATGTAACGAGTGTACAGTGTATCCAGGCTGCCGACATGGATACTGTAATGGTAGTGCATGGCAATGTATATGCGATACAAATTGGGGCGGAATACTTTGTGATCAAGGTAAGATAATTTTGAGCTAGTTAGTTACACACGATATACCCGCAACTATGCGCGCGAACATTAATTTTAATTAAAACAATTTTTGTTTTTTTTTAATATAAGTTAACGTTGTGTGCAGACATGAACGATAAATTAAATGGGTTTATTGTTGAAATTATGATATGTATGACAGATATTTTGGAATTTTTTTTATGTAGTTTTTATTTAGATGGGTATAATTTGGTCTATTATTTATTGGAATGGGAAGTTGTTATGTTAGATACGTTTAAAAATTATGTGCGAGTTTTAATTTATCGTAGTTATGAGAGGGGTGAGTGAATTGCTTGTGGTTGAATAACTTATAAAATTTTTTTTTTTTTTTTTTTTTTGTAACAACAAGTGTTAAACTTTTCTTTTGTTGTTTAGTTTCTGCCGTGTTTTTAATTTTGTATTTAAGCTTAATATTGAAAATAAGCCAGATTACGCTTTCTCATACAATGAATCAGATACATCCTTACAGCCCGTGAACTAAAATCAGAGATTTCTGAAAGTACAATTACCCCAATGAAATGGCTAAAGGGTGTGTGTGTTATCAAAAGGTAAGCACGATCTGGCCGGTTTAAGCGGACGTAGGATTGAACTACCATAAGTGAAACTTACACAGAGACTAAAACCAATTAAAATAAGATTAACATAAAATCCTTAAAACATAATTCCTTAAAACTGAATTTAACTTCCATAAAATGTGAATTTTGACAATTTTAAAACGTGAGATTTTTCAAATGTAGAAGTATTTGCAGAAACTCCGATTTCTAGAATCAATTCTTAAACATCCATACGAAACTTCTTAAATTTTTTAATTTCAAAATTCGTAAAATTTTAAATCCAGAAGCATTTTTCAGAAATTTCTAATTTCATACATTTATTTTTAAAACGCTAAATTTAAAATATTAAAATTTTTGAATTTTTCAAATTTAATATTTTAATTTAGTTAATTCTTAAAATATAATTTAATCTGTTCATTCTTAAACACGCATCTTTAGATGGCCTAATTTCTAAATTCTTAAATATTTAAAATTTGTAAATTTCTAAATGGAAAATTTTAATTATACGTTTTCAACATCCATCTTAAAATGCCTAAATTCCAAACTTTTAAATCTGAAATTTCCAAATTTGTAAAATTCAAATCTAGTAGCATTTTTCTGAAATAACGAATTTTATGTATAAACACCCATCTTCAAATGGTCTAAATTTTAATTTTCAAAAATGATAGAATTATGAAAATTCACTAATTCGTATAAATTCCAGTTTTGCAACATATTTGAGAAATTTTTAGTTCCATTAAATTTTTAAAGGTGTAAATTAAATTTCTTAAATTTAGAATTTTTTAAATTTTCAAATTATATATTTTAATTTTAAATCGTATGTTCGAAATTTTTAAATATTTTTTTTTATGCAGTTATATTTTAATTTTATGAATTTGTAAATGTAAACTATTCACATATCCAAATTCTTAAAATTCAAATATAGCTGTATTGTCGAAAATGTCTAATCAGGTATTAATTCCTAAATACCCATCATCCTAAATTTCCAGAAATCTCTTATTTAAGTATTAATTCATGAGCACCCATCAAATGGCTCAAGTTTTAAATTCCTAAAATTGTTAACTTATTAAAATTTCCAAATTCGTAAAATTCTAAATCCAGCAACGTTTCTAGAAATTCTTGAACCCCTATTTTAGAATGATCCAATACTTATCTTAAAATAGCCTTAAGTCTAAATTCCGTAAAACTGAATAAAATATGAATTTTGACAATTTTCGAATTCATAAACTCTTTTAAGCTCAGTAGCATTTTCAGAAAACTCTTATTTCGTATAGTAGTTCTTAAACTACCATTCTTATAATATATCGTAAATTCTGAACTTAAAAATTTTTGATTTTTTAAATTTCCAAATCCATAATTTCCAGCTTGAAACAGTCTAAATTTTGTATTCCTAAAAGTTTTGAACTACGGAAATATAAAAATTCGTTAAATTCCCAGTCTAGCAGCATATTTCAGAAATTTCAAATTTCCATTATTAAATCTTAATTTAAATAACTTAGATTTTGAATTTTTCAAATTTTCAACTTAAACATTTTAATTTCAAATCGGATTAATTTATAATCATAAAATTCAATTCCAGACGCATCATAAAATTCAATTCCAGACGCATTTTTAGAAATGTCTACTTATGTATTATTTTCTAAACACCTATCATCAGATAGCCTAAATTTTCAGAAACCTCTAATTTCATCTATTAATTCTTGAGTATTCATGACCTACATTCTCAATTCCAGAATTTCCAAACTTAGAAATTTTCAAATTCTTAAAATCGCAAATCCAGCAGCATTTTCAGAAATTCCTAAATTTCAAATTCTTTTGTAACACCAATAGAAATTTGGAAATAATTTATTAATTCTTTAACACCCATTATAAGATGATCAAACACTCATCTTAAAAATTCCTAAACCGAAATTCCTTAAAACTAAATTTATCTTCCATAAAACGTGAATTTTGACAATTTTCAAATAAATATTTTTTCAAATCTTAACAGCATTTTCAGAAAACTCCAATTTCATAAATTAATTCTTAAGCATCCATACGAAGATGGCCTAAATTCTAAATTTTAGTTTTGAAAGTTTCAAAATTCGTAAAATTTCAAAATCCAGGAGCATTTTTCTAAAATTTCTAATTTCATACATTTATTTTTAAAACGCTAAATTTATAATATTAAAATTTTTGAATTTTTCGAATTTTCAAATTAAATATTTTAATTTAGTTAATTCTAAAACACGCATTTTTAGATGGCCTAAATTATAAATTCTTAAATATTTAAAATTTTTTAATTTTCAAGTTAATCAATTTAAAATCTAGCTGCGTTTACAGAAATGTCTTATCATGTACTAATTCCGAAATAATTCATCTTAAATGGGAAATTTTAATTAGACATTTTTAGAAATCTCTAATTTTACAATAATTTAATATATTATTCTTAGACATCTATCTTAAAGTGGCCTTAATTCTAAATTTTTAAATCTGAAATTTCCAAATTCGTAAAATTCAAATCCAGTAACATTTTTCTGAACAACTAATTTCATGTATAAACCCATATTCAAATGATCTAAATTTTAATTTCCAGAAATGTTTGTATTTTGAAAATTTTAATTAAATTAAAAATTCGTAAATTTTCAAATTATATATTTAAATTTTAAATCGTAAGTTCGAAATTTTTAAATATTTTTTTTTTAAATGCAGCTATATTTGAATTTTATTAATTTGGAAATGTAAACTATTCACATATTCAAATTATTAAAATTCAAATGGAGCTGCATTTTTGTAAATGTCTAATCAAAAAAAAATTTCAAATTGTTTATTTATTAAAATTTCCAAATTCGTAAAATTCTAAATCCAGCAACGTTTCTAGAAATTCTTGAACCCCTATTTGAGCTTGATCTAACACTCATCTTAAAATGGCCTTAATTCTAAATTCCGTGAAACTGAATTAAACTTGTTAATTCTAACTTCCTTAAAATATGAATTTTGACAATTTCCGAATTCATGAACAGTCCCACCCAGCAGCATTTTCAGAAAACTCTGATTTCGTATATTAGTTCTTAAATTACTATTCTTATATAATAGCGTAAATTCTGAACTTCTTAAATTTTTTTAATTTTGAAAATTTCCAAATTTGTTATATTCTAAATCCAGCAGCGTTTTGAAAATTTCAAATTGTCTTAATTTGTTGTATTAATTTTTACTTTCCTAAATATTGAATTTTAAAAATTTTCAAAAATCTCTAATTTCATAAATTAATTCTAAAATCTTTAAATGGCCCAAATTCTTAAATTTTTTAATTTGGAAAATTCCCAAATTTTATAAAATTCAATCTTAACACGATGGTCTAAATTAAGAATTTTTATGTTTTTGAACTTTCAAAATTTCAAATTGGTAAAATTCCTAATCCAGCAGCATTTTAAGAAAAATCTAATTTCATACATTAATACTTAAACACCCGTGCTAAAATGGCCTCTGAACTTCTTAGCTTTTTTGATTTTGAAAATTTCCAAATTCGTAAAATTCGAAATCCAGCAGTGGTTTCAGCAGTTTAATTTTAATATTAAAATCTTAAAATGGTCAAATTCAAAATTTTGAAGTTTTTTAATTTCCAAGTTCATAAAATTCAAACCCAACAACATTTTTAGAAATCTCTAATTTCATAAAACTTAAATTAATTGTTTTAAAGCACTTATTTCAGTTTGTTTTGCACTAACAAAAGTTGTAAGACCGTTTGAGGCCTTGTCAAGGGCATCGTTGCAAATATTAATGCCGATGACTATTTTTTATTAGGGAACTGTATAGTTACATTCAATGTCTTTTCAGGCAAATTTTTCGCTCTTATTTCGACCCTAACTCTTGGATTGATGAGCTTAAGGTATTTTGACATTGATCTTGTTCTCCAGCAAATTAAGCTATCTAACGAAACAATTAAATGTATAAAGGAGTCAACCATTTTGTATTTCGTTTAGCAGTGTCCGGCCGATAAATGTTGCGCTCCAGCAGAATGTTAAAGATGTTATGGTCGTTTGTGATCCATTCCCAAATGGCCGAAACAAAATATCGACTTTCCCTTTTGGTTGAGTTACGAAAAATAGGAAATAGTAAAATTAATGTTTTGTTCCATGAATGAGGCTCGATGGAAAAAAAATTGGCGTTTTTGTCGATTTACAAACACATTTACATTTTTTTCGAATAAAATTAATTAGGTAATGTTTTTTTCCAATAAGTATGAACCCTATATATTAATTTAATTTTTCGAGTCCTTGCCTAACCCAAGCTACGATAAATAATATTAAATGGCTAATAAATTAAATTAAATGGCTTGACCTAATGATCAGACTATGTAGCAGATATCTTTACAAAGATTTAAATTAAATCCAGTAAGGGTAAATTAAAACTGGCCTAAAATTATTTATTTTCCACCAAACAACAATTAAACCACAATATTTCAAATATAATCTTCTTAATCATCTGTATAATCATAAAACTGTCACAAAACAACCCCCAACCTCGCACAGTAGTTTGCTTGTCTAACGACAATCGATAAAAATAAAGTCATCATTCAAATTATCTACCTGTTAATATTGATAACTTTTCATAATTTTTCCCGATTAAATCAATAAAGTAGAAAAAACTGAAAAGCACCCCTAATTCAAAACTCACCCCTAATGTGTCTACTCTACATAGTCATAAGCTAACCTCATAAATAATAATTCTATTCAATTACGACAAAATGTATGAAAATTTGGTTTAGAAATAAAACAAAATTTAGGGGATGTTATGTTGGAACAATAATCTAATCAACAGAACAATCTATATATGTATAGGATGTAGTTAAGGGTGATCAGAAGTAAATTAAACGAATTGTAAACGGTTAACCGCATCGATGCATAACGATCGTTTGTGTATTTTTTTTTTGTTAGAGGGGTTGCGCATTGTATATCAGATGGGTAAGATGTTGTATTCTATTGTATAAGTCACATGTGCGAATTTAGACAAGTGTTTATATTATATATATACGGCACTTGTACACTCGGCTTAATTCACATGTGATCGCAATCTGTTGTAAAATTGTCGCGTTTTATTTTTTATTTTTTTTGATTAATCGCTAACATTAAATTATTTCCAATTTTTGTTTCAGACTTAAATTACTGTGGTACCCACGAACCATGTATGCATGGTGGAACGTGTGAAAATACAGCACCCGATCAATTTCGCTGTACATGCGCCGAAGGTTTATCCGGTATACGATGTGAAGTGGTTGAACATCCGTGTGCTACGCATCCATGTAAAAATGCTGGTACCTGTACACTAAAAGATCCGGGTAAATATGAATCGTCAGCTAGTCAAATCAAACCAATTGAATCGCAGACGCAACCGATAGTGTTGCGTGGTATGCGCGGTATGAGCTCAATGGGTAAACCGGTGTCAAGCCGGTTAAATGAGCAACGTGATGTACTCGGTTTAGGCGCAAAATCGAAGTCATCAGTGACGACGGGGAATAATAAACCAAATATTGCAGAATTTACGTGCTCGTGTGCACCCGGTTGGACGGGATCTACATGTGAAATAAGTGAGTAACGATTTTTGTTTTTTTTATTTCTTGGAAATTCGATTAACTACTAAATAAAAATCTTGAGAGCATATTGAAAGATGGTGGGCGTATTTTTTAAAAGTCCTTGTACATTTCACATTTTTTTTTTGTAATTTATTTTAATGATTGAACCAAAAAATTTGTTTTTTTTTGTCTTGGTTGGTTAGCTTCTTGATATTTTCTTAAATTCTAAAATCATTAATTTTTATTATTTTGATGATTTTTTAAGATGATATATACTCGAGAACCTACAAAATCTCAATAATAATAAATCTTTTCAGTTTTTTTTGTGGCTGTTAACGTTTTTATTTTTAAGACAACAAACGAAACAAAACAAAAAAAAAACTTAAAGAAATAATAAAATAAAATAAAATAAGAAAAGAGATAAAAATTCTTTGAATAATTAATTATCTAATTTAAAATAAAAAATTTTGATTTTTCGGCTGGCTCGCGTATTTAAAAATAAAATATTTTATGTGTGTGTGTGTTCAATGTGCGGTGAACAGTCAGTCAATCAATTAATCGATTTGTGAAACACATAAAATTGCGATTATTAGATGCAAGGTTTTTATATATAATGGAACAAAAGCAAAAATTTAGCGACTTGAGTAATTTGAAAGTGTTTAGGTGCGAATTGGTAAATTGCAGCTTCTTGGCTATCGGAAGTCTGAGTTTGGGCCTCCCACTAGAAAAATTACACGTTTTTTAAACCTTCAACGTGCACGCCAACAAACGGATTTTGGAAACGGTTTTTAGGTTCACGTGAAATCGAGTAAAATTTCATGACAATTTATTAAAAATGTTTCCTATTTTTGGAGATCCAAACCAAAGGCAAATCGGGTTTTCATGGTCCCATCAGACTGCTTGTGCCACTCGCTAAATTTTTCGTTTCGATTACCGGCATTCTAATGAACAAATCAAATCCTGAATTTTTTAGCTTCTCCGGTGGCACAGTAGTCAGCAGTCTTGCTTTAAGCTCCAGAGGTCCCGTAATGTAATACCAATGAATTAATCATTCATTATCCGTTAAAAATAATGATTACGAAACTTCAGAATGAAGCGGCCAAATCTATAGGATGTAACGCCAGCGAAAAAAAAAAATGTTCTACATCTTGGAGATAGAATCTCCCAATAGAAAAATCTGTTTTTTGGTAAAGTCTCATTACTCGATATTCTAATTGTTTTGGAATTTAATAATCGAGATTTAGATTTCTTCCGGAGTATTTGCAAATCTCCATTGAATCGTTTTCACTAAATTTTTTTTTGCAGCCAGATTGAAGGTTGGACCTCCCGCTAGAAATTGTGTCAAAATTATTAATTATTTTATTGCAAAATTTTCAACACTGTAATATTCTGCTCATGCTTCCTATACCTTTTTAGAAGGCTCAAATCATCTTATTGAACAAATATCTCTCTGATGAGCCAGTCAAAAATTAAAATTCCGTTAATAAATAAAAATTCCACAAAACCAATTTGGTCCAATTAAATTTCCTGGTTATTGCTTAAATATGTGCAAGTTGATTATAATCTGAGTGTATCTCAAATTTCACATCAAGTTTAATGCCTAATTATAAAAAAAAACACTTAAACTCATTTAAGTGAGTACAGGCGGTGACATAATTTTCAGCAGATTAAGATAACGTCAAAATATTTTAATAAAACCAAATCGATTTTAAATATAAACCTTCAATCTGATTTTATTTACGTATATGGTAATACAATACGTATTGTAAATCAAAAGACATTTATGATTGAGTAAACGACGAACCTGATTTTAATGCGTGCTATACATTCCCAAAAAAATTTTATTGCATTTGAAACAAAAATTGTAAATCACTTAACACATTTGTGTTATAGTTTAACGGGGGCCGCACATACAAAACCAGATTATTTTATGGATCTCGAATTTATGTGATATTTTTTGTGGTGGTCCAGTTGACTAACCAAAAAAAAAAAAAATGCCAAATATGTTAGAGCACCGGAAACGTTTTGCATTCATTGATATTGAACTTTACCGCGCGCGTCAATTTTAATTTATGTTATGACAAATTATTATAATTAATCGATTGCAGATTGTTGTTGTTGTCAACGATTGTTTGAATTGATAAAACAATAAAACGACAAAATATTGTGTAACAGTTTATATTGTAAATTATTTTTAGTTTTGGCTTTATAATGTGATTGCGAGGAATTCATGGAATTTATTTTATTAGTTGGTGTAGGTGTTTAGCGATTTCCTTCGATTATTCTTTAATAAGTTCGTAAGAAATCCGGTGATTGGGAATAGCATGAGAAAGTTAGTTGGTTTCCTCTTATTATTTTTAATAATCTTGCAAATTTGACCTCCCACCAAATATTTTTCTTGTTTTTAACGAAACGCGATTAAACGTTACCACATTCACATATAATTTAGTTATTAATCGTCCCGATACATAAATTCAGCTTCTGAATCTGTTTGTCGAACACAATACAATACAAAACCAAAAATAAATAAATAAATAAAATCTTAATCCACATGATGTCTTTTGTTGTGAAGAAAATAAAATAAAATTCTATTATTTTAGAGTCATGTCAAAACTATAAAAATTGAATAATACTCACACACACGTCTTTTGTCTGTGCTATGTATGTGTCTGTTAAGATGTTAAGCCACCACACTAAAAAACCAAAGTCAATGTCTTAATTTATATGTTAATTTATGAAAATAAATTTGAATGCGCGAAAATATTTATGATTTTTTAATTAATATCGATATATGTCGTACGCGCGCGGCGCGGTAGGGAGTTTTATAATTTTTTTTTGTTTCTATACACGATATCGCGAGACGATCGAGATTAAATTGAATCGAGTCGAAAAATGTGTCATGTCATTTTTATGAAATAACGTCTAGCTATCTGTAACTACTGTGCTATTGAATACTGTTTGTCATGTGTAGGCGCGCATATCGATTGCGACCGATCGATCGATCGATCGGTACTTTGTATCTATGTGAGTAAAAAAGGCGGTGTGAACAAATTAGTTTTTAGTTAAATTAAAATGTGCGTGGGTACGGAGGTGGTAAACCGTTAGAGGTATCCCAAGTAATTACATTTTATTGTTAGTTTAACTACCTACCAGTTTACTACAACAAATTAATGATCATTAGAATATGTCATGTGAAGTTTATTTTTGGTTTAGGAATTTGCATTGACCAACTTTTATTTTAGGTTTTAAGTTTTTTTGGTTTGGCAAGTTGATTAATGTCTTATACATGTATATATAAACACACACGAAATATTTTTTTATATCGATTAAGATTTAGTTGGTAGATTAGGCTAAATGTTATTTAATATGGCGGATATGACTCAAAAGCAACGAGCTTAAGATAAAACTTTATTGGATTTGAGTCGCGTATATCAAAACAGGTTATGTTTTGTGTATATGTAGATGTTGAAAACAAAAACATAAGATATTTAATTAAAATATATAAAATTGATCAATTAATTTAAAGTCCACCATCTTCTTTAAGTGTATTCTTGTTCTATAAATCAATAAAATCCTAGAAAAATTATTTTTTTACAAATACAAACAGCCGAATGTGTTAAAACCACACACAAATTTTATTCCTTTAAGAATTTCTATTGTCTGTGCTTCTTCTCTCTTATGTGATGCGCGCAACCATTAATTTCGATTTCTAACAAAAATTATAAATTTTATTGTATTTCTTAAGACCATTTGCATAAATGAATAATTAATTATATTGATTAAAAATAAAAAATAAAAATTTCTAGTTTTTTGTTGAATATGGTTCTAACTTCATTCCGTTTAGGGAATTCGATGAACAATATGAGGTTAAATTATTTTAGTAGTGGATAAGGCGCGATCATCATCATTTCAATTGTATTTTTTTTGTTTTTAATTAATTCACAGTCACGTTTGGGTGTTTGAAATGTAAAGTTCAAAGAGTGTCAATATCTGTGTATAACAATACTTGAGAAAGTGGATATAATTAGTTCGATGATGTGCTTGAAAAAAAAAAAGATTGTCAATGGAATATTTGAAAAAACAAGATGTCATTGAACACGATTGATCGTGTTTATAGTGATTTGAAAATATTTGTTGTTGTTTTTTTATATTACTGTGGTTCTTGATTTTGGAATTAAGACCTCCCACAATTTCAAAGTAAATACCGAGACACGGAGGTTTTGCCCGACCGTCCAAGAAGCGTATAGCTTTTTTCAAGATCGCCTAAACTTTGGTCTGTGTTAAAACTCATTTTTCATCTACTCATCTAATTTGTTCAATTCTTGGTTGATCTCTTGCTCAAAATAGATTATAAGGAAGCATTAAACTAAAATAGTTTAAAGGCTGTGTTCTGATTGGTTGTTTTCGGGAAAAGCTACAAAATACAAAAACACAATCAAAAAGTTCATTAAGGAAACCGATTATTTTATTCAAATAGCATTCATTTATCGACAACTGGCTGACATTTGGAAAGTTTCAATTTGGTATAATGAAGTCAAATGAGCGATCATACATGCATATATTACATATATACAATATTTAGAAATGTAGGCGCATTAGGCTTTTGATTTCAAGCTTAGAAATTAAGCTTCAAGTTTTATACTTTAAGCTTTAGATTTTAAACATTAAATTTTCGGCTTTTTTAGACTTTAGACTTTAAACTTTAGAATTTAAACTTTTGATTTTAGACTTTGAACTTTAGACTATAAACATTAGGCTTTAAACTTCAGTAATTAGATTTTAGACTTTAGACTGTAGATTTAGTCTTTGGACTTTAAACTTTAGACTTTAGACCATAGACTTTAGATGTTGGACTTTATATTCTAGATTTTAGACTTTTGACTTTAGAATTTAAATTTTGGACTTTAAACTTTGATCTATAAACTTTATACTTTAGACTTTAAACTTTATACTTTAGATTTAATATTTAAGGCTAATAATTTTAGAATTTAGAATTGAAACTTCCGACTTCAGATTTTAGAATTTAGACTTTTGACTTAAGGTTGTAGATTTTAACCTATAGACTGCAGACTTAAAACTTTAGACATTGGACTTTAGACTAAACTTTAGATTTAAGATTTAAGACTAATAATTTTAAACTTTAGACTTTAAACTTTAAACTTTAGTCTTTAGAATTTAGTATTTAGACTTTAGTCTTTAGTCTGTAGTCTTTAGTATTTAATCATTAGTCTTTAGTCTTTACTCTTCACACTTTTGATTTAAGACTTTAGACATTAGACTTTAGATTTAAACTTTATAAAGACTTTAACTTTATAGATCATAGGCTTTACAGTTTAGACTTTAGATTTTAGTCTTTAGATTCTAGATTTTAGACTTTTGACTTTAGACTTTAAACTATTGAATTTAGACTTTAGGTTTTAGACTTTATAATTTAAACTTTAGACTTTAAACTTTAAAATTTGAATTATAAACTTTAACTGTAAACTTTAAACTTTGAACTCTAAACTTTAAACTTTGAACTATAAACTTTAAACAAAAGACTTTAGATTTTAAACTTTAGACTATAGATTTGATTTGGCGATTAGAATTAAAACGTTCGATTAAAGACTTTAGAATTTAGCCTTTTAACTTTAGGTTGTAAATTTTAGTCTTTAGCCTTTCGACTTTATGGCTTCGATTGTAGATTTTAGAGTTTAGGCTTTATGTAGTAGATTTTAACCTTTAAACTTTAAACTTTAGGTTTAATATTTAAGACTAATAATTTTAGCCTCTAGAATTTAGAGTTTAGACTTGCGACTTAAGACTTTAGAATTTAAACTTTTGATTTTAGGCGGTCGATTTTAGCCTTTAGCCTTTCGACTTTAATCTGTAGATGGTAGACTTTAGAGTTTTGAATTTATGTTGTAAACTTTAAACTTCTAACTTTGAACCTTAAACTTTAAATTTTAGACTTTAGACTTTAAACATTAGACTTTAGAATTTAGATTTTAGACTTTAGACTATAGACTTAGTCTGTAGACATGATTTGAACTTTGGCGTTTAGAATTAAAACGTTCGATTAAAGACTTTAGAATTTAGCCTTTTAACTTTAGGTTGTAAATTTTAGTCTTTAGCCTTTCGACTTTATGGCTTCGATTGTAGATTTTAGAGTTTAGGCTTTATGTAGTAGATTTTAACCTTTAAATTTTAAACTTTAGGTTTAATATTTAAGACTAATAATTTTAGCCTCTAGAATTTAGAGTTTAGACTTGCGACTTAAGACTTTAGAATTTAAACTTTTGATTTTAGGCGGTCGATTTTAGCCTTTAGCCTTTCGACTTTAATCTGTAGATGGTAGACTTTAGAGTTTTGAATTTATGTTGTAAACTTTAAACTTCTAACTTTGAACCTTAAACTTTAAATTTTAAACTTTAGACTTTAAACATTAGACTTTAGAATTTAGATTTTAGACTTTAGACTATAGGCTTAGTCTGTAGACATGATTTGAACTTTGGCGTTTAGAATTAAAACGTTCGATTAAAGACTTTAGAATTTAGCCTTTTAACTTTAGGTTGTAAATTTTAGTCTTTAGCCTTTCGACTTTATGGCTTCGATTGTAGATTTTAGAGTTTAGGCTTTATGTAGTAGATTTTAACCTTTAAACTTTAAACTTTAGGTTTAATATTTAAGACTAATAATTTTAGCCTCTAGAATTTAGAGTTTAGACTTGCGACTTAAGACTTTAGAATTTAAACTTTTGATTTTAGGCGGTCGATTTTAGCCTTTAGCCTTTCGACTTTAATCTGTAGATGGTAGACTTTAGAGTTTTGAATTTATGTTGTAAACTTTAAACTTCTAACTTTGAACCTTAAACTTTAAATTTTAAACTTTAGACTTTAAACATTAGACTTTAGAATTTAGATTTTAGACTTTAGACTATAGACTTAGTCTGTAGACATTAGACTTTAAACTTTAGACTTTAGTATTTAGAATTTAGCATTTAGTCTTCAGACTTTAGATTTTAGACTTTAGACATTAGATTTTATAATTTAGACCATAGATTTTACACTTTGCACTTTAGATTTGAGACTTTAGATTTTAGAATTTTTTAAGCTTTGGTTTATAAACTTTATACTTTGAACTTTAAACTTTATATTTAATATTTAAGACTAATAATTTTAGACTTAAGAATTTAGAATTTAGACTTGCGACTTAAGACTTTGGAATTTAGACTTTTGACTTTAGACTGTAGACTTAAACCATTAGACATTAAACTTTATACTAAGCTATAAACTTTAGATTTGAGACTAATAATTTTAAACTTTAGACTTTAAACGTTAGTCTTTAGTCTTTAGAATTTAGAATTTAGTCTTTAGTATTTAGTCCTCTGTCTTCAGTCTTTAGTCTTCAGTCTTTAGATTTTAAATGTTAGCTTTTAGATATTAGACTTTAACTTTATAAAGACTTTAACATTATAGACTGTAGATTTTGTAGTTTAGACTTTAGATTCTAGATTTTAGACTTTTGACTTTAGACTTTAAACTTTTGAATTTAGATTTTAGGTTTTAGTTTATAATTTAAGCTTTAGAATTTAAACTTTAAAATTTGAGTTATAAACTTTAAACCGTAAACTTTAAACTTTTAGCTATAAATTTTAATTTTTGAACTATAAACTATAAACTAAAGAATTTGGACTTTAAACTATATAGACTTTAGATCTGACTTTGACTAATAATTTTAAACTTTAGCCTTATGAATTTAGAATTTAAACTTTCCATTAATAACTTTAGAATTTAAACTTTTAACTTCAGGTTATAAATTTTAGCCTTTCGACTTAGATTTTAGAGTTTAGGCCTTATGTAGTAGATTTTAGTATTTAGACTTTAACTTTAGATTTAATATTTAAAACTAATAATTTTAGTCTTTAGAATTTTAGAGTTTAGTCTTGCGACTTAATACTTTAGAATTTAGACTTTTGACTTTAGGTGGTCGATTTTAGCCTTTAGCCTTTCAACTTTAATCTGTAGATGGTAGACTTTAGAGTTTAGACTTTATGTTGTAAACTTTAAACCTTAAACTTCTAACTTTAAACCTTCAACTTTAAACTTTAGACTTTATACTTTAAACATTAGACTTTAGTTTTTAGAATTAAGCCTTTAGTCGTCAGACTTTAGATTTTAGACTTTAGACATTATAGTTTATAATTTAGAACATAGATTTTACACTTTACAATTTAGATTTGAGACTTTAGATTTTAGAATTGTTTAAACTTTGATTTATAAACTTTAAACTTTGAACTATAAACTTTATACTTTAGACTTTAAACGTTATAATATTTAAGACTAATAATTTTAGACTTAAGAATTTAGAATTTAGACTTGCGACTTAAGACTTTGGAATTTAGATTTTTGACTTTAGACTGTAGACTTAAAACATTAGACATTAAACTTTATACTAAACTTTAGACTTTAGATTTAAAACTAATAATTTTAAACTTTAGACTAAAATCGTTAGACTTTAGTCTTCAGTCTTCAGATTTTAAACTTTAGCCTTTAGATATTAGTCACATTATAGACCGTAGATTTTATAGTTTATACTTTAGATTCTAGATTCTAGACTTCTTTTGAATTCAGATTTTAGGTTTTAGATTTTATAATTTAAACTTTAGACTTTAAACTTTAAAATTTGAGTTATAAACTTTAAACTGTAATCTTTAAACTTTTAGCTATAAACTTTAATCTTTGAACTATAAACTTTAAACTAAAGACTTTAGACTTTGAACTATAGATTTTAGATTTGACTTTGACTAATAATTTTAAACTTTAGCCTTTAGAATTTAAACTTTCGAACTTTTCTTAAATTTAGACTTTTGACTTTAGATTGTAGATTTTAAACTTTAGCCTTTCGACTTTAATGTATAGATGGTAGACTCTAGAGTTTCGACTTTATGTTGTAGGCTTTATGCTTTGGACTGTAGATTTGTACTTAACTTTAAACTTGAGACGTTAGATTTAAAATTTAAGACTTTAGGTTTTAGAAATTTGATTTTCGATTTAGAACTTTAGAATTTAGACTTTTGATTTTAGGTTGTAGATTTTAGACTTTAGCCTTTCGACTTTAATCTATAGATGGTATACTTTAGAGTTTAAACTTTTGGTTGTAGATTTTAGACTTTAAATTTTAAGCTTCATGCTTTAGAATGTAAACTGCAGACATTAGACATTAAACTTTAAACTTTAAACATTAAACTTTAAGCTTTAGATTTAAAATTTAAGACTAATAATTTTAGACTTTCGATTTTAGACTTTAAAATTTAGACTTTTAGCTTTAGGTTGTAGATTTTAGACTGTAGCCTTTCGATTTTAATCTATAGATGATAGACTTTAGAGTTTAGACTTTGGGTTGTAGATTTTTGATTTTAAACTTTCGATTTTAGGCTTTATACTATAGCATTGAAACTTTCGACTTAATACTTTAGAATTTAAACTTTTGATTTAAGGTTGTAGATTTTAGATTTAGCTAAAAAACCTTTTGACTTATGCTTTAGAATGAGGCTTTAGAGTTTAGCAAGTTGTAGATTTTAGTCTTTAAACTTTCAACTTTAGCCTTAGCGTTTAGACTTTAGAATTTAAACTTTTGACCTGTGGTTGTAGCTTGTAGACTTTAGCCTTTCGACTTTATGCTTTAGATTATTAACTTTAGAGCTTAAATTTTAAGTTGTAGATTTTAGACTTTCGACTTTAGCCATCAGGCTGTAGACTTTAGAATTTAGACGTTTTACTCTCATCTTTCGACTTTAAAGTTTAAACTTTATACTTTAAAATTTAAGACTTTAGATTTTGACTTTAAGCTTTAGGTCTTAGACTTTAGACGGTAGATTTTATACTTGAAACTTTAGGCTATAGACTTTAAAATTTGAATTTTAGACTTAAGATTAAGATATTTGATTATAAAATTTAGAGCTTTTGAATTTAGTTTAGTTAGTTGTTAGACTCTGGACATCAAATATTAAACTTTCGAATATTAGTTTTTAACTGTAGGCTCCAAAACATTAAACTTGAAAGTTTAGACTTAAGACTTTAGACTTTCAACTTCATACTTAGGGTTTATACTTTAACTTTTAGGCATTTTTAGACTTAAAACTTTAAATTTTAGTCATTCGACTTTATAATTAAGACCTAAAATTTTAGAAGAACACATAAGAATTAAACTATACGCCAAATGTCGCATCACCAAGAATCGCCCATCGCCAATCACAGAGAGGGTGTATAGGTATAGTAGGTGGGGTGTATAGTATAGGTTTTTTTCTGATTCACATGGAGGATTCTGAGCGTTCCCGATATTTATAAGAACTCCAGAACATTTTCCAATAAAACATTAACAATAAATCGCCTTTTTATCATTTTAAGCGGCGCCATCTTTGGTCAGTTCAAATAAATACAGACTTTACAGATGCTGTGCAGTTACTACAATGACGACTGCTGCCCTACAACGGTACCTCATTTTATACTTTACCCTAATACTTGGTTCCTAACAT
Organism: Tipula helvola; assembly: GCA_963556165.1. Classification (NCBI taxonomy): domain Eukaryota; kingdom Metazoa; phylum Arthropoda; class Insecta; order Diptera; family Tipulidae; genus Tipula; species Tipula helvola. The sequence continues at coordinate 337,694,599 of OY744483.1, read as the reverse complement.
CTGAACTCATAACCAAACGCAAACTAATAATTAGAATATGTTTATTGAATTTGTTTAATAATTTAGAAGCTCAAAATCTTAAATTGCTGTCATCGTAATAGGAGGATGTGGGAAATTTGGAATGGGAAACTTTTTAATCTTGTTATTTTTAAAATTGAAAGGAAAAATTGTAATCCAAAAGTGTTGGATATAATTTCGTGGTTTGAAGAATCTTGACTCAGTTAATATTAGAATTTTGTTTTGAAAGTAATGCTTTTGAAATGTGTCAATATTTTACAATTACTTTTGGTGTCGAATTTGGATCTTAGTGGTGTTGTTTAAATTACTAAATTAAATACTTCCATCTACTAATTGAATTTTTTTTCTTAAAAACCGTTATTATTTAGAATAAGATTTCGGTTTAGTTCTATGATTTAAAATTATGAGCTAAACCACTCAATAATATTTTGTATAGCTATAAATTTGGTTACATTTTCAAGCCAACCTAAATTACTAAAAAATCATAGATTTATAAAAGGTCCACACCATATTTTATATGTGTGTCACTTTAATTGATTAAAGACAAGTTCACACGATTTACACAAAAACCCACCATCAAACCAACATAAACTAGCTTATTACATCACGTCCACTATAATGTCAAATCATTGTCACCTGACTACCATAAATGTAATCGTTTTTCGATCTTATGTGTAACAAGCGGTGACACCGACAACATATATCGGATATTTGCATTACATACAAAAGTAAAGCCAAACTGTTCATTTATATACTATATAGCAAAAGCTTGTACACATATCAAGACAAAACAACATTATATTTTACACTATAATTAATTTATTATCAATTAAAATTTAATAAAGCCAAAACAAAACAAAACAAAAAAAAATTCCCTAACCTGTCATTATGCCATGTCATTCCGCCGTATAGTCGCGCGGTAATATTTCATTTTTTATTTTATTTTTATTACAATATTACAATTTCGATGATTAGTTGATAATGATAATGATTTTAAATTAATTGTGAAAATATTCTGTACACAAACAGGAATGTCCTTTCTGACATGAGACGACATTTTATGTATTGTGTAGTGTATGTACCTATGTATATATACATAAAATACTTGTTCGACTGGATCAATGATGATCGGTTTATAAAAATCACAGAAGAAACGATATGTGTACAAGATAACAAAAATTATTGATTATGAAATAGTTTCATACACACAAATACAATTATTATTAAATTATTTGTATATAGTATAATGTAAGTACAATTTTTATCTGTAATTATGCTTGGATTTTCTTTATGTACTTACATTTTATGTGTAAAAGCGATGCGCGCTTCTTTTTATACATTTCGCAAAAATATAAAAAATAAAAAGTTGAATCAGATTAAAATAATTACGGATATTATACGAATCTATTTCACAAATAGATGCGGGGAAATAATTAACTTTGTATGCACTGGTTTAAGTATTCTTTATACAGTTTTTCTTAATAGTGCGCTATAGGTATATGCGATTCCAGGGAACACAAGGTGATTGTTCAGCAAAATTTGAGTCGAGGTTTAATGTTGCAAGTCGTAAAAATTTAATTTCCACAAAATTGGGAACTATAAAATAACTGGCGACTTTATTTTTATTTTATTTCCTTTTTTTTTTTTATTATTTTAATATTATGAAAGTCATGTAAATCTAGGGTGGAGAATGTGTTGGCCTAGCAAATTTTAAACCGGGATCCAAAAGTTCACAACCTTTTAGTTCAATTACAAAATAAATGTTTTGGTGGAAAGCATTTGGCGTATTACTAACCATGTTTAAATAACAAGAAATTTATTAGGAGACTAAATGTACAAATGGTCCACAGCCGTAATTGTCTAAAATGTTAACAAAGCAAAATTTAATCGAATCTACTTTAAATACAAAAACCTTCAACGATCAACGTAAGCTAAAACTAATGCGAAAATGATTAAAAAATAACTTAGCAAAGATGGCCATTGCAGGTTACCTACTTAGCAAAGATGGCCATTACATCTCCGAGTTTACTCACTAATGAGTTAAAATATTAAAATGGATATTGGTATGCTAGGCTTATTCATTTATTTTAGAGTTGCTCGCTAGCACTAGCTCGTGAATTAAACAATTACAACCCCTAGAAAACTATCACTTTTCTTTACTTGTAAAACAATCTACTATTTTTAAATGCGGATTCTATAATACTTGGTTATCTAATATGGTTTGCCATTTTAATTAATTATGTTTTATCCGTTTTGGTGGAATATGGCTTTAATCTAAGCCTTCAACTTCATCTAAATTCATATGAGAATCACGTTTCCATTGCACGCATCGGATTTCATCTAAATCGGTTAATAATTAACCAAGTTATATCTTAATTGGCCGCCGCAACTTCAGCTTAATTCATTTTAGAATCTCATTTTCATCGAAATCCCCAGTTTTGGCCTTACGTAAAATGACTGCGATGACTTTTTTGCCATATTTATTTTTATTAATTTTTTCGAATATAGATACCGTTTATGAAAAAGTTTCACATCAACAAATCATGTATTACAACCTCAATGGAGTAACGTCCAAATCAATATTGTTCTTTCGCTTAGATTATAGCTACACGGTTAATGTAAAAATCCTGTTAATATATTTATCCGCGGATTTGTCCGCAAAATCAACAGAAATTACCTGTCAATTATATCAACCCAATTCGGTATGTGTTATAGAATTTGAATATTTGAAGTCAAAATTCGACATCTCATCAGAATTCGATATTTCATGTCAGAATTTGAATTTTTGTTAGAATTAGATATGAGATTTCAGAATTTGTACTTATGATGTCAGAATTCTATATATTATGCCAGAAATCGACATGTCACATATTCGAGATATAATGTCAGAATCCAATAAATTATGCCAGAATCCATTACTTCATTGTCGGAATTGTCGTACTGTCGTGTCAGAATTTGAATTTATGATGTCAGAATTGACACACCGGAATTTGATGCGTCATGTCAGAATTTGCAGTTTTGTTGCCGAAATATATGTATTATATGGGTCAATCATGGCATCACGTTTTGAATTTATGATGTCAGAGTTCGATATATCGTGTCAGAATTGGAAATATCATGCCAAAACTTCGTAAATCATCTCAGAATTTGAACTTACGATGTCAGAATTTGATATATTATACTAAAATACCCTAAATTTCAAATCAGAATTCGAGTTGTCCTGTTAAAACTAGAGTTAATGGTTAATGCTATTATATCTGAAGTCAAAATTTGAATTTTTGATGTCAGAATTCTACATACTGCGTTAAAATTCGATATGTCATGTCAGAATTGTATATCTTGTGTCAAAATTAGATAAATGATGACAGAATTCGACATAGAATTCCAGAATTTGAGTTAGGTACCTATGTCTAAATTCAATACATCAGAATTCGTTATGTCATTTAAGAATTCCAAAGGTCTTGCCATAATTTGATAAAGCTATCACGAAGCCTTCAGAATTCTGTATATGATATAAAAATACGATATGGTTTGTCAGAATTCGATATGTTTTGGTTTTATATTTCTACATATGACGTAAGAATTCAGTATCACAATTCAAATTTTATATGTCCAGTGGATATTTTAAATTTTTTCGTATTTGACATATTCGGTCAAAATTCGACATGTTATTTCAGAATTTGATAAATCATCTCATGACTTCAAAATTCGATATATCATCTCAAAATAAGAGATGTCTTATCAGAAATAGATATATCATCCCAGAATTCAACACAATTTGTTGAACTTTTGTACGGTATATCTAGAATAGGTCTGTATATAGAAATTCTGAAGTCTTGAGATGATTTATCAAAAAATTCGTTAGCTCTTGTCAGAATTCAATAAATCTCTTCAGCGTTTGAATTTATGATATCAGAATTCGATAATTTATGTCAGAGTTAGTGTTTTGAATGTCAAAACTCGGAATATCATACCGGAATTCGATAATCGTGGCAGAAATTAATTTTGTGACATCAGAATTTGAATATTTAATGTCAAAATTCGATATCTCTTATCATAATTCGATATCTCATGTCAGAATTTGAATTTTTGTTAGAATTAGATATGGAATTTCAGAATTTGTATTTATGGTGTCAGACTTCTATATATTATCCAAGAAATCGACATGTCACATATTCGAGATATTATGTCAGAATCCGACAAATTATGCCAGAATTCATTACTTCATTGTCGGAATTGTGATACTATCGTCTCAGATTTTGAATTTATGATATCAGAATTGATTTATATCACGCCTGAATTTGATACGTCATGTCAGAATTTGTATTTATGTTGGACAAATATATCTATTATATGGGTCAATCATTGCATAGTTCAATATGTCAAGACAGGTTTTGAATTTATGATGTCAGAGTCCGATATATCGTACCAGAATTAGAAATATCTTACTTCATAAATCATCTCAGAATTTAAACTTACGATGCCAGAATTCAATATCTCATGTCAGAATTTGATATATTATGCTAACATTTTAAATGTCAAATCAGAATTCGAATTTATGTATGTCAAGTAGAATTCGATATATCAAGCCAGAATTCGAATAGTCCTGTTAAAACTAGAGTTAATGCTATCTAAATCCGACATATATTATGTTTGAAGTGAATTTTTTGGTGTGAGAATTCTACATACGACGTATAATTCGATATGACATGTCAGAATTGTATATCTTGTGTCAAAATTAGATAAATAATGACAGAATTCGGCATGTCAAGCCAGAATTTCAGTCATTTAAGAATTCGAAAGGTATTGCCACAATTTGATAAATCTATCGTGAAGCCTTCAGAATTTCGTATATCATCTCAAAATTCGATATGCTGTGTCAAAATTCGATATATTTTTGGTTTTAGAATTCTACATATTACGTAAGAATTCAATATCACAATTCAAATTTTATTCTCATTGATATTTTAACTTTTTTCGTATTTGGCATAATCAAGCAAAATTCGACATGTCTTATCAAAATCTGATATATCATCTCATGGCTTCAGAATTCGATATATCATTCCAGAATTTAACACAATTGGTATATCTAGGATAGGTATATCTGTATATAGGAACTGTGAAGTCTTGAGATGATTTATCAAAAAATTCGATAGCTCATGTCACAATTCAATAAATTTCTTCGGCGTTTGAATTTATGATATCAGAATTCGATAATTTATGTCAGAGTTAGTGTTTTGAATGTCAAAGTTCGAAATGTCGTGCCGGAATTCGATAATCATACCACTATACCAGTAAATTAATTTTGTAATATCAGAATTTAGGTTATTCATGACAAAATTTGATTTCTCATGTCAGAATTCGATATATCATGCTAAAATTTTAAATGTCTTTTCAGAATTCGATATATGTATCAGTCAAAAACTTGAAACATTTAATTTGCTCGCCCAACCGTGAAGAACTTAAAGTTTGAATTCGATTGAAAATGAAACGATGATCGAGCAAACGTTTTAAATTTAAAATATTAACTCTTCTTAAGGCACAAACAAGCCACAAAATTGTGTGTTTGGAAAGTGTTTTAGTTGATAAATCCAATCTCTAATTTCTAATACGAACTGTCATTGACTAAATTTCATGTAACAACTGAAAAATCGCAAAGTATTAAATTTAAGTTGAATCTAGATCGAAAAGCAATAGTGTCCAGCAAAATTTAAAGAAACTAATTTTCATTTACCTAAATCTTGGGTAGGAGTTTTCCGAATTTTAACTAAGTTTGAAAAAACTGTGTTAATGTCAAAAATGAGCAAAAAGTTAATGTCCAGCTAAATTTCACTTTAAATGTTATAGCACACATTATATGTATAATGTTCCATAACAAAGAATGTACCTTAAAGCTTTAGCCAGCAACCTGTTCCATATTTTAAAAAACCCATTAATTTTTAGATTGTCAATTCGAAACGTAATTAGCATATCTCAAATCAACATACATCGTGCACATAAAAAACCCATTTAAAATGCATAAAATGTAATCAAAATGTTGATATTAATTAGAGGCTAAACGTAAAAAAGGTGCTAAGAACTTCTAGTTATAGATCGTCTTACATCTTTCTTACCTTTTTGTTTTCTAAATAAATATGTAAAACAGGTTAAAATACTTATTTTTTATGCAACTTTTTCCTCTATTTACTGTCAATATTTATAAAAGTTAAAATACGCGCGCATATTCTTCAATTCCGATTTATGTTTTTAATTAATAATGAAATAAAATATAAATTGCAAATAGTTTTGCCGCTGCCCATACACACACACACACACACATACACATACAATCACTTTTATATCTTAAGAGACGTAATAAATTTAAAATAAAAAAATTGTTTTATTACCTATCGTTTCGCCTATTTGTGAAATGCCTTGAAGCCATTTTTGTATGCAATAACAGCAACACAAAATGTGTAAATCCTTATTTTGTTAAATGCATGTCAAATGAAAATGGAAATACGTTAATTGTTGGTGGAATTTATCGTTTTTATATTATTTATAATTGAAAATCTATTTTTTTTTTTTTTATGGTGATAATTTAAGACAAAATATCTTAACTGTTTGGTAATTAAGACGGAAATATGTTTTAAAATTGATTAAGAAGAGATTCATTTCGTTATAAATGTATTGATGGCTTTGTGTGCGCGTAAAAATTTTTTGTATGGTTAAGTAACGCCGCATGCCCAGTCTTGTACATTTCACCGTAATCAACATGTATGGAAAACACCAAAAATTTTATTAAAACCGAACTGGTCAATAGGTCATCTTTTGTATACATAATATATGGTGTTTGCTTTATTTGAATTAAAAGTGTGTTGTTATGATATATGATAAATTGAAATAAAAATTCATTTTGGCACATCGACATGATTTAAAAGTTTACATTTTTATTTTTGGAAGAATTTTATCGCCTAATCGAGAGAATGCATGGGAATTTTTGGTCGTGTTAGTTATGTTAACGGAGAATTTAATTCTTAAAAAATGCGATTGATTTATAAGGTTTTTGGTGTTTTCTCCGTTAGTTTTAATTTTTTGGCACAAATATTGTAAAACTTAAAAATTATTTTATCTAAACAGTAACTAGAACTGGTGGGAGGCCCTATTTTCAAAATCGTTTTGTATTTTAGTTGGATGTAGTCTACTATGAATAAAAACTTACCGAAAAATGTTCAACAAACTGTGTACACGGACAAAAAATACATTGAGTTTAAAAAAAAAAAAATCAAACAAATATTTAGTGTCTGGGAATTATAAGTGAGATTGCACTTTTGAACTTTTAGTTTGTTTCGAATATACTGTTGAAATACGAGCTGTCTCATGTATATTATTTTACGTCGTTTCAAATTATGTGTACCAAAAAAAAAATTGTAAAACATTTTTCTTATGTACAATACAATTTTCGAAATCACATCTGAAAAAAGATCAATTTACCCAAATGTTATGTCATTTTTGGTTCGTACACATTTTTTTTCTTGCTTTTTCAAAATATGCGCACAACACAACAAATTTAATTGATATTTTTGTTGATCATAAATTTGAGATAAAATTTCCCATTTCCTCTTATATATAAAATGCAGGTTGACCGTGTGTTCAATCAAAAATTTAGAGTTTCATTCAAAAAAAAAAATCTCGGTCTTCTTTCAAATAAAAACCCTCGAGGGTTTTTTTTTTACAAACAAGAGGTTTTTTTAACTCTTTGGCTAGTCTTCTACAATTAAAGTTTTTGTTTTTTGTTATTCTGGTAAAATATGCTACTTCAGTAGTTTATAGTTTTTATTTTTTTTTTAAGGTTGTACGTGTGTTTGTGCATGGTGTAACTTTAAGTATTCTGGTTCGTTAATTTTAAAAGTTTTTTTATTTTGTGTATATTCTCTGTGTTCTTGTGTTTTTTTTTAAATAACTTAACTTCAAAATTTCTTGGGAACGCGACCGAAAAAGTTATTAATCATAAACATAAAAAAATTATATTAAACGTGAAATGGATGGATTGTGTATTATGTTTAGCCGTATAAAAAATCGCGTTTGTAAATTTTTTTTTTTTTGATAGTTATGATGTCTGATGTGGTGAAGAAAACGCGAAAAAATACACGATATTTTTGTTGGTTACGCGAACTTCATTTTTTAGTTTTTTTTTATTTTGTTTGTGATTAATTAGTTCACTCTGGTTTTGGTGCAGCATTGTACAAATGTATTATGTATTTGTCACGGCGCGCATATCTAGATTAAGCTAACACCCGAGTGGCGCGCGCAAAAAAACTTATTCTGAATTCCCGCCACAACAGGTGCAATATTATAATTTCATTTTACATATTCGCGGAATTACTTTAATCAATAAAATTGCATCTTATATACTTAAAAGTATACGCCAAGAAGGCGAGATGAAGAAGAAGAAGCATGCAAAAAATGCATGTCTTATAATTTTCTTAACATTAAATATTCATAAGACAGTAAATAAATTACAATTTAAAGAATGAAGTTGCAATGGAACTGGATATGTAAATTTTTATATATTTATTCAAATTATTTGTGTTTTAGTTTTTTTTTTTTTAAGTAGTTTATAGATTGTTTGTAATAAAAAAAACTAAATTATTAATAAACTGTGTATAAATATTACATTCCGTGTGAAAATATTTGTGCTGTAAGCGCGCGATTATTAATGTATTTCTTATATGCGTTATAATTAGACATTTTTTGTATAGTCCTGTGCGATGTCAATAATATTTTTTTTTAACAGTAGTACTTTGTGTATAAGAAGATGTTTTATTTAAGAAAACAAATCAATTCGAAATGCATTAAGTGCATGACTCGACAACAAATTTATATAATTGATGAATCCTTTAAGAAATAAAGTTGAAGAATTTAATTTCCTTCCAGAAAATGTAAAAAAAAAAATTAATTTAAATTTTTTTTTTTATACAATACAATTATGTACCCGAGCACCAGACGAGAGAGATGCGTCTAGTTTAATTTATGATTGACAATAATTTTATTATTTTGATGTGGAATGATGATTGTGTAATTTTTACTAAAGCTAAGAGGAATTTAATGTGTGAAGGTTGAAAGGACAAACACATTTGATTATGTGTAATTATTGGGTTGGTTATTGCTGGCAACCTTAATTGTTGCGATTTATATAAATTTAATTCGAAAATTAAACATTAAAAAATATTTCGCTAGATATTGCAAGTAAGACCTCCCGTTAGTATTTTTAAAATTTTTAAAATATTTAAATTTATTGGTATTCGAATTTGGCTTCCGTATATATTTGTCACTCACAACCCGTTGCTTCCACCGGGTCGATTATTAATTTTTTCCCCTTAGGAAAATGTCATAAAAATAGTTTTCAACTGCTATAGATTATTGACTTGTTTTGCCATATTTTGCATTTTTTGCAGGCTTGTTGAAATTCTCATTACAATCAAAACCAAGCACTGCTAATTTGGGCACATTTAATTCAATACACCTTAGTCTGTATAAAATTTTGAAAAACTAATTTAATTAGCCTTAAAAACCTCTAAAAACTTGAAAGATTATTTGGGTTCAAACCCCTAAACTCAATTTTAAAACTAAACACAAAATGTTTCTACGTTCTAAATAATTTTAGTCGAAAAATGGTTTCCTCACGGACTATAGTTTGTTTTATTTCTAGATAATTTCTCTGGGACAAGTTTTAGATTTAAACCTTGCATTAAACTACTTCAGGCCGACATAATAATTACCGCTAATTTACTTATAAACCTTGAGATAGAGATATTTTGAGACATCAAGGAAATGGTCCGTTCGTTTTCCTCCTTTTTCTTTGGAATTCGACCGCACTAATTCTTTCGGAAAATCTCAAACCTTGCGTCACACAGAATATAAAAAGAAAGTTCTCAAACGGCTTCGGTTATCGGGACTACAACATGGAAATAGTTGTTATCAACCGTGTGATAACAGTTCATTTGATTCCTTAATTGGAATCAGTTTTTAAACCGCTAACCTTCTTGCTGGAATAATTCATGAATGATGCATACTGACAGAATTATTTTACAATTTATCCTAGCAGGATTAATTTGAGCTGAAAGCTTAAAAACTAAAAATAAAATTTAGCAGGAGTTGACATACTATCTGTAAAAAAGGTTCGTCTCTGTAGAAGCAGGAATGAATGAAAGGACAAAATGCAAAGTGTCACGATGCTCCTTAGTTAGAGGAAAGTGGAATAATTGTGTGCAGTTTGTTATTGTGCCCAAGGTGATTTCTTCGCTTCTAACCTTTTTAATAGACACAGGTTCATATAACATCTAATTTTTTCGTTTTAACAATTTTTCCACGATAGAAGTTTCTAAAAAAATATTTTTTAGGACTCATAGGGCTGTTTGTTTTTTAATTTGCGTCCAATTAACTTATTTCAATGGACTGTTTTCATTTTTTGAATTACAGTCACTTTTGTTATCAAATAATGTTTTTCTCGTATGGTGGTATCGGTTGGGCAGGGTGCATTGGCGATTGTGCAAGATTTGGATGGATTGGTGGTAGTGGTGCTTAGTAAAGGTGGCTGCGATTATGGTGCTGGCGGGTTGACAACTGGTGGGATTGGCTCAATTTTTGCCAATTCAGCTTGAGGTGGTGGTGGGGATGGCGGCGGAGGTTGTTGATGGGAAGATTGAACTGGTTGTTCTGGCGAGACAATTGGTGAATTCATAATCTCATCTTTTGGTTCACTTTCGTTACTGAACACGGCCACAATCGGTTGTGCTGGATTACTTTGCTCATCGGACAATCCATTTGTATTTACCGGCGAGGGTACTTTCATATTTGACGTTGATCCAGCCTGTGATTGCACCGACGTTGAATCATTTGATTTGGTGTCTTCCGAATCCGAACTTTTTGGTGGTGTGCATGAGACTCGGTGAAAGACGGTGGCGCCGAAGATAGTGGTGGTGGGGCGTCCGACTCGGGTGCAGCCGTTTTTGCCAAATTTGGTTCTTCCAATTGTAGCATACGTTCACATTGCATCGTATTGGCGCTCCACCATTTTCAAGAAAGTATCTTCATCGACTGCCGGTTGACAATGATTTTTGAACTCCTCTTGAAATTGTGCACTCGATTCTATAAACTTTCTTTTGGTAGTTTCAAATTTCTTCTCAATTTGTTGTAATTCCGCCTCTAACTTCATTTGATGCATAATCAAGGATTGTACTTATCGTTTTAGTACTTGCATTCGTCGTGTCGCAACAACCGAACGGACATCGGGTACGCCGGCATCGAAAAAGATTTCATTTATCAAACGATGATTTCGTAAAAGCCGGGCATATGCAGCATGCTTAAACGAATAACCATCATCTTGATCATCTTCATCCTCAGTTGGTTGGATGTCAATACGGCGATCTTGTTGCTGCTCTTTCGAGCTTGAACGTGGCGTTTCACGAACGTCACTGTCGCCGGTGGTTCCAGATTTAGCTTTATTTTTAGCGGACCAACATGCCAGATATGCAGGTGAACTGTTATATTGTTTTAAATTTTTCTCGTATTCGTCAACGTATTCTTGTTTTTGCGACTCCGGGAGATCGTGCCACGTTTGTCCAATAATTTTTCCAAATTCCCATAATTTGAGTTCAGGATTGGCAGCTTTTACAGTATCCCAAACTTTACGAGAATACCTCATGTATGGCATCAATGGTTTCTCTGGTGGCTTTGGCGGTTTAGATGCTCTTGGATCAATCCTATAACAGATACTTTGCCCACTTTCTGTAGTGTAAAAGTCGGGTTACCATGACTACTGTGAACAAATGGACTGGCATTATCTTTTCCACGATCTGACGATCCGCCGCTACATGACGCTCGTAACCGCTCTTTTAGAATATTGAATATAATTAAAGCACCAGATGGCATCATATGAATCATTCATGGCGATTTGTTTATAATTGGCTGGGAGCGCCATATTGAATCAAGTACACGTTTTATTTTTATTCCTTCTCGATATAGTTTAGTTACTATTATTATTAATAAAATATCCTTAAATATAGAATAAATAAAAAATGTTGATAAATTTATCGATTTAAGCAACTTTCTAGGTTAATGGAACACTTGCGATTCTTCTTTAGATGCGTGCAATTTGCTTACTTTCCCTTATATGATGCTGAAGAAACGTGTTTCGTTGGGGTCTTATCTATTTGGTAAATACTCAGTTTACAATTAGGCTGGATATCCTAGAGTAAAATATTCAGAGACCATCTAAAATAATGTTAGGCTTATCGAAATCTCTTTTTTCTTAGAAACTAAAATTCTTACTCTTTGTAGAATATCGACCTAAGTTAAAATTGGAAAATTTGGTTTAACCTCACTCAGTAAGTGTGCAGTATGCAAAAATTGGCCACCCTAAGAAATTTAATATTTAACCTTAATTAGCGTACGGTTCACGTTTGATTACATATTTAGTTATACGCCATGAATACTTTGAAAATGTAAAAAATTATTTCAACATCCCGTTTGGATCGCCTGAATTTGCTAAAAAGGTTTCTAGCTTTTCTGATTCAAAATATGTTCGAATTCAAAAATAATTATTGCACGTTTTTCATGTGAATTGAACTTGGCTCTAATTTTTAATTTTTGCGTTCTAATTCAGTAATTGTTCAATTGCATCGAGTTAATTGTATTTTATTAATAAGGATGATAGGTGCCTACTCTCACCAACCGAAATATTTGTTTGCGCTTAAAAAATCATTCAAAGTTGATTTTTCTTACAGATTATAGTGAAAGGCTTCAATACTACCTTCGTTAACACCCAGAAAATATGTAACTTGTCTGTTTCAAACTGGCTAGTTGAATTGACAGTTAGCTGGCTATAGATGTACTGCCTGCCTAAATGTTTATTAATGATGCAGCCAAAGTACTGTTTCCCGCCTACCGTTGGTCGGAGCTTTACAAAAACACTTAATTTGTGTAGGTATAGATGTAATTCACTACTAACTTTTATTTACAATTATTCCAGCCTTTTATACAAAATTTTAATACATACTACAATTATGCATACTGTAATATGCATATTGAGTGATACGAGTATACAAGATATATACAAAATTGCATATATTTACAATTATATTGTATTATCTTTATGTGGTTATGATCTACTTGTTTACTATTCTTAAGGTAAATGTTTAGTTGCATTATCCCACTCTTTGACGGATGTCAACATTGTGTGATTGATGCTTCTGGTCAAACCAAAGGATCTGGTACATTGGATGACCGTGGATGTTTTTACGAAGTTTTATGCCAATAATTATAGCAGCTTATAGCTCTCGTGATTTTAAGTGTTTAATTGCTTGCTCAATTTGATCAACATTCTGGAAACTGATCCTCTTAGGTTTGAATTCTTCGATTCGCTGAAAGGTTTCGGAATATTGAGCCTTTATAATTTGCTCCGAGATGTTCGTTACAGGAAGGAATGAGCAGTTTAAGGAATTTATTGAAGTATGATACCCTGCCTTTATTATTCCCTGATGCTTAATAAAACATGTTGATTGCAGTGTTAAAATCCCTGTTACTTTGATTTGCATTGTTGTGGTTCTTGTTCCACAGTTGATGTCTATGGTGTTTAAGCTTTCCATATAGTAGATCCACGAGTTCGTGGGCATCTTCACATCTTTCCTTGATGTGTGTCAATAACGATATTTAGTAGTTCCCTATGAGTGGTTTGATAGTGGAGCAGATTTAACACAGTATTTAGGGCAAGATTTGTGAATAGCTGTGTGGTTTTTAATTGATCTACTTCTGATGCTAGCTTGTGGATTTATGTTGAAGATATCCTTTTTATAAACGTTTAAAGCGGTGTTGTTGAAACTTGAATATACATATTGGTAAGGATTGAGGTATTGGTTCTGCATTAGCAATCCCGACACATATTATACAGAAAGCTAGCATGCCTAACAGCCCCTTAGCAGTTCTTGGAGATCTTCTAAGTTTCGTATTTCCTTTGTCTGGACGTTTATCGGATGATGTTCTGCGTTGGGAGGGTTGTCCGTGTCCGGACTATTGTCATCTATAGGCAAAACGCATAATTTTTGAATCGGCATTTTTAGAATCGTTCTATCTTTACAACGCAGTGTGACTACTCAGACCTTACCATCTCTTCCAGGGTGCAGTTCATAATTTTACCTAATAGCCTTAAATATTCTGAAGACCATATTCTCCAGAAATCTTCAGTCAGCCTCTGTGTCAACTTCCAGCGGTTGCTCACGGTGCACGCCTCTTCAATTATTTCTGTATTAGGTATAGAAATTAACTGTTCACCGATAATGAAATGCCCTGGTGTTATAGTGACAGTATCTTCAATGTCTGAAGATATGGAGCACAGTGGCCTCAAGTGGCCTCGAGTTGAGACATGCTTCAATTTGACTGAGTACTGTTGCAAGTTATGCCATCGTTTGATATTATATTTAATATTTGTGGCCAACAGGTTCTGTTAAACTCTTTGATGTCGGCCTTTAATTGATTATCCGCATCCTTAAATGTTGTACCGCAATCGCTATATATATGTGACTGCATCCGCGCCGAGCGCTAAATCCTCTGAGTGCCGCTATGAAGGCATTTGTCGTTAAATCGCTAACAACTTCTAAGTGTACCCGCTTTGTTGCCATGCAGACGAAAACTGCAATGTAAGCCTTATAAACCTTTTAACTATAAGGTCCTACTGAAGACTTCAATCGGATAGGGCCGGCATAGTCAATTCCTGTATTAGTAAAAGTTCGAGATGGTGTAACCCTAGGTGAAGGTAATTCTCCCATTATTTGTGTTGCTTCTTGAGTTTTAAAATGGTAACATCGGAGACATTTATTAATTATCCATATTTATTGTTTATATTATTGTTTATTAATTATATTTCGAGCTACTTGTGTGGCATTTATAATCCAATATGGCTTTGTTATATAAGTGAGGACTAGCTGTGTGCATCTTTGATTATTAACTTTGTAATATGATAATGTTTTGGTAGGGATGCTTAGCAATCTGGTCGATGAAAGGGTTTAATTGCCACAGAGAGCTCTTTTTCTCTAAACAATAACTATTCGCTTGAGGTTAGTGTTCCAGTTACTCGATCTGCTGGCTACTTACATCTTGAATTATTTATAAAGCGTTTTATGAACGCCACTGTTCTTAGCAATCATGTAAGTGATGAGCATTTTTCTCAAATTTTAATAGTAAGCACCGATGGTTGGGCTATGATTTTGATTTTCTTCATCTCCTAAAGAGTATCAAACGATCGTTCCTCGAAACCTCGAGAAGTAGCATCAGCTGGATTATCTTCTGATTTTACGTAGAACAATTTAGTTTGCTGACTGTTTCCTGTATCTCCGCAACACTATTTCCCACATTAATTCTGAAAGCTTCGGTGTATCACCTTCTAATTTTTGGTTTCAACACTTCCCTTAAGTGAAAACGCTATCAAGATAATTTGTAAGTACTTTAGTGAAACTTGCCGTTTCTTTAAGTTCTAAAGCTCTTCGGATTTCAATCAATTAAAATGAAAAAGCTTTTTTTAGTTTATTAAAAATTACATAATATCGTTAACTTGGCTCACTAAGCGATGGTCAAGACAATATAATATTTTCAGGTTTCTTAAACATCCAATTTGAAAGACAAAATTCTTAAAAATATAAACTTAGTTTAGTATTATGTTGTCATATATCAAAGCTTTTAGTTCAACTCATAAAATTTTCATTTAATTAGCAAAAGCTTTTACTTAACACTAATATTTGATAACAATATTTTAAGATCCTTTCATCCATTTGATCAAAAACTCTAAAAATTAGAGTTCATTAGAGATTAGACAGAATAGCTTTTGATGTCTACCCAAAAAATATAAACAAAATTTGTTGACACAAACTCTTATGTTCAAAGAATTCTAATAATCAAAATGTTTAACATTTAAGCTAGGAATTAAAATTAAGAAAAAAGGAAAATGTACACTAAGCAGATTAGTCCTAACCAGAGCCGTAACCGTTTTCTACCCAAATTTGCCATCTATTTGTCAATATTCAGAGCAAGCATAGAAAATCGTTTAATTTGATGAATCGATATTGGAACTTTACTAAAAGCTTGTTTTAAATCGTGATAAAAAATTTCAAATTCTGTAATACAAAACAAAATGTGTCTACTTCAAAATGATTATGTTTATTTGTGGCGATATAATCCTAAAATAATTTTTATGGATATGTCTATTTATGTAACTTAAACCATTTAAAATTGACGGGCTAGAGAGATATGACCCTGACAACTTTACGAACCGAAAAATTTAAAGTTTGATTTTTCTAAAAGTTAAGCTATCTTCAAATTAAATGAAATACTAATAAAATTTAGCATTCATGTTTTCTTAAAAGCTCTCTAAAATTAAAAAAAAAAATCCTTATAA
Source organism: Tipula helvola (assembly GCA_963556165.1). Taxonomy (NCBI): domain Eukaryota; kingdom Metazoa; phylum Arthropoda; class Insecta; order Diptera; family Tipulidae; genus Tipula; species Tipula helvola. The sequence continues at coordinate 337,678,155 of OY744483.1, read as the reverse complement.
GGTTATGGAAAATTTGTTGGACTAGTAAACCAATGAAGGCTTTTAAACTGTGCTCTGAACGTCTACCAACTTTTCGTAAAATTCATTCTGACCAATGAAATCCTCAGCTATGATTGATATTTTTAAAAGCTTCTGTTGTACATTTTAATAAAAATAACCTCAGTTAAATCCCACAAAATGTATTAAACGTATTTTCAATTTTGTAACAAACGGTTGTGGCTGGAATGTGAAAGCTCCCAGAAATTTAATTGCACATTTTCAAACATTCGAACCGAATTAAGTGATTTAAAACGTGGCTTCAAAATATTTTGCTTTTTCCAAAAGTCGTCGGGAAACATAAAACATTATCTAAGGGCTTTTCTGAAGGGCGATCATTTTTGAGATAGCACTCGAAAGTTTAGACAAAACTCCACACATCATTATTACACGATTTCGTCCTAAATGGCCAATCGTGCTTCTACTAGTAAAGTAGAAGTATTAAACTTCTAAATTAAAAATTATTTTCTGTTGAAAAGCTCTCAAAGCTTTCTATTATTTTTTTCTGTTTTAACTCATACATAATATTCAGGTGTAAAGAGGTTCTTCCTAAATGTCTTTTGGGCCGAACTAAGCCATAGCAATTTTAGTACCAACATTGTAATTCACTCCCTAAACATTTATTTAAACTTTATATTATTACAACCGAAAGTGTTGTTCATTTTGAGAAGTAAATGGTACATCATAGTGACCGATTTTCATTAGCAACTAATATAGAGATGATCTCAGATTAACAAACTATTACGTGACTTAGCTCAAAGACTTTCACTTAAACTGAAACTAATAATTTCATTTTCATTCATATTGAAAAATCCATTAGAACCTCGATGTCAATTCATCCACATCGTTATGTTGTACGTGTTAATTCCCAACAAATATTCCCATTAAATCATCCCGCGAAACCAGACTGTAAACACTTTCACCTTAAAAACATAAGCACACATATCTATCATATACATGAATAATTACTTAATTCAACCTTTTAATTCAAAGATGTTAATGGTTAAGAATTTTTTTTTATTTTACATTCTATTCAAATATCGTACATATATATATGAGCGCATCTTAAACGACCGAAGCGTGGATTAAATGTTGAACGATCAATTATCAAAATAAAAAACAAAAAATTGAGAAAATATTAAAATAAAAAATCCATCTAAGGAAATTGTCTTAGCGCGCACTATAATGCCGAACAATACGTTAATTTTATATTTAAATATTAAGCGTTTTTTAATTAAAAGAAATGGATTGGTAAATATTTGATTAATAAATATATTTTTTTTTCGTTTATGTATTTTCAGATATTGATGAATGTTCCGGTGGTCCATGTGAACATGGCGGAACTTGTATCGATCTTGTGGGTGGATTTCGTTGTGAATGTTTGCCCCAATGGTCCGGTGAACTATGTAACGTTGATGTGAATGAATGTGATTCAAATGTTGCGTCTCTATTGGGCCCGTGTATTAATGGGGATCGATGTATTAATACACCGGGCTCATTTCAATGTAACTGCTTGAATGGTTGGGGTGGTCCAATTTGTGATAAAAATATAGATGATTGTGTTGGACAGTGTAAAAATGGAGCGACCTGCATTGACTTGGTGAATAATTATCATTGCGCGTGTGTACCTGGATATACGGGTAAGTAATATACATTTTAATAAATTGTTTAAATAATTCACTGGCATTTTTGCATATTTTCCAGGTCACAATTGTTCTGAAGATATTGACGAGTGTGCCAGTTCACCATGCGGCAACGATGGTGAATGCATTAATTTATTGGGGAAATTTAAATGTATTTGCCCCGTTGGCTATTCGGGGACATTATGTGAGGTACGTGATTTAATTTTTTTTTTTTATCTAATTAACGATGTGTACACGACAAACTCTCGGTATATTTGTGACATCAAAATATGAATAAGATTCAATTAATCTTTGTTCCATTTATTATTGTCTTCGCATCGTCTTAGTAAATATACTCGAGTACAATAAACAATAGCAGAGAATATAACAAACGATTAAACAATGAAATTTTGTTTAACGGTATTTCATCTCGCGATTGTGTGTAGTTTATGGTTTAAAATCTTAAAAGAAAGAACTCCATCTAACACTTGTCGCACGACTTTGAAGTTTTCTTATAAAACAAAAAAGTTACAGATAAACGTTGTACTTGGGTTACACGTCGACGACCAAAAATATTTTTTTAATCAATCGATTGGAATTTATTTACACAGATAGTAGATAGATTGGACTACACCCACATTTTTGTAAGTCGCGCATCTAGGGTTTTACTGTTTGTTAAACTGTTAACTAACCTCAATATGAATAAATATTTATTTGTAAAAAAAAATAAAAAAAAAACGTGGGTGCGTCATTGCGCGGGAAAAATCATTTATCTCGCGGCAACATCGAGAAAATAATGATAAATGATTTATAAATATATATGGTCGAGATGAAAATTGTATTGTGACATCTCTATATATAAATTATGACACAATGCGCGCATTTAATTTAAAGATGCGAAAGAAAGAAATAAAAAACGGTACAAAAAGAAAATCTTTCTAAATTTGGAGTTGCTGCGCGCACAGATAAAGAATGAACGATCACGCGAAACGAAACCTTTTCAAAATTTAAATTATCTGTCAATCATTCATGATGTGTAGTACAAGAGTATATGTGTGTGTTGAGCTTTTATAGTGTTAAAGCTAAAATAAAAAATGTATATTTATGATTGACAAGTGATATAGTCGTTTGAGTTTAAAAAGGTTTTTGTGTGGGTGGTCATTGATCTCTCTGCGCGTTCGTATATGTCAAGAAAGTCTTAATGATATGTTTGTTATAATAATTCATGCGCGCGGTTATATCATGTTATGTATTTTAAAATATATACATACTGTATGGTGTGCTGAATGGCATAGAATCACCTGCTGATTATTTTGTATGTCTGCGCTCGCAGTTAATATATTGTACATTAAATGTGGGCGATGTGCTTTATGTGTCGATTCGATGAGCTAAACATTTATTTCATTATTTGATGTGTGTACAGTTTTTAAGTATAATGATTTGTGTACTTAACGGTCTGTAGGTTGGGTACATTATGAATTAAGGTACTTATCGATGAGTTTTTGATACGCTCTCTAATCATGTGAAAGTTAATTTTAGCTTTTATAGTTTCCGTAGGTTTAAGCCACTTACAATTAAATATGTAAAAAATCAATTTGCATGATTTTGTGAATTTATTAAATTTCACATAGCAAGAAATTATTCTTCAATCGTTTTTGAATTATTTTCATATATTTCGGCATTGTTCATTTAATATACCATGTTTGTCATCTACAAAGTGACCTAAGAGTTATTATCCTACTTTACTTGAGCTTCAAATCAATATCAATATGGGCTTCTAATCAATATCCCAAATAGTATTTGCATAAAACTTTAAAATATTAAAAATATTTTCACTTAAAATTTTCCAAAATTTTATTGCCAATTTCCTAAAATTTCTAAATCATTCTTTCCGAAATTTTGAAACTTCTTAAATTTTCTAAAAATTGTATTCCATTTACGAATTTTAACATTGTGTTCTAAAAAGCCCTGCTAATTGAATTTTTCATCATAACAACATTTTACAGATTGCATCCAATTTCCTAAAATTTCTGAATAATTGTTTCCAAAATTTTGAAACGCCTTAAATTTTCTAAAATTTTATTACATTTACGAATTTCAACATTGACTTTAGAAAGTCCTGGTAATGGAATTTTTCTTCATATACAATACAATATTTTACAGATTACATCCAATTTCCTAAAATTTCTATCTTACCGAATTATTGTTTCCAAATTTTGAAACTCTTAAAATTTTCCATAATTTTATTGCACTAACCAATTTCAACATTATCTTCTAGAAAGCCCTCTTAATTGAATTTTTTATCATATAGAATTAGGGCATCCAATTTTTGGCCTAAAAAAAATGAATCCTAGAATTTTCGAATTTGAATATTCTCCATTCCGGAATTCCGGAATTGTTTTTTAATAATCTTTGCTAAAAAATTAAAAATCAAAATTTTACAAAAAACATCCAATTTCTGTTATTTCATTTAAAATATTAGATATTTATATAATTAATGCGCATATGTATGCACAATACTAAATCGCAGTTACAATCTGCATAAACTCGTTTGATAGAATTAAAAAACTTTATAGAATTTATAAAGTTTATGGAATTTGTAGTAATTATATAAATTCTTTAAATTTAAAAATTCCTTAAACGCTAAAAATTCTATCAATTCTATAAATTCAGTAAATTCTACAAATTTTATAAAGTCTAAAAATCCATTAAGTTTCTTAAATTCTAAAAATTCTGTAAATTCTATATATCCTATAAATTCTATAAATTTTATAAGTTTTAGTATGTCTATAAACGCTATAAATTTTTAAATTTTCTGAATTTTACAATTATATCAGTTCTACAAATTCTACAAAATTTATAAATTCTCTAAATTTTGTAGGTTCTTTGAGTTCTACTAATTATTTCAAGCTTGTCAGTTTTATAAAATCTAGAAACTCAAATTTTACTTGTTTTACAAATACAAAAATTTCGATAAATCCTATAAACTTTAACAATTCTATAAATTCAATAATTTTTATAAATTCTATAAATTTAATAAATTATCTAAGTCCTTTAAATTTTATAAGATTTATAAATTCTATGAATATAGTTTAAAAATTCAATAAGTGCTTTGAATTCTATAAATCTCTAAATTCTTTAGTTCTTATAAATAAATTAAAGTCGATAAAATCTATAAATTTTATAAATTTTTTAAATTCTACAAAGTCTATAAATATTAAAAATTCTAATATGTACCGTTTATTTTGAAAGTGGTTTAAGTTCACATTTTGTTGAAATGAGATGGGATTTTGAATTTTTTTATTTTTCTTCTTATTTTAACTATAAGTTGTTTACCGATTAAAGATTATACTAATATATCTCTACTGTTATCATTAACTTAATGTATTGGAAAAATGGACTTACACCACTTTCAAAATAAACAGTTCATATGTTTATATGCTCTATATCAATTCTATAAGAATAATTGTGGAGTTTAAGCAAAATCTATAAATTCTTTAAATTTTATAGATCATATGGGTTCTATAAATTGTTTCAAGTCTGTCAGTTCTAGAAATTCGACAAACCCAAATTTTCCTTATTCTAAAAATTCCATAATTTTTATAAATTTTATAAATTTAATAAATTCTATAAATTCTATGGATAAAATTTTTAAATTCAGTATAAATCTAATAAATTTTTTAGTTCTTATACTGTAAATTCGATAAAACTTAAAAGTCCAATAAATTCTATTAATTTTATAAGTTCTACAGAGACCGTATTTATTATAAATTTTAATATGCTTACATTTAAAACCTATAAATTCTTTAAATATTAAGGATTTCATAAATTCCATCAATTCTATAAATTGAATAAATTCTTGAAATTTTATAGATTCATGGGTTCTACGAATAGTTCAAATATGCCAGTTCTATGAATTCTATAAATTCTACAAATTCAAATTTGACTTACTTTAAAAATTCTATAATTTCTATAAATTCAATAAATTCGAAAAAATTATGATAGTATTTCTAAATTTATTTTAATTTTTATAAATTTTATAAATTCAATACATTCTTTAAATTCAATAAATGGAATAAATTCTGTAAATCCTTTAAATTCTATTATTTCTATGAATTTTACAAAGCCTAAAACATCAGTAGGTTAGGTTATAGTTGAAGTGGCACAGAATTTATCCTCTTCATCCTTACTGGAACCTTTTAAAGCTAGTTAGATAGCATAGAACACCTCGCACTTTACTGTTGTCGAGATCCAACAGGTTGTCCGTCCTGAACTTACCTAAGTAGTTATGTTTTCTGCGCGCTAATGCCGGACATGAGGACTTAATGTTTTGGTACGCCCTAAGTCTAGTTTCAATCAGACTTGAATTGCTCTTTCTGCTTGCAGCTGGTGGTTCTAGGAACTTTATAAATTCAATCAGTTTTACGAATTTTTCAAATTCCTTAAATTTTTTGGATTCTAAAGTTCTATAAATTGTTTTATTTGACCGGCTTCTATAAATTCTACTATGTAGCTTAAATTGTTTTTCATTTTTTTTTTCTAAAATCCCCCAAATTTTAGAAAAACTTTAAATTCTATAAATTCTTTGAATTCTGAAAATTTCATAAAATCGATGAATTCTATAAGTTTCATTATTTCTCCAAATTCTTTAAACACTGCAAATTCCATAATTTCTATAAATTTTTTAATTCCTTTCAATCAGAACGAAATCGAAAAGTTGGAATGTTCTGAAAGAAAATATTAACTTGATAAAAATTATAGTAATGATTAAGGCATCCAATTTTTGATCAAAATATAATTCCGAAATTTTCGAATTTGGATGTTCTCGATTCCGGAATTCGAAAAATAATTTATTTACCCAATCACTAATTAAAAATTAAAAATCACAATTTTACAAAAAAACATCAAATTTCTTTTATTTCGTTTAAAATATTAGATATTTTTATAATTAATGATTAAAATCAAGTATTTCCTGTTTTTCTAATTAAACCTGACGCATCGAGGCTTGTATCGCTTAGTTTAGAATTTTTGGTGACGACATTTACCACTATTAAATACGCTCTTTCAGCCTCAAAGGGCACTTCCATCTTCTCAAAATGTATGTCCTTTGACGATGCAAAAACTTGTTAAAACGAGCAAATTTGTCATTCCATTAATTTTGAACTTTTTGCTGTCACAAAATTAATTAAAAAGACTAGCAATCGGTAATTTTCTAAGCGTTAAATCAATAAAACGATGTTGAGGAATTTTGACCATTTTGTATCGTCACCAGTGATATGTTTATTCTTTCCGTTTTTGAAGAACTGATCAAATCATGCTGCAATGAGCATTCTGGGCCAAGGGACAAGTTTATTGAATTCATCAATTATATCAACGCCGCCCGAGCTTGGATTGCTCTGATGAAATTTATAACTGGCATTTGACGACGAGGAAATTCTGAATTTGTTTGTTTGAGTTCGAAACCAGATATATGTATTATGTTTATAGTTATTATGTACATGTAAAGGTGCTTACTAAGAAACAACAAAACACGTATTTCGCAGGTGTATTTTAGAAACCGAAAAAATTAAATGCACAAGGTAATTTTCAGGGACGAGCATTTTTTGTTTCACAACCCCTTTGTTAGGTCCAAAGATTGAACAACATTTCTGAGTCCCTTAAATAGTGACTTTAGAGAAGTTTCCCTGTATATATTTTTTTTTCGTTCACGTAGGAACTATAATTACATAAAATTATGTTGGAATTACTTATATTAGTGTGAATAATGGATCATTAATTCCGGAATTAGTGTTTCCAATTGCGAAATAATCGAAACCAAAATATGGACCGATATTTTGGAATACGGGAATTCTAATTCCGGAATTTGATGCCCTATATACAATAAAATATTTTACAGATTGCATCCAATTTCACAAAATTTCTGAATCTTTGTTTCCTAAATTTCGAAACTCCCAAAATTTTCCAAAATTTTATAGCATTTACCAGTGTCATTATTGACTTCTAGAAATTCCTTGTAATTGAACTTTTCATCATAAACAGTACAATATTTCCAATTTCCTGAAATTTCTGAATCATTGTTTCCAAAATTTTGAAACTCCTTAAATTTTCTAAAATTTTATTTCATTTACGAATTTCAACATTGACCTTTAGAAAGTCCTGGTAATGGAATTTTTCATCATATACTATGCAATACAACATTTTACAGATTGCATTCAATTTCCTAAAATTTCTGAATCTTTGTTTCCAAAAATTTTCCATAATTTTATTGCATTTACCAATTTTAAAATTGTCTTCTAGAAAGCCCTGGTAATGGAATTTTTCATCATATACAATACAAAATTTTATGGATTGCATCCAATTTCCTAAAATTTCTGAATCATTATTTTTAAATTTAGAAACTCCTGAAATTTTCGATAATTTTATTGTATTTACCAATTTCAACATTGTCGTCTAGAAAGCCCTGGTAATGGAATTTTTCTTCATATACAATACAATATTTTACAGATCGCATCCAATTTCACAAAATTTCTGAATCTTTGTTTCCTAAATTACGAAACTCCCAAAATTTTCCAAAATTTTATAGCATTTACCAGTGTCATTATTGACTTCTAGAAATTCCTTGTAATTGAACTTTTCATCATATACAGTACAATATTTCCAATTTCCTGAAATTTCTGAATCATTGTTCCCAAAATTTTGAAACTCCTTAAATTTTCTAAAATTTTATTTCATTTACGAATTTCAACATTGACCTTTAGAAAGTCCTGGTAATGGAATTTTTCATCATATACTATGCAATACAACATTTTACAGATTGCATTCAATTTCCTAAAATTTCTGAATAATTGTTTCCAAAATTTTGAAACTCCTTGAATTTTCTAAAATTTTATTCCATTTACGAATTTCAACATTGACTTCTAGAAAGCCCTGGTAATGGAATTTTTCTTCATATACAATACAATATTTTACAGATTACATCCAATTTCCTAAATTTTCTCAAAGCCCATAATAAAATCTATAGATTTTAATTATCTTTACTTCAAGGATCTTTACTTTAGAGATTTGTAGTAAGCTGCCACCTCTTGGCGGGTTTCAATCTTATGTAGGGTAAATATCATTCATTTTCCGGCTTACCGATATATGCCACCCAAATAATTATTTAACGCATTTAACTGCTTTCTAAAGCCTGTTAATACTGGCACAATGATGGGAGTGGTGATAAAGCAAATATTTCCCTATTTTCATCGAGACTACAAAACTGCGACACCTGCAAATTTGTGGCATAACGGCTTATTTATCTAAAATATTACGAGAAAATTGAAAATTAATAGAAATAAAAATCATCGAATTCGCCGCGACTACAAACTAATTTAGTAATTTTAGCTAAATCAGTTAATTTCAAACATTTTAATCAATGATGACATTTTGACCTGAAACTTTGATTCGCCGCAAAAAAACAGATTAAAATTCGAATTCGCCCCTTTTAAATTTTGTGGCAAATTTTAGGAATCGTATCATATTATTGAGATTATCCATTACATGTATGCATATTTTGTATGCGGCTAATTCGAAAAAAATTTATTTTATATCATACCAATATCATTTTCAACACACATACATATGTATATTCTAACATTTATTTTCAATAACGCGATAAATTCCTTAACGTATTCAGCATATCGCGTACAACCAAATTCCTAAACACATTTTATCCGATTCATCTTAAAGATATTCAGACGAGATAATAACACAAAATTTCGAAAGTATGCATAATCAAGTGTTTCTATTTGCACGCATATTGTTCGGTCGGTTTCAAAATATAAATTACTATTTGTCATAAAATTGATGGCCTAATATTAATAATATAATCTAAAACACTATAAATCCATGTTTTGCGTCTGAGATATTTTTAGACATAAAAATAAAAAAAAAATTGTTTTTTTTGTTCTGTTATATACGATAAGAAGGTAAGTCGAGGTTATACCATACCAGTATACAGACCGTGCGGAGAACACAAAAATCATTTAATTTCAATTTAAATAGTACCAAGATATGTATAAAAAATTACAAGTCGGTTGCACGATTTTTTGTATGCTATGTATGTGTGTGCGTGTAACGTATTTTATAATCGCGCGGCGGCGGCGGCGGCGCGAGGAGCAAAGTTAAGTTATAAAAAATTTATAAAAATAGGTAAACCGCGGATTTATTTTTATTATTTTGTGTGTAATATATTACCTGTAAATAATGGTAATAAATAAACATAAATCTATTTAATTTAACATTCGTCTAAATAGTAGATTTTGAAGAAATTCAACACATTTTTGTAAATTTTATGTGTAATATTTATACCTCTATACCCAGTGAGAGCTCGTCTTAAAGATACATTTTAAGAGATTATATTTTATTTGTATTCGTTATTTGTTTTACTTTTTAGTTGTTGTTGTTGTTGTGGTGGTTTTTATTTATTTATTATTACAAATGGAATATAAATTAAACAATAAAATATTCGTATATATAATATGGTTATGGTTTTCAATTTTTTAAAAATCAATTATGGTTGGAAAAGTAAATATTTATGTAAACATTGACAGTTTAATGAGTATATTATGGTTTGGTATTTGACCTAAAACTAAGATATCGTATTATTATACCATCATCATCGTCAACGAGTCAAGAGATGCCAAACTTATGAACCAATATTTGTCTTGATTAGAGTGTCAATTTCATATAAAAAATAATTTAGTTTATATATTGACTTAACAGCAGCGGTGTGCTATCATTTACAAAAAAAAAAAAAAAAAAAAACTTTTTAGGTCGCATATGTACCTAAGTAGAAAATGTAATTTTCGATCGCCTCCAGTAAAGTACATAATATCGTATGAACCAAATACGGTGTTTATATGTATTCTGGCGGTTCGATCTCTTTTATATACCAAAAACAATGAACATATTATTATTTATTTTATCCCATCCACCAAATAAAGCGCTACTTTGCCCTGTCAATCAAGATTATTGTCGTATATATTGTGTGAGAGACTGATCCGTCAATATTTTATTTGATTTATTTGATTTTTATTAGTGTTTTTGTACATAGCACATTTCGCAGCGTTTAATTGATTTTAATGCACACACCATTAAACGCGTACACTATTTATGGAGTGAAATGTTTGTCTATTATAAATACTTTCATTAAATTATTTACGATTAATTAAAAATAATAATAATAATAATACGGTATTGTTGTCAGTCCATTGAATGAATGAGATACGCTGTGACGAGCTGTTTATTACATCATTGCTGCATGACAAATTTTTGATCACATTATTAAAAATATAACCGTGTGAAAAATCACAGATAATTATATAAAATTAATAATTTTGTATTGTTTACACTCTGATTGTAATCAATTTAATTATGATATTTTGTTGGTGGTTTAATGACAACAACAACATGTATGTTTATTATTTTAATAAATCGAGGAGAAATCATTTAACCTAATTAATTTAATGGTTTTTTAAAATTTTAAGAAACATTGAATTCGCCGCAAAATAATTCCACGGCGAATCCGCTCTGATACTGCAAAGACTTTTCTTACCTCGGAAACCATGAACTTTGCTGAATTTACGACAATAACATAAAATTTGCCACAAAAAAACATTTACGGCGAATTCGCATTCACCAAATAAACACCGTTTCTATCTCGAGTAAACGGTAGTGAACATGAATAAATTATTTATATTCCTGTTTACTTATAATTGCTGAATTCGCCGTAAAAAATATATGCAAATCTGCAAATCGGTTTCGCCGGAAAAGGGTTATTAATTATTTAAAAAATATTACTGCAAATTAAAATTTAATGGTTCAAATACCATGATTGGCAACTTTAAACTCAACCAATTTAGAATATAAATACGAATAAATTATACTTGATTAAGGCGATTTCGCCGCATTGTGAATATTTTAAATGTATGCAAGTACAGATTTGGATAAGATGAGTGTGAACGAACTTTTGGCGCAATCTGGATTCAATTTCTAGTGGCTTAAGTTTCATTCATCTTAGGCGAATACTATCTTACGCTAAACAAATGCCACTTTTAATCTATCTATACAGCTATAAACTTCAACTTTAATTTAAATGCAACCTTTCACTAAACAATGATGGTCGCATTGAATTGTATACCATGTACAAATACCACAAAGCTATTTTCATTTTTATTCCCAGACACCTGTAAATCGATCTTTCATAACTGTCATGCTGCTTATATTACAATATTATTATTATTATGTATTGTTATTATGTCTTGGGTAATTTTTTAATGGGTTTTTAAAATCATTTTCGCGATTTTATTATTTTTTAAGCGCGTTTTCTTTTTTTTTTCTGCACTTTCGTTTGTAATTAAAAAATAAAAGACAACTACACAAAAGTTTAGTTGCTGTATTTATTTAAGCTAAAAAATTAAGTCTCTTTTTTTTTATTTTTTGTTTTACGAATGATTAAAGAAATTCTCATGAACATTTTGACCTTTTTTAATTAATGTTTAATTGTATGCATAATAAATACGCGATTTTTTTTTTTTTTTTTTGTATCGCGGATATGTATAATATAGTAGCTTGGTACGTGTATGTATGCGTTTGTGGAGTAGACAATTAAATATTATGTATTTTACGCGGAGATAAGATGATCGTGATCGTCGTTGGATCGCGCGCGCACACACAACTGACCTATTGAGAGTTATACATATTTACATTTAGTTTTAAAATGTTTTTTTTTTTTAATTCTATTAATTAAAACTATAAATATGTAATTGAAAATGATGCGCGTGGTTGCGGTTTAATTGATTGACCCATTTGTGTGCTAAGTAAGCGTATGTAGAGGAGCGGCAATTTGTAAATTGTGATGAACTATTTTGGATTTTTTTTTTTATTGTCAAGGTGAATTTAATTTTTATTTTGGGTGATTTATGTCTCGGTAAATATTTTATTTTTTATAAATATGAGTTGTCTGATTACGCAGCTTAAAAAGTGGACGACTAAAATTCTCTGATAAGTTAAACGTGGTGAAAACTTGTTGACCTAAATTCAGCCAGGATAGCGTCTTTGAGTTTGTTTTAATTCAAATAATTCTGTCAGGCCAAATATTGGCTTAAACCAAATTCTAATATAAGTCAAAATCCTAATCTTACAGTGACAAATATTAACTTAGGTCATTTAACTGTTACTTAAATTTTACTAACCGAGACACCAACGATAATTATTTCATTTTAAACTTTAAATTACTTTATTATTTATTATTGCTTTTAGATATTAGCTTAGGTCTTATAATTCTTACTTAAGACGAAAAAATATTAAAAACCCAGATCACTTTACTTGTGCCTAAAATAATATCAATTCGCTTAAGCCGCACAAATGTCTGCGTAAAAAAGGCTTAATTCTGCCTTTGGTCAAATAATAACTTAAGCCATACAGTTTCTATGTAAATCATTTAATATAACTTAAACCGTGATATTTTGAGTCTAAGCTTTGACCTCAGCTGGAGAGTGATTGTGATAAAATGTGTTGTATTATATCGATGACCATCTAAGCGTAGCGTTGTATTATAGAGCTATTTAGGGATTTGAGCAAGATTTAATTTTTATAGGCCAAACTTAAATCATTAAACTTGGAATTTTGTGACGAAAATATCTTTGGGTTTAGATACAAATTTTGAACTTAACCTCTTCTTAAATCGTGATAAGCTGGAGTCGAATTTAAAATGTAAAATTAGGATTGCGTGATTTAATCTGCACAGATTAATGCGGATAATTGCATATTCACAAATTTGAATGAAGTAAGCTTATTTTTATTTTAGCTCATACTCTTTTTACTAGAGTACAAGTTCACTAGTTTGCCTTTAATTTCAAATATTTCTCAAGATTATAGAATTTCAGAGTCCAAAAATCAAATGGTATACATTAACAGGTTTAAGTTAAAATTGTGTGCTTTACGCTAGCTTAAACATATTGTCATTTTGGTCTCTTGTATCATTAGATTATCGATGCTGTGTGCCTCAGAAGACTTTTCAAACTAAACTTTTGTAAGACCCAGTAATTCATGCATTATTTAAATAGATGTCACTAGGTTAAAAGTATTCAATTGTGCCTTATTAATAATAAAATTAATAAGAACCCAAATAATAAACGGAATTTTTTAAATCCTGGATTTTACATTCAAAATTACAAAAGAATAAATATGATAAATAATTAAAAATTATGTATAACGACTAAACAAAGGAATGTTTTATGATGTCATAAAAAACCGTATGAGTCATAGGGTCTTAACGCAGTTGTGTTTTATTACAGAAAAAGGATATCTGATAACGACATGAGTCGAATGTAGAAGAAGCCCCTAGAAGCTAGAAGAGGAAGCAAATGTTTCATTACTCATAGAATATTGTCAGCTTTGGATAAGTCGAAGATTACTGCATTGCTACTGCAATGCATTGCATTTAATGAGTGCCGCTGCCGAAAGTCTTGTGCATTCTATTGGTCAACTCGATTGGAATCGAACAACACTGAGGTGTCTTCGTGATACAAATAGAGTAGAAATAGCAGCATCAGTTAAATCGACTTTCAAGTTTACAACAGTCGTAGTACATTGGGATGGGAAATTACTTAAGGAGTTAACTGGAACGGAGACCGTGAATCGTTTGCCAGTGATTATTTCCCATATAGATGGATGATTATCAAAAATAATTGGAAATCACTCTAAATTTTTTGGGCTTGATACCAAATGAAAATGTCCGTTTGCCAGGCCTATGCATTATGCTCGCTGGATATCCAAAGCCATTTCTTCGGTCTAAAAAGACCAAAGTATGTATTGAAATCCTGTCAAAAATGAGCAAAAATTTGGTTGGTCTAAAAAAGCAACAAAAATAAATGTCCGTCCGTCTGTCTGGATGTCTGGACGTCTGGATGTCTGGATATCTGTACCAGTGGTCAAGGCGGAGATTTGAAAAGCTTTTGGAGACTGAAAAATACCGTTTTTATCGAACTTCGCACTCAAATCGCGACCTCTAAACCATCTTTGATTGGCCTAATATTTTTTCTGTTTAAATTTTTAGCATAACTTTACATTTCTGGAGGGTTCCCGTTAGATATTGGAACTTTCTAAAATAAGGTATAAAAATTCTCAAAATAATGCAGCCTTTCCAAATTTAATATAATTCACCATATCACCAGTTCACCAGTTTTATAATTATGTATTTATATGAAATACAAATAGACGTCATCAGTCATCTTCGCTTGAACTAGAAAGTTCTACCAAACTGTACATACTATATGTACAGTTTGGTGCCTTTTTTAGTTATTTCATATCTTCAATCTGATCTGACCTATTGGATTTTCTCTTCTGACCATTTGAAGTGGTCGGTTGTGTATTTTGACTGGTCGATGGTGTGATGTCTTTCTCGGTATCATTTAAATTAGGCGAATTTATATGATGCCACTCTGAACAGTACATATTCGTGTATTAAATCCATTCGTGCTTACCATTGAACACATGTTCTAATTTTATTCTGGCCTTTACGAATTTTTCGGTTTCTTCTTGCGTACCTATTTAAAAAAATTTAATATAAATGTGATTAAAATGAAAAAAGTACGAATTATGTAAATTATGTTGTTAAACTTACAGCGCACAGAATACGATCTCTTTGCCATTTTTTATTATTTTTCAATTACATTTACATACCCATACTACATAGGACGTCATACAAATTTGAAATTCGTCGAAAAGTAACCTTGTAAATTGACTTTTCATCTGGCATCAATGAGGAAATAGCGAAAGCTTCAAAATTTGATAAGTTTAGTTTGAAAAGTCTTCTGAGGCATACAGCATTACTACTAAATTTACTGCAAATTTGTTTTTTTGTTATCAAAATATCATTTCCTTCCGTCACGTTTTCAAAATGTTATAGTATGTAGCTTTTATGAATGGGGGTACATAAGTAGCTAAATTTGAAGTATTTAAAATTAACGTAAGTCATAAAAATCGTACTTAAGCCTTGCAATCCATTCCAAGAAAAATTAAGTTTAGCCCCTTATTAGATATATAGTTAAGCTAGATCCTTAAATATAAGTACCTATGTAAAGTTTAGCTTTGTTTAAATACAAATCTTAAGTTAAGCTCTAGAGAAGTCTGCTTAGTTTAAATATTTACATAGAATCCTAGCTTGAAATTGTTTATTGTATGGCTTAAATAAAAATTAAGTCTCGATTAAACCAAATAATTGTACGTCACACATTTTGATATCAAATATTAGCTAAAGCTCTTATAACCCACAACAGAATTAAATACCTTGAGGCTTAGTTTTATACTATCTATACTTATTCTAATAAGTAAATACTCTAATTAGATGACTTAACATAAAATGTTGGTATATGTCAGCTTGGCATTACGAAATATAGAGCAAGTTACAGATCTGTCAAACAAATACTCTAGCTTTAGTAACATATTAAATTAAGTCATACAATTTTTAATTAATAATTTAATCTCGCTTAAGCCACAACATTCGGCTAAACATCAAGTGGCCAAAGTTTTTTTTATGAGCTACCTATGCTGAATTTAGTCAAAATTATTTGCGCTTAAGTTAAAAATAGCTTGGGTTTCTTAAATTTAAAGCTTAACTTAAAAGCTTTTTGTTAAGTCATCTCATTATTTAAGTTACGTTACAATTATCAAATGGCCAGTCGCTCGGGTCGGCCATATAAATAACCCACGAAATTGTTTAACAAAAAATCAAAAGCCCCAAAGGCAAATGATTTATCTCGATTAGTCGTAGTATGAACTTGGTGTAGAAATTTTCAAATGGCCGGTCTCCAAGGGTCGGCCATATAAGTTAGAACCAATTTTTGCATTAAACATTGTACGAAGATTCGCCGACCAAATTTCTTTAACAGAAATCAGAAGCCCCAAATTCGGATGATGTCGAAATCGAAATCGAATCGACAATTTAATAAATTTTACATATAAATTTGAAGCTACCGATCATTTGGCTCTGATACTTTTGGCTATTGTTGAAGAAATTTCGTTGGCGGAACTACGAACTACGAAAACCAAAAATTGCGAAGATATTTATATGGCCGACTCCAGGGGCTGGTCATCTACATCAAGTGGCATCATACATCCTATGGAGATTCGACAAAAAATTATTTGCCAATTCCTCAATCGGAAGATAAGAGTTCTGATTTGATAATTCCACATATTGAAAAAATTTCGAGCCATTTTGTAAAGATTGAAATAATCGAAAATTCAAAACTTTCTGCTACTGGGAATATAAAAAAAAATATTTTTGTACCATAGCTAAAGATTCGTGGACTATGCTCGTTAACTTTGTTTATAAAATTTTTTTATTATATCAAATTATAATGAAACTACGAGTATTTGGAATTAATTAGTTCATTGGGTGAAATTTTTTGATTTGACATTTTGTATTACTAGATAGATTTTGTAGGTTTTCCAAGCTTTCCAAATTATTCGAAATAATTTTTTAAATTAATTAGAGATTTTTCGAAATTTTCCAAAGCATCCGTGAATTTTTGAGGTTATCCCAGTTTTTAGAGAATATTCTTGATTATTCGAATCTAAAGCTTTGCTTTTCGAAATAACGAGATTGTATTCGAGGTTTTTGAGACGTTTTCGAGATTTTCCAGATTTTACAGATTGCCCAAAATAATTTTTTTTTTGTGAAGGTTTGCATGACTTGTTCGTTCCATGACTTTATAGCAGCGTTTCAAATCAAACCCGAGCTCAAACCTTTAGTTTTTTTTTTGTGAATCCGACTCTAAACCAAACCCACAATCGGGTTCGAGTTCGTGAACTTGAACCTGAAATGATCAGGATTCGAGACCCCGCCTTAGACCCACCGATTATCCGAGATTATTTGCGCCATTGATGAGATTATTTAATATTTGCTAGGTAGGCCTTGCGGTTTGCTTAACTGAGATTTTCCCAATTTTTGAGATTACTTTTAGGAATATTATTAGAGATC
This sequence comes from Tipula helvola, assembly GCA_963556165.1. Taxonomy (NCBI): domain Eukaryota; kingdom Metazoa; phylum Arthropoda; class Insecta; order Diptera; family Tipulidae; genus Tipula; species Tipula helvola. The sequence continues at coordinate 337,660,473 of OY744483.1, read as the reverse complement.
TATTCCAAATTATTGGAAAGCTCTTGAAATGCTCCAAATTATTTCATTCATAGATCATTTTACCCATGATCCTTATCGTGTTGAAGGTTTATTAAGCTTGAAGTTATTTTCTGTTATTTTATCGAATTGTAGTGAGTTTAATAACATACAGTCTAAGTAACCGTGTGGTTTGCAGTAAACACCTACAGTGGTATTTGCCCTACCTAAAATTGACCTCATGTGAACGATTCTGGCGGTGATCAGATGAAAACAAAATCCATTAGGTAATACTGTTGATATAGGTACAGAAAAATATTGTATGTAATGGGGCACCATTAGAAGGAAATAACTGCCTTAAATAAATAAAAGCTTAAAGTTTTAATGTTGGTCTTTTTTTGTGTCAGGTTAACTGGCCAAACAGTGTTATTTTTAAAGCTTTCTTTTTGTTCGGTAAAACCCAATTCATTAGATCAGTGCTAGAGAATTTCAACATTGATTTGACACAACTGATTTTGATACCATTACAAAATTTTTCTTTAAAGGGCCTTTCCCCAGAAAAAACAATTCGCTGATAACTTCGAGCTCAAATGATTTTCAATGTATATTTTTATGGTATTCTGGGATTGCCAACATACTGCTTAGCGCGTGATAATTATTTAAATTAATAGATATCTTCATTGGTATTAAGTTAAACCGTCAAGTTTGTTCAAATTGTTCGATTTAGAAAATTAAGATTCACCTTAGTTTTTGGATATTAATAAATTTTATAAATTTATTGATGCCTATTTCAATACTAGCCTACCGATTTGGAATATAAGAAAGCGCGTTTAATTCATTTTTGGTAAGACATTTCTTAAATCCTTTGTTGAAATAATAAATAATTTATTAACTTAACTTTTTTCTTTAAACGGAACCAAATATTCGGAGAGAGTCAAAATCAAAAGTTAAATCATCTAAGAACGTAACAATATAATAAAAGACGTCCACCTGTTCTTTGTAAAGCAGCTACATATACACATATTAATCGTTCACTAATTGTTCATTCTTAGAAATCACCTTCTAACAATTAATCAAAACGTTAATTCTTTTTCTATACACACACAAAAAAAATAATAAATTCTAAAGAACAGACACAAATACAGACACATCCTTTGCACATACTTATATACAAAACAAAATATGGTTATATAAGAAACGGATTAATTTCAATTTATTTATATTTAATTGATCTATAGTACACAAGCAACAAACAGCAGACAAACAAACCAGATGGGTTTTCAAAAATTGAGTTATAAGAAAACGTCTTAAGACATTCGTCAACATATTAATAGGATTATGTTAAATAGTGAATAGATATTGTTCTCGTCTGTATTATAATCTCTAAGTCTCTACAGAAAAAAAAATCGCCCACAATTTTGAATTTTTTTTTTGTCTAGTTTTGTATTCCTCAAAAGACATAACAAAAATAAAAAACCCGAAATTTATACTCTTAAATCATTATCGTGTGGTATACACAAAAGAATTTTGATTTCTTTTATATAAGCGCGCAATGACAAATTGTTGTGTCTTCTTTACAATGTACACAAATATATACCTATATAAGTATGTATTTAGAGCCGAGAGAGGCTAGAGGCTGATGTACGCAGGTTGAAAAGAAATTAATTTTGAATTATGATATACAATCTTTAGCGCGTTAATTAGATCCAAATCTTACGGCTTTCTCATTAACCCGTCGTCGTGATGTGAAACACACCCACAGTCGTGATGAATTATTAAGAAATCATAACACAAAATCTATATAAAAACCTGTGTGTAAACGTATATACATACTTATGAAATTGATCTTCTAAATGCACACACCCATTCCAAATATTTAAGTTTTAATTTTTTTTATTTTTGTGTGGCGTCTTATCTTAATTTAATATCTAATATGAATTCAGACTTAATTGAATGTACACAAAATTAATTTTTTTTATTTTTATTTTTGATTAACTAATTGCTAGCTAAATACCAGGTGGAGTTTGATCAGTAATCTTGTTTGTTATTTCAGGAGGCAAAAAATCATTGTGCCCCATCACCGTGTGTCGAGGGCAAATGTTTAAATACACCAGATGGTTACTATTGTCGGTGTCCACCAACACGTAGCGGAAATCAATGCGAATTAATTGTACCACCGTGTGAATCACCGCCCTGTAACAGTAAGTACAATCAATAAATTATATTACATTAAAGCAATAACTTATGTTACATTAGAATCATAACTTTTTTTTTTTTTTTGGTTTTTACTTCATTTTAATTGCAATCACGAATTTTTTTTTTATTTTTGTTGCTTTTTAAGCTACTTGCATTTTGTTGTTGTATACAGTGTATTCTTATCTTGCTTTATACGAACCAAGAAAATCATAGTAATTTTCTTTTACATCAAGTACATATGCGCGATCTGTTATAAATAATAATCCTTGTACATAAAACATTACAAGAAAAATATGTATACATATCGATCGGTAACATACATATAATTATGTATTAAGATTTTTTTTGTTTTGTTTGTATGTGTGAGAACCATAATGGTCTGCTCGGTTTGTTCAACTTATTGATTTGCGCGGCCACAAACAACAGCAGGAAAATAATAATTACTCGATTCTGTGTATAGATTGTATCTAGGTGATTTGATGTAATAAAAAATGAATCGTAAATTATTATTAGGGTTATGCGGTATCGCCACTCCTCTTACATTTTGTGGGCGGTTTACGAGTTTATTTTGTGTATAAAAGGTGTCGTTCAACTTAACCAAAACAGTGTGTTCTCTCTTTGTCATAGAAAACTGATTTTGCAACCAGCCCATAGATAAATAACGGTTTTACTGCTTTATTATACATAAAAAGCTTTTACCAAACAAATAATTTTAAAGTTTTGTTTGTCATTTACTAGAATATTTTAAATGGTTTAATAAAATCATAAATATCAGGCTTATCTGTATTGAACTGCATGCGAAAACTAATTATATATAAGAGAGCTTTCAAAAAGCGTTTTATTTGGATTACACAATAAAAGCTTTACAACCGCAAAATTTATTGTAAAAATCAAATTCGGTTTCTTGAAATAAAATGGATCGATAATTCCCAAAAAGCTTAAAGTAAAGCTTCTTATAAGAAAAGTCTAGCTTTGAAAGCTAATTTAGCTTTAAAGCAAATAATTTTATAGTAATAGTAGTTTGAATTCAAAAATACACCTTTACAAATATTCGTGGTGGAAAAACAAAGTTAATAAAATCAACACACAAATTTAAAGCTTCAGATTTAAAGCACAGTTTTTATTTTGATTTGAATATTTTTGGTACTCTTAACCGAACCACTATAATTTGCTCCTTATTCCCGAGAGCTTCCCGTTTATGGAAAAGCTATAAAGTATAACAATAATATTTTGAGAGCTTTCGATTTCAAGTATTTAATAAAAATAATTATTTGAATAGTTGTTCTAAGCAGTATACGTATTTTGTATTTGATTCGTTATTTAGACGGGCTAGTATCTTCATTTAAAGAATGAGCTTTTTGTAACTTTAATTGAAGGAGCTTTCAAGACTTTTGAAGCAAAAAATAAAAAAGTTATTTTGAAAACATAAATTTAACTCTTTTAGTTTAAAGGTTTGAATTTGTGGCTTAAAATTAAGGAACCTTCGTAGAAAAAAAGCTTTTATTGGTTAAAAGTTAAATAATAAATGATCTGTTACTTCGTCAACCAATATGTCTCATGTAGAAAGAACAGAGCTTTCCTGACTTGCTACGCTAAATATCTAAAATCTGCATACGATAAAAAGTCTTCAAATTGAGAAGTTAAGGCCAGTGCACATTGAGAACGAGCGACGAGATCGATTTTTCAAATTGTTAAAATAATAATTTGCATTTGTTTTTAATTAACGATAGCTAACTAAGATATCGTGCATTTACTAAAATTAGAATTTAGAATTTCAACAGTTTTAATCAAAAGTTCAATTTATTGTTGATAATTTTGAATTTAAGACGATAAACTGAAATTTTGTATTAAAAGTATTAAAATTTAAATTTTTATTTTTAGTAAATATACGATATTTCAGCTATCGTTCATTAAAAACAAAGCTTTTTATTATTTAACCATTTGCTTAAATAATTTACTGAAAAAGGCACGTCGTTCACGTCGCTCGTTCTCAATGTGTACTGGTCTTTAATAATGAAAAGCATATTTTAAAGTCCTCAGTTAATGAGGACAAAATTTATTTGATTCGTGCATCAAACTTGCCGGTATCTGTACTTAAAAGGTGACATTTTGTATCATTAATTGACGGAGTTTTAAGATTTTTAAAAACAATGTTATAAAAGGTTTTTTAAAACATTTATTTACATCTTGTAATTTAAAGCTTCGTAGTTTAAAATGAAGAAATGTTCGTTAAAAAAAAGCTTTAACTTTGAAAATTACATTACAAAATGCTCTGTCAGCTCGTCAGCATAACGTATCTTTAGAAAGAACGGCTGTTCTCTTGCTTGCTGCTCTAAATATCTAAAAACTGTATACCATAACAGCTTTTTTTAAATGGGATCTTTAATTAAACGGCAAGCTTTTTGTATCATTAATTGGAAGAGCTTTTAGTATTTTTGAAAGCAGTGTTATAAAAGTTAGTTTTATATACCTCTTGTAATTTAAAGCTTTGTTGTTTAAAATTAGAAAATTTTGTAAAAAAAAACTTTCATTGTTGAAAATTATATTATAAATGCCCTGTCAACTCGACAGCATACACGTCTGTGTAGAATGAACTGCACTTAACAGGCATAGACTGCTGCGTTAAATATTCAAAAATTGTAAACGGTAAAAGCTTTCAAATTTAGTAGTTAACAATGAAGAGCATATTTTAAAGTTCTAAGCAGTATATGTATTTGATTCGTCATACAAACTTGTAAGTTTCTTTACCTAAAGAACGAGCTTTTAACTGAGCTTTATTCATAAATTTGATTAATTTTAGGAGTTTTTATGACTTTTCAAAGCATTGTTAAACAAGTTATTTTTAAAACATCAATTTACCTATTCCAATTTAAGGCTCTGGAACTTATGGTTTAAGTTTTAAACTTTCGTAAAAAACCTTTCAATGTTAAAAATTAAACGATATTTCTCTTTCTTGGTGCGCTAACTATCTAAAAACTGTATACGATAAAAGCTCTTAATTTTTAGGAGTAAATAATATAAAGCTTAACGAACATTTGAACATTTATTTATCTTTTAAACATTTATTTATCTTTTGTAATTTAAAGCTTTGTGGTTACAAACTAATAAACTTTCGTAAAAAAAAACTTTCAATTTTGACACATGCTTTTACAAATGCTCTTTCAGCTCGTCAGCATAAACATCATTAGAAAGAACGGCAGTTCTCTTCCTTGCTGCTCTAAATATATAAAAACTGTATACAATAAAAGCTTTTCAAATAACAATGCGGCTAGTAATGAAAAGCAGTTTTAAAGGTCTTCTAAACTGTATACTATATGTATTTAATCAGAGCCTTCTAGAGTATAGAGCCATAATCATTATGACGTATTTTTTAGAAGCTTTTATAGTGGTATAACTTTTCACTGATTTCCATAGGAATCCATAGTAAAAATGGTGTTTTTTAGCTTCAAGTTTTTCATTGAAAAAAGCAAAAATGTTACAAAATTTTTATACAAAAGTGTCCTACATATCTTTAGCAACAATATACAGGAAGGGTTTATTGGTATTAAGTAAATATTAATTCCAGAAATAATAAAATTAAATTATTTCTAAAATATATTTTTCGAACTTTCATTTTGAAAAATACATCAAAGTTGGCTCTGACGAATTAAAATAATACTTGCTTCATTTATCTTTAGTTTTACTAGTGTAAGTTAGATGTCTCAGATTTATACAGAAAAATACGAGAAAAATTGTTTAATCACAAAATTATGACACGTTCTTAATATTTTGAGAATTTGTTTTGCTTTTCCTACAATTTTTGAACTTAAATTTCCCCAAGTGGCTATTTTTGGTACGGTTTTTCAAAATGTTTACTGCCAACTGCCATCTATGTATATTGGCTTAATGCACACGATTTGTAGTAAGCTTTTCTTTTTAATTTGACCAGAAAGCTGTTGTTATGAACGTTTTTTTATATTTTGGTTTAAATAAATCAATTATTACAAGAAAATGAAAACGATTTACTTAAACGATATTCATATATGTTGAAATTCAAACATTTATGAAAATATTTCAGAAATCATAATTAAGAATTTGCAACGTTTTCATTTACAAATTTGTCTTAGGAAAAAAAGTGATTTCCCATATGTTTTATGTGTTTTACTATGAAAATTTTGGTTTTTTCCTCGTATTCCCTTATAAAAGCTTCATTTTTTAGATTATGGCTTGTATAATCAAGGTTGCTTTGATTTAATTCGTCGTTCAAACTTGCAAATATCTTTACTTAAAGACTTAGCTTTTAACTGAGCTTTATTAATTTATTTTATTAAATGCAGGAGTTTTTAAATTATTTTAATGCAACATTATAAAAAGTCATTTTTAAAACATCAATTTACCCTCTTGCAATTTAAAACTTTGAATTTGTGGTTTAAAATTAAGACTTTCGTTAACAAGCTTTCAATGTTGAAAATTTAATTATGAATATCCTCAAAACGGCATTTCTTTTACTTGCTGCGCTAAATATCTAAAAACTGTATAAGACAAAAGCTTTTCAAATTTAAGGGTTAATAATGAAAAGCTTTTTTACAGTCCTAAGAGCTGTTAATATTTTTGAAAGCAATGTTACAAAAGTTAGTCTTAACCTCGTAATTTAAGGCTTTGTGGTTTAAAATTAAGAAAATTACGTAAAAAAAACTTTCATTGTTGAAAATGACATTATAAATACCCTGTCAACTCGACAGCATACACGTCTCCGTAGAATGGACGGCATTTTCCATGCCTGCAGCGTTCAATATTCAAAAATTGTAAACGGTAATAGCTTTCAAATTTAGGAGTTAACATTGAAGAGGATATTTTAAAGTTCTATGCAGTATTTGTATTTGATTCGTCATTCAAACTAGTAAGTTTCTTTACTTAAAGAACGAGCTTTTAACTGAGTTTTATTCATTTATTTTATTAGTTTTAGGAGCTTTTATGTCTTTTCAAAGCAATGTTAAAAAAATTATTTTTAAAACATCAATTTATCTATTCCAATTTAAGGCTGTGGAACTTATGGTTTAAATTTTAAACTTTTAGTAAAAAAGCTTTCAATATTGAAAATTAAATCATTAATGTCTTAAAAATGGTATTTCCCTTTCTTGCTGCGCTAACTATCCAAAAATGTATACGATAAAAGCTCTTCATATTTAGAAGTTAATAATGAAAAACTTATTTTAAAGTCGTTATTCGTACTTCAAATTTGCCGGTATCTATACTTAAAAGGCAAGCTTTTGTATCATTAAATGATGAGCTTTATGAATTTTGAAGCAATGTTAAAAAAGTTATTTTTAAAACATTTATCTCTTGTAATTTAAAGCTTTGTAATTAAAACTTAAGAAACTTTCGTGAAAAAAACTTTAAATTTTGAAAAATACAATACAAATGCTCTTTCAGCTCGTCAGCATAAACATCCTTAGAAAGACGGCTGTTCTCTTGCTTTTTCTGCTATAAATATATAAAACTGTATATGTACAATAAAAGCTTTTCAAATTTAGCGGTTAACAATGAAAAGCATTTTTAAAAGTCTAAGCAGTATTCTAAATGTATTTGATTCGCTCTTCAAACTTGCAAATATATTTACTTAAAGATTGAGCTTTTAACTGAGCTTTATTAATTTATTTTATTAATTTCAGGAGCTTTTAAGATCTTTTGAAAGTAACATTATAAAAAGTCATTTTTAAAACATCAATTTACCTCTTGTTATTTAAAACTTTCAATTTGTGGTTTAAAATTAAGACTTTCGTAAACAAGCTTTCAATGTTGAAAATAAATTATTAATATCCTAAAAACCGCATTGCTTTTCTTGTTGCACTAAATATCTAAAAATTGTATACCATAAAAGCTTTTTAAATTTAGTGGTTAATAATGAAAAGGTTATTTTAAAGTCTTAAGCAGTATATGTATTTGATTTGTCCTTTAAACTTGGCGGTATCTTTAATTAAAAGGCAAGCTTTTTGTATTAATGGAAGAGCAAGCAATGTTATAAAATTTAGTTTTAAAATATTTATGTACCTTTTGTAATTTAAAGCTTTGTGGTTTAAAATTAAGAAAATTTCGTAAAAAAAAACTTTCAGCATTGAAAATTATATTAACAAGTCTCCATAGAAAGAACGACATTTTCCGGTAAACGGTACAATAATAACATTTAAACGGTAATAGCTTTCAAATTTAGATGTTAACAATGAAGAGCATATCTTCAAGTTCTAAGCAGTATATGTACATATTTGATTCCTTATTCAAAGTTGTAATTATCTTTACTTAAAGGAAAAGCTTTTAACTGAGCTACATTCATTTACTTTATTAATTTTAGGAGCTTTTAGGACTTTTTAGAGCAATGCTATAAAAAAGTTATTTTTAAAACATCAATTTACCTAAGTAGGTTTAAGTTTTAAACTTTCATAAAACAGCTTTCAATGTTGAAAATTAAATTATAAATGTCTTAAAAACGGTATTTCTCTTTCTTGCTGTGCTAACTATCTAAAAACGATAAAAGATCTTCATATTTAGGGGTTAATAATGAAAAACTTATTTTAAAGTTCTTATTCGTCGTTCAAACTTGTCGGTATCTGGAGGCCTATTATGAAATTTATCCGATATCGTAAAATCCGATCCGCCGCGGATAATCCTATTATGAAACAAAAAAATCCGAACGTTAGCGGATTTTACGAAAATACAAATGTCAAATCCGATTGGTATTTAAGTGGCAGATATCGTTGAATACGAACGAAATAAAGTTTGTTTAGTTTATTTCTGTGCAAATTATAATTAAAAAATAAAATAAAAATATTTTAAAATATAATTATGGAAAGAAAATTGGATAAATTTCATAATAAAACTTAAAAAGCGAGCTTTTCTACCAATAATTGACGGAGTTTTAAACCTTCTGAAAGCAATGTCCAGTATTTTCCTTGCTTGCTGCGCTAAATATACCAAATCTGTATACGATAAAAGCTTTCAAATTTAGGAGTTAACAATAAAGAGCATATTTTAAAGTTCTAAGTGGTCGAAAGTCTTAAAATTGCTTTAGAAATTAAATGTAAAAAAGATGCTTTTAGCTTGTAAACTTGATTTAGGGTTTAAACTGAAGACACAAAAATCAGAATATGTCGGTATTTCTAGTAGTGAATTATGTCAAGTAAAAAATTTGTTTTTTCTTTTTTCAAAAGCTCATTTTAAAAACATTAAAATCATTTACGAAATTCGAAACTTATATGTAGGTGTAGTCGATGGAAACAAATGAATCATTTCGAACTATAATTTGATGAAAAAATCCCAACCAGCTGTTAGAAAAAAAAAATGGCTAAAAATCAATTCCTAGCAAAGTGCGTTGCTAAGAGCCATAAAGCATATTTTCCTAAAAATATTCAAATGTTGTGGCCAGAAATTTGCCAATGCAATAAACTTCTGCTATTCTCATCAGATTTTAATGAGATTTAATTTCTATGCTCAATACACAATTACAATGTGAGTTCCCATTCTAAGCTAAGTCGGAACAGATGCTAGCAGCAAATCAAATTTTCTTTTTTTTTCAGTATATTTTAAGGCTTAATATAGAATTATTCACTTATTTCACCGAACCCCATAATGCCTAGGCTGTAAATCGATTTTAAACAAAATATGGCCTTAAATAGATGAGTTCCACACTTCCAAAAGTAATTTAACTACTAAAAAGAAATTTCTTGGATTTTTCAAAACCTTTCCACGCATCGTGATGAATATCTATATGTATGGTGTATCATGTTAGACTTTTTCTGTCGGTTACGTCTATAGTTTCATAAATTGTAACTAAAATTCTTAACAATATAGAAGCTGTAGCTAATCTCCTAATCTGTACATATTAATCAAATTTTTCATTTTCTTGAATCAATTTGTCCCCTCAAATGAATCCAACTGCAATTGCATTACTACACCTTTAAATTTTTTAATTTATAATAGCTCAATGTGTGCCTACCGTTAACAAATCATTTCTACAAATTTTTAATTAATTTTATGAGTTATAAAGTATAACAATATAATATTATGACAGTTAATTTTCAACAAACAAGAATTTATTTTGGTTTATCGCAGCATGTGAAAATTTAATTCTCGTCTGTTGTATAGTATGTACCTACATGGACACCGCACCGCATACAATTTCTTATTTTCTAGTTTTGCTTTTAGGTTTGGTATTTACAATAAAGTTGATTAGTGTATATGATTTTGAGAAAGTACAGTCAACCGTAACACAAGAACCTCTCATTAAATAAAAAAATAAAAAATTTAATTTCTTTTGTTTTTTTTTTCTAAATTATTTCAATTATACCGAATTAAATTCGATATAGAATCCTTCACATTAATTTGTTTTTTGTGCAGACCTCTAAAAAAATAATTTTCTAACATTTCGTGTCGTGATGAATAAATTATACACGGATGAATTCATATATCACGTTGTAATATTTTTTTGTTTCTTTCGTATGAATATACCAAACAGAAATAGAAATAACTAAATCACTTATAGATAACCCTTGATTGGAATGGTTTTTGTTTATTATATTAGATTTTGTTGGTATTTTCTATGCCGCAGCCAATCCAAGGTGAATTGTGATACGATTTCACACACATAATTTATTGTTTATTAAGTTTAAGTTCAAAGTGATCAAAACAAATCACATTATTAGATTATGATTAGAGAAATGGATTAATTGGGTTGTGGTGTGTGGTATGGTGGGAATGCGGAATGATCAAATATCTAATTATTTAGGGCAGTCATATTATTGTTAGCACCAAATATGGCACAAAATGTTATTTTACTTTCAATATCACAATTATTTAATTATTTAATAGAGCTGACAACAACAACGATTAATTTACGATTTTGACAACAACAAAATATTGAAATGTTTTATTAAATATTTCATGTAAAATGGTATTTAAACAAAATTTTTGTATCCGAAACCAAATTATTATTAAAGGAGCGCTTAATATAATATAATCTTTTTTTGGTTTTAGCTTTTTCTAAATGTAAAGCTCATAAAGCTCTGTATAATATTCCAAAATTAAACTGACATTATTTTTAATAACAAATATGACACCAAAATAAAGTTTAACCTCTAAAATCAAAGATTTTTAAGTTCTTTCTAGATTTGACAACAACAACGTTTAATTTAAAATTTTGACAACAACAAAATATGGGACTGTTTCATTAAATATTTGAAGCAAAAGGGCAGTTAAACAGAATGTTTGTATCTGAAACCGAATTATTATTAAATAGGTGCTTAATATAATTTAGGCTTTGTTTTGTTTCCGCTTTTTCTAAACATAAAAGCTCATAAAGCTCTCTACAATATTACAAAACTCAACTGACAAATTTTATAATACCAAATATGACACACTGACGTAATTTATCTTCCAAAATTACAAGTATTTGAATATATAAAGGATTTGACAACAACAACGTTTAATTTACGATAGTGACAACAACAAAATATTGACCTGTTTCCTTAAATATTTAACGTAAAAAGATATTTAAACTTAACGTTTGTATCTAAAACGTAATTATTATTAAAGAGGAGCTTTATATAACTCAATTTTGGGTTTGGCGCTTTTTTAAAACATAAAGCTCATAAAGCTCTGTACAATCTAAGCTAAACTGATATTGTTTTTAACACCAAATATGAGACCAAAATAAAGTTTAACTATCAAAATCACAAGTATTTCAGTTTTTAATAGATTTGACAACAACAATCCATTTCATTAAATATTTGATGTATAAGGCTTATTTAAACAAATGTTTGGATCTGAAACCGATTTATTATTGAAGAGGTGTTTGAACAAAGGTACCAAAAAAAAAACGATTTGATCAAATTAACTTTTTTGCCCCAAATTCCGTTCTTCCAATAAAATATTAAGACATGTAAATCCTCAATAAATTGTACAATGTCCAAAGTTCGGTTCTTTAGATGTGTGGTTTTGTAATTTTTGTTTTTTTAATGTTAAATTTTGTGACACGCATAAATGTGTCAAAGTGGTGAGGTCAAATTAAACCATTTTTAATTTTTTATTTTAATTGGAATTTACGTAAAAATGTTGGATGGACCTCCAACGTAGTTGAGTTATATACCTTTTGTACATATATTGTGTATAACGAATATATTTTCACGCGCGGCATGGAAATATAATCATCACAAAGTCGTTATTTTTTTTGTACATTTTGTGTATGTGTTATGTATCCGAATAACTAAAACTAATAAATTAATTTTATTTTTAAATCTAATTAAAAAAAATTAATATTTCAAAAATATAAATGTTTCAACAACACGGTGTAATTTAATACCGCGCTAAAATCCATAAAAAAAATTAAAAATGCCAACAACAAATTTTTCACATCTCCACACAACATAATATATAAACCATAATAAAACACATAATATTCGTTGCGAAAATGAAGATGATGCACAAGAATATTTTTCGCTATGCTATATGCAAAAACCAAAATTCGTTATTTATTTGCTAAAAAAAAATTTTTATAGTTTTCGGCAATCCGTTTGTATGTGAAACGCGCTTAATTTTTATAAACGATTTTTTTTTTTTTTTTGTTAATTTTATTATGTTTCCTCATCTCTATATATAACCTGCGTACAATGTTTTTTTTTCGAAGTAATTAAAATATTTAATATTTAAAAAGGAAATTATTATTTAAAAAAAATAAAAACATAAAATTTCATTAATTATGGGAAATTTTAATTTTGAAATATTTTTTTTAATTTAATATTTTGTTTGACCAACATAACTGCATCCATATCGAATATTAAAGTCGTAATGTAATTTAATATGTCGGAAGGTTGAAACACTGCATTGATAATTTTATTTCATTTATTTAAGTAATTTAATACAGCTTTGTTGAAGTTAGCATATTGGTGGGCTGTTCATCACAATTCAATAATATTAGTGGAGTCAATAGAGATTTTCGGTAACTTTTGGGCCTCGGGCCCTCTACACTAAATTTGTTGTAACTATTTAATCAATTAATGAAATTGAGCTCACAAAAGCTTAATTGAATTCCCTTAGTACATCCGATGGTTGAAAAAAAATCTCAGAACTTCAAAATACTTCAAGGAGATTTATCTTAAAAATTAAATTAACCCTTTTTTACGAAAATAAAAATAATAAAATTGTTTGCTCCAAAATTCGTGAAATTAGGGCTAAAATAAACGTTAACAACTTTTACAGAACATTTATTTAGCCTACCTATCCAGCATATGCTTATGTTAGGACCTCAAAATTAGACATTAAGGATCTTAACATCTCCTTAATAGTGCGGATGGGCAAAATGAGTGTTTGTCACATGCAGTAGTCGCAGGAAACATCTTGTTCTAGGGAGGTCTGGAAAGTTTAAATAATATTCACCAATTGTATAAAAGTTCACCACAGTGAATATCGTCGAATTTGTATTTTGCCGTTATGGCCCTTTTGGCAGGTTTATGTGTACTTGTTTGGTCAATTACAGATAGACACAGAATTGGTACTAATATAAATATCTTGATCGCTAGGCCTATTATAAATTTTATTATCACTCCTGTCTTATAGATATTCACCACGTTGAGGTGAAAATGAAAATATTAAAAGCTATATTATGACCCGACCAACTATCCGACTTTAATGTTTGGCAACTTCCAGATGTTGGATGGAGTTGCAGAAGATACCATTGGGAAAGTGTTGATCTGAATCCCTCAATAAAAGTCTAACATTATTCACCACACAAATAAATATTCACCTTGGGGTGGTGAAAAATAATTTGTTCAGCCGAATAAAACTGTGCTGCTATAGAAGATATTCCTGTTTAGTCACTTGCAGATTGGGTTTAGACTTGGAAGTTGTTAATCGCGAGGTACAAACAAATTCTAACCTTTTCACAATTCAAACAGCCCCACAAGAATGTAGGGCTTCAAGACTTTACACAGGTGATTTCCGGAAATTAAATTGAGTTGGAGCTAGCTAGAGTTAATTTGAGTTGAGTCCATATGTGTACTTTTTCAACCATTGTTAATTTGAGAATTGAGTTGGGTGTTGAGTTTAAGGTTTTAGCAAGGGCTGAGTTGGAATCCGAGTAAGGGATTGAGTTGAGGTTAGGTCAGGATTGAATTGGAGTTAATTTTAAATTGGCACAGCGATTCAGTTACTGATTTATTTGGGGTCGTGTTGATTTTTAGTTGAAATTCAGCTTAAGTTGTGTTGAGTGGAGTTCATGTATGCATGTAGTTTTTGTGACCGGGTTGATTTGAAGATTTAGTTAGTCGTTGAGGTTGAAGTTAAATTAAAGGTAGAGTCGGGGATCGAATTAGAGGTTGATCTAGGACTGACTTGAGTCATTGAGGTTGGATATTAATTTGGTGTAAGTTGTGAATTGAGCTTAAAATTAGGTAGAGTTGATTTGGGAATTGAGTTGGGTTTGGGTATAGTGTTGATGTTAGGGTAAGTTAATTTAGTTGGCGATTCATTTGAAGTGAGTTGGATGTTAGCTTGAGTTGTTCTGAGGCACGTTTATGCACGCATTTAATTTTACGAACCGTGTTGTTTTGAGAAGAGAATTTAGTTAGGCGTCGAGTTTAGGGTTGAGTTGTGATCAAATAAGGCCTTGAGTTGGAGTTGAGCGACGGGTTCAGTTTGGAATTTAGTTGGGATTGATTCAAATTTCCGTTTTTTTGTTTTATTGTACAGTTACTATTATAATGGATTTAATATCTTTTGGAGGAGAAGTAACACTTCATTACAAATACAAGACCCAAGAAGCAAAGCGAGTGCTTTACTCAAGTGGCAAAATGCAAGACGGAGCAAAAATTGTTAAATTTGAATAAAAGGAACATGCCTGGCTCATACTGGCCTGAACGCCCAAAATCTGTCTTCTTCCTTAAAATATAATTTAAAATGATCAATTGTTCCCGATTACCGTTATAAAATTTAGAATTTGGTTGGGATTCACAGTGTTATGGCCTGAAATTTGGGAACCGTTATATTGTTCGATAAATATTTATAGTTCAAATACAGTTTGAAAGATACACTACAGAATCCAAAATAATAACAATATTTGCATGGACTGAATTTTTGGAAGTCTATTATTTATGGGTGGATTTTGTTTAAAATCGATTTGTGAGCCAGGCGGGAAACAGTCAGAGGAAATTTGTGGATAATTAATGTTTAAAACATAAAACTTGTACATTAAGTTCCGTTTGAAAAAATAAAGAATTTGATTTATTGCTAGTAAGCCAAACCCAATTGAAACTATGAACTCACACTAGATTGAGCATAAATCGAATTTCGTCAATATCTGACGAAAATTGCAGACGCTTATTAAAATAAAAAATTTCTGACATTTCATTTAAAGTTATTTTGTAGATTCAAGGTTTCAATACTTACCATAGACGCTGATAAATTTGAACCGGATTAAATTTTATGATGTTTGCGGTTTATGGCTCATTTCGTATCTGAATATTTTATGTTGCATCCTACATTTAAACTCGATTATTCTTGCCCAATTTTTTTCTAACCAATATCTGTTTGAATTGTTTGCACAAATTTATAGGGAATAGCCTCATTATGGCCTAAAATTTTGGACTGTCATCTATGGCCGGGTTTTGTTCAAAATAGGTAGAAAATTTTACAAAAAGGCTTAAAATTAAATAGAAGTACGAATTCCCACACATATTGAAGCCTAGTGTTTGGCCATTAAAAGTTGCATTCAAAACTCATTTTTGATCCTAGTTTTCAATACTGACTTTGAGTAGATTGTACTTAGTTGTATTGTTTGTGGCTCATTAGTGTCTTGTCTGAACTCAGTAATTCCTAACGAATTTTTTACCAACACCTATTTGCAACTTTTTCACCGAATTATCATCTGAATACATTACGTATTTGTTCCCATCATTAATTCCCAAAAAATTTTGAATTTGGTTGAGATGTGCCTCAATTATGGCCTGAAATTTTTAAACTTCTATTTTTTCAGGAATATTTTAATAAATTTTAATTTGAAAGATGCGGTTAAATATTTAAGATTGTATCAAATTTAGATCTGACGTTTTTGGCTATTTAAAGTTTTTGGCCTTATAATAGCCGTAAATTTTGGAACTCGTGAAGACTTCAAACAAGTGAAAAAAAATTTTACAAAACAAATAAACCATCGATCGATTAGACCACGTTCTCTCTTACACACTAATTACTAATTAATTAATTTCAAAACAAATTATTCATAAAAAAATTATTCATTACCTATTTGTAATTAACCTTAATTGTTAACCTAATCAATAAATAAAAATTAGCAACGGTTTTTGTTTTTGTATATATGAAAACTAAAAACATAAAATTTATTACAACAAGCGCGCACAAGCAATTCGACCGCATGCTGCTAGTTGATTTGTAATAAATTTGATCCACATAAATTCTTTGCTCTGCGTCTATCCACCATACCTTGCGATCCTTTGATTATGATTACGTGGTCACGTATTAAGAAAACTAAACTTATGAAATTAATTTTTTTTTTGTATAGATGGATGTATACAACCATCGAATGTGTCACGCAATCCAATCGCCTGTAATGGTCATGGAAAGTGTGAATCAGCACCGAATGGTGTTGGTAAGCAATGTGTTTGTCATTCAGGATTTACGGGGCTATATTGTCAACACAGTAAGTGTTTTAGGTAATAACGAGATGTATCGGTATATCTCAACGAATTTTTACATTTTTTCGCAGATCTGAATGAGTGCTCACCAAATCCGTGTAAAAATGGTGGAATATGTTCCGATGGTGATGATGATTTTACTTGTGAATGTACTAGTGGCTGGTCAGGTAAAATTTGTACCGAAATTGCGACGCAATGTCAAAGTGGGCAGTGTTTAAACGGTGGAACTTGTGTCTCGAAATTAGAACGACACGCAAGATGTCATTGTACTACGGGGTGGGGTGGACCATTTTGTGCCGATCAGGTTAACGAGTGTGAAGGACAACCGTGTCATAATGGTGGAACTTGTGTACCGGGACCAGGATGGTTTCGATGTGATTGTGCACGCGGATTTTCCGGCGTTAATTGTCGTATTAATGTTAACGAATGCTCACCAATGCCGTGTCTAGGGGGTAGTACATGTAAAGATGGAATTGGTGGATTTACATGTATATGCCCACCTGGACGCAAGGGGAATCGTTGCGAAATTTGTAAGTATCTTATAAAATCGGCACATAAAACTATTTTTAATTTGATATTTGTTTGCAGTACTGTCAGACCCATCATCGGTGTGTATGAACACTTCGTCATTATCGCCGTATATTTCCCTACAGGATTTAGAAGATAAATCAGACAATCAGACAGTCGAATTCAATCAGGACGATGTCAACTGTAATTTTTGCATATGTAAAGATCACCAACCGATCTGTTCGAATATGTGGTGTGGGCTACCAAATTGTTTCGTACAAAATGAGAAGGCTAATAATACGTGTAAATCGAATGAGGTGAGTTTGAATGATGTGCCAGGAAATTTGATCCAATTTTAACATTTTATTTATTTACTCCTAGGTGTGCCTACCAAATTCACAAGAAACTTGTCTATCACCGCCCTGTGACCCTCGTGGCGATTGTCGCAAATTTGAATCGTCACGCAGCGTTGCACCACCAAATATTCCAGTCCCTACATCATGTTGGCCGAATCAAGCGATACTCGGCGAATTGTGTGCCCGGATTTCGATACTGCTCGAAACGAATCGAATCCCCAAAAAATCGTCTGTCGAAAGTATTTGCCTGAATTTGCGTTCGGTGTTGGCGGCACGAATAGTACGAAGTGATAAAAATATTTTAACACCGCTGCTCGTGCTACTGTGTGATATCAAGAATGGCACAAACGATACTATTGAGCTGACCGTATCAACGACCGGAAAGGGACCAAACGCGGTGGCGGCCGTATCCGAAGCTGTAAAATTATTAGGCGAAATATTGTCTAGACAAAAGGCGCATGTAAAAGAGACATTGGTGTCGTTGAGAGACGTGGAGGCTGCATCTTTATCTGCGATCGTCGAAGTTAAAGTAGAAACAGCCCTTATTACCACCGAGACTCAAGGGTCCGGAGTATTTGTGATAGCATCATTTATAATTGCCATAATCGCGTTGTGTTTGGGTGCATTCGGTGCCCTAATGTGGCGCAAACGAATTTCAAGTCGCACCAATTCGGGTATAAATTTGTCGCCGCAATCCCAAGAGGAGGAAAAATCGAATAATCTACAAAATGAGGAGAATTTTAGACGGTATGCGAATCCGCTAAAAGGTAGCGTAACCAGTTTACGCGGTGCCATGGAACTGAGTTTAAGTCCTGCACCGGAAATCGCTACAATAGGGTCACTAGCAGGGCCAAGTGCCCTGCACCGATCCCAACCACTATTTCCACCGTGTGATAATGATTTTGATCCGAAACGCGATCAACACGATAACAATCAAACAAAATCACATCGGGGGTCCCAAATACTACTGTACAAGGCACAAAATCCGGATATACGAAAAAATACAGTCGGCTCAATAGAAAATTCGCACAAGGATTTTGGTAAGCGATCGATAAATTGTCAGGCGATGTCACCAGTGGTGTCGCCGGGCATCGAGGGCGACATACTAACCGTACATGTGTGAAAATGCGGGCGACTTGTCGTTACAATACTATTAAGTTTGCTTATATACATACATAAATTAAAAGAAGAAAAGTGTAATTTTAATTGTTATAGTTTGTAGTTAAATTAAATTAATTAATTAAATTTTTTTTTTTTTACTGATGAACTGCTTAGAATCGATAAGACAATTTATTTATTTATAATGATCTTGCCTATAAAAATATTTAAAAAAAAAAAAAAAATTAAAAACACAAGACGACAATAATTACTGCTCCTGACGAAATAATTTTCTGTGAGAAAATCTAATTTTAATTAATTATTAAAATAATTTATTTATTATATTCTCGAGTACTTATCTACAAAGCAAAATATTACGATTAATCAAATTTCATCAAAACTTAAAAAAAATTTAAAAAAAAAACAAAAAAACAATTAAAATTCCGTCACAAAAAATTAATTAACAAACAAATTTGTTTTTTAATATTAATTTAAATAAATTAAAAAAAAAAGAGAAAATACAAGACGGTAGAGTGTGATATTACTTTTATTAATTTAAATAAATAAATAATAAATAAAAACATTAATTTTAATTAAGTTAATTATAATATTAATTAAAAATTAGTTCATTTATTATAAATAATATTCCGCCTGAATTTGTAAATATAATTAAATAAATAAAATAAAAATTATTAATTAAATTACATTTTGTACCTATTTACTAAATAATTATTTTATTAAAATTAGAAAAAAAAATTTAAAAACACAATACAATTAATTAATTAATTAAGAGAGAAAATAGACCATGATTTAATAAAATTTCCATGATTTATAATTTTATAATTTTTATTTTATTTTTTAAGAGTTCCTTTTTTATATTTTATTAAAAAATATTATTATTATTATTTTGTTTTGCAAATTTTTACTACAATAAAAAAATAAAATTAATTATTTTGTTTAACAAATTTTGTAAATATTGTATAAAAAAATTAAATATTATATATTGTAAATCTTAAATAAAAAGTAAAAAAAAAAGACAAAATACATTCCGCGAACTTAATTAAAAAAACAAAACAAAAAAGTGTTAATTAATTATTTAGTTAATTAATTAATTAAAAATAATAATAATATATAAATAATTTACAGTACTTAGTACTACAAAAAAAAAATCGCACTACAATATAATTTATTATTATTCCAATAATTTTTTATTTTTTTTTAATATATTTTAATTTATATAAATACATCGAAAAATTAATAAATTGTGTATAATTAATTTAAAGCAAAAAATTACAGTTATATAAATACTCAATAATAATTTCATTTTTTTTATAGATAAATAGAATTAAAATTAAATACCTACCTAGCTCTCTCGCTCAGTCTCTCTCTCGTTCTCTCTCTCTCTCTCTATACTTATATCTATCTATGTATCTATCTCCCTCTTCTGTAGTTCTCTAGACAATTTCTAGACACAAGACAATAATGGACAGTTAATTTTTTTTTGTATAATTTCCTAAAAAAAAAACCTAAAAAATTTATTTTTGTAACACTGTGTAATTTTTTTATTAATTTTGTTAATTAAATGAATGCGAAAAAATTTTAAAAATGATATAAAAAATTTTACAAAAACAAAAAAAAAATAGAAATGAAATGAAAAATAAATTATAAAAAAAAATGTCAGTGTTTAATTTTTTATAGGGCTCGAATCTCGATATTTAACTAAATATTATATTTGCCTTTATCTAGATATCAAATTTAGGACAAACGGACATTCTTTAAATTTAGAAAAAGTCATAATTTCTTAATTCTCCCAAATAACAACAATTGATAGATAAATGAATTTAAAATCAAAACGGCTAAATTTAGGAGCATCACTTAGTTTTGTGTTTTGACTAAGTAATTTTGTTATAAATCAATCAAATTCTAATCATTTGCCCCACCCAAAAATGTAAAATGTTTATGATAACAAAACACGATGGTTTATTTTTGTTTTTAATTAATTTCGCAATCACGTGTTCTAAAAATATTTTGCATTAATGTATTCCCCCATATGCGTAGATTAAATCAATTTCTTATCTCGGATTACGATAAAATTCGATATAAACGAGTGTCGAATTTTTTTATCAACATAAAAGTTTTGTTTTGATTTTAAACTAAACCGCGAGTTTGCTTATAGACGTGAGAAACGTTTTAATTCGTTTTTATAATTTAACTGCTTAACACAAAGAAATCGAGTTAAATTACTATAACATGTGATGGCCGAAGTAGTAGGATGAATTGCTACAGAATGCAAGATACCGAGTTCAATCCTAAGCAACTGTTGCAGTAAAATTTATAATTTTTAAAATTTATAAGATCCCAAATTAAAAAAATTCTGAAACTGGATCAATTTCTCACAAATATCGAGAAAAAAAAATAATTTTTGAAAAATTTAATGCAGTAATAATGTTAAATAATTAATAAAAAAAAAAAAAATGCGCGCCAGTTCTTAAAATCGAACCTCAGACATTTTGCACAAAAGTACAACCCACGACCTCTGTTAAGCAAAACCAAACATACTAGCACTTTTAGCCCAGAAACAATTGTACTAAATATAGTATGTATGCCCTAACAGAGATATCTGTACTAAATATAGTACGTTTGCCCCAACAGAGATGTCTGTACTAAATATAGTACGTATGCCTTAACATAGATGTCACTATATCCATATATTCGAGACAATTTTGCTGAAAGATTGCTTAATACAAACAAATCGGTTTATCATTGTATATGATGTGATAGCCGATGGGGTAAGGTGATGGACTGCAGAATTGAAGGTATCGAGTTCGATGCCGAGCCAAGTCAACGTTTGTTTTTAGAAAAATATATGAATAGGGGACCGGACCGAGAAAATCGGCGGATCTGGAGATCCGCCAGAAAAAAAATCAAAATTTGGCCAAATTCGAAAAAAAAACAGAAATTTCAGATTTTTACAAAAAAAAAAGGGAATTTGGTAGAATCGAACTCTGGACCTTTAGGACATCAATCCTTCATTTTACCACCCGACCATTCGCTTCTATACATATGCTACTCAATTTGTCATATTTAACTCGGTAAAATTGGACTTGGCGAAAAAATAACTTGGATCTAAAATATTTTCATGTTAGACATTGGGACCGATTTTCAAAGGTAGATATACTACCGTGTTTGATGCAAACCACACTTCAGAATTTTACTCGCCAGATAATTTTTTTATTCAACAACTATGTAGCTAACAATTTTTTTAACTCAACAATTAACAATTTTTTTAACTCGACAATTAACAATTTTTTTTTCTCAAACCATTTATGGTTAAAAAAGAAACGTACCTGCGGTGAGATTCGAACTTGAGAAAATCTGTTCTCTAGTCTACAGCGCTAACACCTAGACTATCACCTATATGAAATAACGTATGTACTAACTTTATTTGTTTTGACTGTAAAATCAACATTTAGGGGACTAAAATTATTTAGGGGATTATAACGTCAAACAGAAAATGCAGATAAATTGTTCATTGATTATTTGCAACAACGTCGATTTTCGTAATATATTTTTAACTTATATCTTACCTCAAATACCTACCATTTTCTTTTTGATACCGCATTATATTCTCAACTCTAAAGCATGGTAAATTATTAAAATGCAAAATAAAAAAATTTATTTGCCTTCTCGCAGAATCGAACTCGAGACCCACTGCCCAATAATACATTACGCTATCACTCGAGCTACTACCTGTTATGCTAAAAGACATTAAAATTTTGTTTGCTTGCCGCTCAATAAATTGTTAAACAAAAATCTGGGTTCAAACATTTCAAGAGGAATTGGAGACTAAAATGTTTTAAGATCTATTTACCTATAAGGCTAAATTGTCAGCACCATCTTCTCATTAATCAACGTCTGTTTAAGGTTTGTATTTAAAGAGATATCGTTGGTTAAACGTCTTGCACCGTTTTAACAAATTTATCTTACGGTTGAAATACAAGATTTAGGTACAATTCGCGCTATGTGTGAATTCAGATTTATAGGGTTATTTCCCAGTTCATATTATGGAGAGTACCCATTTCCGCACCTCCATAGAGGAAGGGTATTTGGCGCGTTTTTTTTATGTGGTCTCCCCAGTAGGCCTAATCCACAATTCTAAAAATACAAATACTCAAATGCTGATATTTAATAAGGTGCATATCAAAAAAATCGAATTTGCTATGAAATGTATGGAAACAATCTTTAGAGGTATCAAGAACCGTAATCGGAGCACACTTGCAGATTTTGGATTTTTGTGGCTCAGAAATCGCTGATCTATAGTAAGACGATTTTCAAGAAAATCGAATTGTCTGTGATATGCATGGAAATAATCAACCAATTTAAATGCGCGTTGGTACAACAATTACTGATCACAAAACCTATTTTTAGAGGTATCAAAAACCGTAATCGGAGCCCAAGTGCAGATTTTGGATTTTTCTAGCTCAGAATTCGCTGATCTATAGTAAGGCGATTTTCAAGAAAATCGAATTGTCAGTGATATGCATGGAAATAATCAACCAATTTAAATGCGCGTTGGTACAACAATTACTGGTCCCGAAACTTATTTTTAGAGGTATCAAAAACCGTAATCGGAGCCCAATTGCAGATTTTGGATTTTTGAGGCTCAGAAATCGCTGATCTATAGTAAGGCGATTTTCAAGAAAATCGAATTTTTTGTGATATGCATGGAAATAATCAACCAATTTAAATGCGCGTTGGTATAACAATTACTGATCCCGAAACCTATTTTTAGAGGTATCAAAAACCGTAATCGGAGGTCAATTGCAGATTTTGGATTTTTCTGGCTCAGAAATCGCTGATCTATAGTAAGGCGATTTTCAAGAAAATCGAATTTTTTGTGATATGAATGGAAATAATCAACCAATTTAAATGCGCGTTGGTACAACAATTACTGGTCCCGAAACCTATTTTTAGAGGTAGCAAAAACCGTAATCGGAGCCCAATTGCAGATTTTGGATTTTTGTGGCTCAGAAATCGCTGATCTATAGTAAGGCGATTTTCAAGAAAATCGAATTTTTTGTGATATGCATGGAAATAAATTAATTACGCGTTGGTACAACAATTACTGGTCCCCAAACCTATTTTTAGAGGTAGCAAAAACCGTAATCGGAGCCCAATTGCAGATTTTGGATTTTTGTGGCTGAGAAATCGCTGATCTATAGTAAGGCGATTTTCAAGAAAATCGAATTTTCTGTGATATGCATGGAAATAATCAACCAATTTAAATGCGCGTTGGTACAACAATTACTGATCCCGAAACCTATTTTTAGAGGTATCAAAAACCGTAATCGGAGCCCAATTGCAGATTTTGGATTTTTGAGGCTCAGAAATCGCTGATCTATAGTAAGGCGATTTTCAAGAAAATCGAATTGTCAGTGATATGCATGGAAATAATCAACCAATTTAAATGCGCGTTGGTACAACAATTACTGGTCCCGAAACCTATTTTTAGAGGTATCAAAAACCGTAATCGGAGCCCAATTGCAGATTTTGGATTTTTGAGGCTCAGAAATCGCTGATCTATAGTAAGGCGATTTTCAAGAAAATCGAATTTTTGTGATATGCATGGAAATAATCAACCAATTTAAATGCGCGTTAGTACAACAATTACTGATCCCGAAACCTATTTTTAGAGGTATCAAAAACCGTAATTGGAGCCCAATTGCAGATTTTGGATTTTTGTGGCTCAGAAATCGCTCATCTATAGTAAGGCGATTTTCAAGAAAATCGAATTTTTTGTGATATGCATGGAAATAAATTAATTACGCGTTGGTACAACAATTACTGATCCCGAAACCTATTTTTAGAGGTAGCAAAAACCGTAATCGGAGGTCAATTGCAGATTTTGGATTTTTCTGGCTCAGAAATCGCTGATCTATAGTAAGGCGATTTTCAAGAAAATCGAATTTTTTGTGATATGAATGGAAATAATCAACCAATTTAAATGCGCGTTGGTACAACAATTACTGGTCCCGAAACCTATTTTTAGAGGTAGCAAAAACCGTAATCGGAGCCCAATTGCAGATTTTGGATTTTTGTGGCTCAGAAATCGCTGATCTATAGTAAGGCGATTTTCAAGAAAATCGAATTTTTTGTGATATGCATGGAAATAAATTAATTACGCGTTGGTACAACAATTACTGGTCCCCAAACCTATTTTTAGAGGTAGCAAAAACCGTAATCGGAGCCCAATTGCAGATTTTGGATTTTTGTGGCTGAGAAATCGCTGATCTATAGTAAGGCGATTTTCAAGAAAATCGAATTTTCTGTGATATGCATGGAAATAATCAACCAATTTAAATGCGCGTTGGTACAACAATTACTGATCCCGAAACCTATTTTTAGAGGTATCAAAAACCGTAATCGGAGCCCAATTGCAGATTTTGGATTTTTGAGGCTCAGAAATCGCTGATCTATAGTAAGGCGATTTTCAAGAAAATCGAATTGTCAGTGATATGCATGGAAATAATCAACCAATTTAAATGCGCGTTGGTACAACAATTACTGGTCCCGAAACCTATTTTTAGAGGTATCAAAAACCGTAATCGGAGCCCAATTGCAGATTTTGGATTTTTGAGGCTCAGAAATCGCTGATCTATAGTAAGGCGATTTTCAAGAAAATCGAATTTTTTGTGATATGCATGGAAATAATCAACCAATTTAAATGCGCGTTAGTACAACAATTACTGATCCCGAAACCTATTTTTAGAGGTATCAAAAACCGTAATTGGAGCCCAATTGCAGATTTTGGATTTTTGTGGCTCAGAAATCGCTCATCTATAGTAAGGCGATTTTCAAGAAAATCGAATTTTTTGTGATATGCATGGAAATAAATTAATTACGCGTTGGTACAACAATTACTGATCCCGAAACCTATTTTTAGAGGTAGCAAAAACCGTAATCGGAGCCCGATTGCAGATTTTGGATTTTTGTGGCTGAGAAATCGCTGATCTATAGTAAGGCGATTTTCAAGAAAATCGAATTTTTTGTGATATGCATGGAAATAATCAACCAATTTAAATGCGCGTTGGTATAACAATTACTGATCCCGAAACCTATTTTTAGAGGTATCAAAAACCGTAATCGGAGGTCAATTGCAGATTTTGGATTTTTCTGGCTCAGAAATCGCTGATCTATAGTAAGGCGATTTTCAAGAAAATCGAATTTTTTGTGATATGAATGGAAATAATCAACCAATTTAAATGCGCGTTGGTACAACAATTACTGGTCCCCAAACCTATTTTTAGAGGTATCAAAAACCGTAATCGGAGCCCAATTGCAGATTTTGGATTTTTGTGGCTCAGAAATCGCTGATCTATAGTAAGGCGATTTTCAAGAAAATCGAATTTTTTGTGATATGCATGGAAATAAATTAATTACGCGTTGGTACAACAATTACTGGTCCCCAAACCTATTTTTAGAGGTAGCAAAAACCGTAATCGGAGCCCAATTGCAGATTTTGGATTTTTGTGGCTGAGAAATCGCTGATCTATAGTAAGGCGATTTTCAAGAAAATCGAATTTTCTGTGATATGCATGGAAATAATCAACCAATTTAAATGCGCGTTGGTACAACAATTACTGATCCCGAAACCTATTTTTAGAGGTATCAAAAACCGTAATCGGAGCCCATTTTGGATTTTTGAGGCTCAGAAATCGCTGATCTATAGTAAGGCGATTTTCAAGAAAATCGAATTGTCAGTGATATGCATGGAAATAATCAACCAATTTAAATGCGCGTTGGTACAACAATTACTGGTCCCGAAACCTATTTTTAGAGGTATCAAAAACCGTAATCGGAGCCCAATTGCAGATTTTGGATTTTTGAGGCTCAGAAATCGCTGATCTATAGTAAGGCGATTTTCAAGAAAATCGAATTTTTTGTGATATGCATGGAAATAATCAACCAATTTAAATGCGCGTTAGTACAACAATTACTGATCCGAAACCTATTTTTAGAGGTATCAAAAACCGTAATTGGAGCCCAATTGCAGATTTTGGATTTTTGTGGCTCAGAAATCGCTCATCTATAGTAAGGCGATTTTTCAAGAAAATCGAATTTTTGTGATATGCATGGAAAATAAATTAATTACGCGTTGGTACAACAATTACTGATCCCGAAACCTATTTTTAGAGGTAGCAAAAACCGTAATCGGAGGTCAATTGCAGATTTTGGATTTTTCTGGCTCAGAAATCGCTGATCTATAGTAAGGCGATTTTCAAGAAAATCGAATTTTTTGTGATATGAATGGAAATAATCAACCAATTTAAATGCGCGTTGGTACAACAATTACTGGTCCCGAAACCTATTTTTAGAGGTAGCAAAAACCGTAATCGGAGCCCAATTGCAGATTTTGGATTTTTGTGGCTCAGAAATCGCTGATCTATAGTAAGGCGATTTTCAAGAAAATCGAATTTTTTGTGATATGCATGGAAATAAATTAATTACGCGTTGGTACAACAATTACTGGTCCCCAAACCTATTTTTAGAGGTATCAAAACCGTAATCGGAGCCCAATTGCAGATTTTGGATTTTTGTGGCTGAGAAATCGCTGATCTATAGTAAGGCGATTTTCAAGAAAATCGAATTTTCTGTGATATGCATGGAAATAATCAACCAATTTAAATGCGCGTTGGTACAACAATTACTGATCCCGAAACCTATTTTTAGAGGTATCAAAAACCGTAATCGGAGCCCAATTGCAGATTTTGGATTTTTGAGGCTCAGAAATCGCTGATCTATAGTAAGGCGATTTTCAAGAAAATCGAATTGTCAGTGATATGCATGGAAATAATCAACCAATTTAAATGCGCGTTGGTACAACAATTACTGGTCCCGAAACCTATTTTTAGAGGTATCAAAAACCGTAATCGGAGCCCAATTGCAGATTTTGGATTTTTGAGGCTCAGAAATCGCTGATCTATAGTAAGGCGATTTTCAAGAAAATCGAATTTTTTGTGATATGCATGGAAATAATCAACCAATTTAAATGCGCGTTAGTACAACAATTACTGATCCCGAAACCTATTTTTAGAGGTAGCAAAAACTGTAATTGGAGCCCAATTGCAGATTTTGGATTTTTGTGGCTCAGAAATCGCTCATCTATAG
Organism: Tipula helvola; assembly: GCA_963556165.1. Classification (NCBI taxonomy): domain Eukaryota; kingdom Metazoa; phylum Arthropoda; class Insecta; order Diptera; family Tipulidae; genus Tipula; species Tipula helvola. Next base: position 337,632,503 of record OY744483.1, on the reverse strand, counting down.
TAAGGCGATTTTCAAGAAAATCGAATTTTTTGTGATATGCATGGAAATAAATTAATTACGCGTTGGTACAACAATTACTGATCCCGAAACCTATTTTTAGAGGTAGCAAAAACCGTAATCGGAGCCCGATTGCAGATTTTGGATTTTTGTGGCTGAGAAATCGCTGATCTATAGTAAGGCGATTTTCAAGAAAATCGAATTTTTTGTGATATGCATGGAAATAATCAACCAATTTAAATGCGCGTTGGTATAACAATTACTGATCCCGAAACCTATTTTTAGAGGTATCAAAAACCGTAATCGGAGGTCAATTGCAGATTTTGGATTTTTCTGGCTCAGAAATCGCTGATCTATAGTAAGGCGATTTTCAAGAAAATCGAATTTTTTGTGATATGAATGGAAATAATCAACCAATTTAAATGCGCGTTGGTACAACAATTACTGGTCCCCAAACCTATTTTTAGAGGTATCAAAAACCGTAATCGGAGCCCAATTGCAGATTTTGGATTTTTGTGGCTCAGAAATCGCTGATCTATAGTAAGGCGATTTTCAAGAAAATCGAATTTTTTGTGATATGCATGGAAATAAATTAATTACGCGTTGGTACAACAATTACTGGTCCCCAAACCTATTTTTAGAGGTAGCAAAAACCGTAATCGGAGCCCAATTGCAGATTTTGGATTTTTGTGGCTGAGAAATCGCTGATCTATAGTAAGGCGATTTTCAAGAAAATCGAATTTTCTGTGATATGCATGGAAATAATCAACCAATTTAAATGCGCGTTGGTACAACAATTACTGATCCCGAAACCTATTTTTAGAGGTATCAAAAACCGTAATCGGAGCCCAATTGCAGATTTTGGATTTTTGAGGCTCAGAAATCGCTGATCTATAGTAAGGCGATTTTCAAGAAAATCGAATTTTTTGTGATATGCATGGAAATAATCAACCAATTTAAATGCGCGTTGGTATAACAATTACTGATCCCGAAACCTATTTTTAGAGGTATCAAAAACCGTAATCGGAGGTCAATTGCAGATTTTGGATTTTTCTGGCTCAGAAATCGCTGATCTATAATAAGGCGATTTTCAAGAAAATCGAATTTTTTGTGATATGAATGGAAATAATCAACCAATTTCAATGCGCGTTGGTACAACAATTACTGGTCCCGAAACCTATTTTTAGAGGTATCAAAAACCGTAATCGGAGCCCAATTGCAGATTTTGGATTTTTGAGGCTCAGAAATCGCTGATCTATAGTAAGGCGATTTTCAAGAAAATCGAATTTTTTGTGATATGCATGGAAATAATCAACCAATTTAAATGCGCGTTGGTATAACAATTACTGATCCCGAAACCTATTTTTAGAGGTATCGAAAACCGTAATCGGAGCCCAATTGCAGATTTTGGATTTTTCTAGCTCAGAATTCGCTGATCTATAGTAAGGCGATTTTCAAGAAAATCAAATTTTTTGTGATATGCATGGAAATAATCAACCAATTTAAATGCGCGTTGGTACAACAATTACTGATCCCGAAACCTATTTTTAGAGGTATCAAAAACCGTAATTGGAGCCCAATTGCAGATTTTGGATTTTTGTGGCTCAGAAATCGCTCATCTATAGTAAGGCGATTTTCAAGAAAATCGAATTTTTTGTGATATGAATGGAAATAATCAACCAATTTAAATGCGCGTTGGTACAACAATTACTGGTCCCGAAACCTATTTTTAGAGGTATCAAAAACCGTAATCGGAGCCCAATTGCAGATTTTGGATTTTTGTGGCTCAGAAATCGCTGATCTATAGTAAGGCGATTTTCAAGAAAATCGAATTTTTTGTGATATGAATGGAAATAATCAACCAATTTAAATGCGCGTTGGTACAACAATTACTGGTCCCCAAACCTATTTTTAGAGGTATCAAAAACCGTAATCGGAGCCCAATTGCAGATTTTGGATTTTTGAGGCTCAGAAATCGCTGATCTATAGTAAGGCGATTTTCAAGAAAATCGAATTTTTTGTGATATGCATGGAAATAAATTAATTACGCGTTGGTACAACAATTACTGATCCCGAAACCTATTTTTAGAGGTAGCAAAAACCGTAATCGGAGCCCAATTGCAGATTTTGGATTTTTGTGGCTGAGAAATCGCTGATCTATAGTAAGGCGATTTTCAAGAAAATAGAATTTTCTGTGATATGCATGGAAATAATCAACCAATTTAAATGCGCGTCGGTACAACAATTACTGATCCCGAAACCTATTTTTAGAGGTATCAAAAACCGTAATCGGAGCCCAATTGCAGATTTTGGATTTTTGTGGCTCAGAAATCGCTGATCTATAGTAAGACGATTTTTAAGAAAATGGAATTTTCTGTGATATGCATGGAAATAATCAACCAATTTAAATGCGCGTCGGTACAACAATTACTGATCCCGAAACCTATTTTTAGAAGTATCAAAAACCGTAATCGGAGCCCAATTGCAGATTTTGGATTTTTGTGGCTCAGAAATCACTGATCTATAGTAAGACGATTTTCAAGAAAATCGAATTGTCAGTGATATGCATGGAAATAATCAACCAATTTAAATGCGCGTTGGTACAACAATTACTGGTCCCGAAACCTATTTTTAGAGGTATCAAAAACCGTAATCGGAGCCCAATTGCAGATTTTGGATTTTTGTGGCTCAGAAATCGCTGATCTATAGTAAGGCGATTTTCAAGAAAATCGAATTTTTTGTGATATGCATGGAAATAATCAACCAATTTAAATGCGCGTTGGTATAACAATTACTGATCCCGAAACCTATTTTTAGAGGTATCAAAAACCGTAATCGGAGGTCAATTGTAGATTTTGGATTTTTCTGGCTCAGAAATCGCTGATCTATAGTAAGGCGATTTTCAAGAAAATCGAATTTTTTGTGATATGCATGGAAATAATCAACCAATTTAAATGCGCGTTGGTACAACAATTACTGATCCCGAAACCTATTTTTAGAGGTATCAAAAACCGTAATCGGAGCCCAATTGCAGATTTTGGATTTTTGTGGCTCAGAAATCGCTGATCTATAGTAAGGCGATTTTCAAGAAAATCGAATTTTTTGTGATATGCATGGAAATAATCAACCAATTTAAATGCGCGTTGGTATAACAATTACTGATCCCGAAACCTATTTTTAGAGGTATCAAAAACCGTAATCGGAGGTCAATTGCAGATTTTGGATTTTTCTGGCTCAGAAATCGCTGTCTATAGTAAGGCGATTTTCAAGAAAATCGAATTTTTTGTGATATGAATGGAAATAATCAACCAATTTCAATGCGCGTTGGTACAACAATTACTGGTCCCGAAACCTATTTTTAGAGGTATCAAAAACCGTAATCGGAGCCCAATTGCAGATTTTGGATTTTTGTGGCTCAGAAATCGCTGATCTATAGTAAGGCGATTTTCAAGAAAATCGAATTTTTTGTGATATGAATGGAAATAATCAACCAATTTAAATGCGCGTTGGTACAACAATTACTGGTCCCCAAACCTATTTTTAGAGGTATCAAAAACCGTAATCGGAGCCCAATTGCAGATTTTGGATTTTTGTGGCTCAGAAATCGCTGATCTATAGTAAGGCGATTTTCAAGAAAATCGAATTTTTTGTGATATGCATGGAAATAAATTAATTACGCGTTGGTACAACAATTACTGATCCCGAAACCTATTTTTAGAGGTAGCAAAAACCGTAATCGGAGCCCAATTGCAGATTTTGGATTTTTGTGGCTGAGAAATCGCTGATCTATAGTAAGGCGATTTTCAAGAAAATCGAATTTTCTGTGATATGCATGGAAATAATCAACCAATTTAAATGCGCGTCGGTACAACAATTACTGATCCCGAAACCTATTTTTAGAAGTATCAAAAACCGTAATCGGAGGTCAATTGTAGATTTTGGATTTTTGTGGCTCAGAAATCACTGATCTATAGTAAGACGATTTTCAAGAAAATCGAATTGTCAGTGATATGCATGGAAATAATCAACCAATTTAAATGCGCGTTGGTACAACAATTACTGGTCCCGAAACCTATTTTTAGAGGTATCAAAAACCGTAATCGGAGCCCAATTGCAGATTTTGGATTTTTGTGGCTCAGAAATCGCTGATCTATAGTAAGGCGATTTTCAAGAAAATCGAATTTTTTGTGATATGCATGGAAATAATCAACCAATTTAAATGCGCGTTGGTATAACAATTACTGATCCCGAAACCTATTTTTAGAGGTATCAAAAACCGTAATCGGAGGTCAATTGCAGATTTTGGATTTTTCTGGCTCAGAAATCGCTGATCTATAGTAAGGCGATTTTCAAAAAAATCGAATTTTTTGTGATATGCATGGAAATAAATTAATTACGCGATGGTACAACAATTACTGATCCCGAAACCTATTTTTAGAGGTATCAAACACCGTAATCGGAGCCCAATTGCAGATTTTGGATTTTTCTGGTTCAGAATTCGCTGATCTATATTAGGTAAGGCGATTTTCAAGAAAATCGAATTTTTTGTGATATGCATGGAAATAATCAACCAAATTAAATGCGCGTTGGTATAACAATTACTGATCCCGAAACCTATTTTTAGAGGTAGCAAAAACCGTAATCGGAGGTCAATTGTAGATTTTGAATTTTTCTGGCTCAGAAATCGCTGATCTATAGTAAGACGATTTTCAAGAAAATCGAATTTTTTGTGATATGCATGGAAATAAATTAATTACGCGTTGGTACAACAATTACTGATCTCGAAACCTATTTTTAGAGGTATCAAACACCGTAATCGGAGCCCAATTGCAGATTTTGGATTTTTCTAGCTCAGAATTCGCTGATCTATAGTAAGGCGATTTTCAAGAAAATCGAATTTTTTGTGATATGCATGGAAAAAAATTAATTACGCGTTGGTACAACAATTACTGATCTCGAAACCTATTTTTAGAGGTATCAAACACCGTAATCGGAGCCCAATTGCAGATTTTGGATTTTTGTGGCTCAGAAATCGCTGATCTATAGTAAGGCGATTTTCAAGAAAATCGAATTTTTTGTGATATGCATGGAAATAATCAACCAAATTAAATGCGCGTTGGTATAACAATTAGTGATCCCGAAACCTATTTTTAGAGGTATCAAAAACCGTAATCGGAGCCCAATTGCAGATTTTGGATTTTTGTGGCTCAGAAATCGCTGATCTATAGTAAGGCGATTTTCAAGAAAATCGAATTTTCTGTGATATGCATGGAAATAATCAACCAATTTAAATGCGCGTTGGTACAACAATTACTGATCCCGAAACCTATTTTTAGAGGTATCAAAAACCGTAATCGGAGCCCAATTGCAGATTTTGGATTTTTGTGGCTCAGAAATCGCTGATCTATAGTAAGGCGATTTTCAAGAAAATCGAATTTTCTGTGATATGCATGGAAATAATCAACCAAATTAAATGCGCGTTGGTATAACAATTAGTGATCCCGAAACCTATTTTTAGAGGTATCAAAAACCGTAATCGGAGGTCAATTGTAGATTTTGGATTTTTCTGGCTCAGAAATCGCTGATCTATAGTAAGGCGATTTTCAAGAAAATCGAATTGTCAGTGATTTGCATGGAAATAATCAACCAATTTAAATGCGCGTTGGTACAACAATTACTGATCCCGAAACCTATTTTTAGAGGTATCAAAAACCGTAATCGGAGCCCAATTGCAGATTTTGGATTTTTCTAGCTCAGAATTCGCTGATGTATAGTAAGGCGATTTTCAAGAAAATCGAATTTTTTGTGATATGCATGGAAATAATCAACCAATTTAAATGCGCGTTAGTACAACAATTACTGGTCCCGAAACCTATTTTTAGAGGAATCCAAAACCGTAATCGGAGCCCAATTGCAGATTTTGGATTTTTGTGGCTCAGAAATCGCTGATCTATAGTAAGACGATTTTCAAGAAAATCGAATTGTCAGTGATTTGCATGGAAATAATCAACCAATTTAAATGCGCGTTGGTACAACAATTACTGGTCCCGAAACCTATTTTTAGAGGTATCAAAAACCGTAATCGGAGCCCAATTGCAGATTTTGGATTTTTGAGGCTCAGAAATCGCTGATCTATAGTAAGGCGATTTTCAAGAAAATCGAATTTTTTGTGATATGCATGGAAATAATCAACCAATTTAAATGCGCGTTAGTACAACAATTACTGATCCCGAAACCTATTTTTAGAGGTATCAAAAACCGTAATTGGAGCCCAATTGCAGATTTTGGATTTTTGTGGCTCAGAAATCGCTGATCTATAGTAAGGCGATTTTCAAGAAAATCGAATTTTTTGTGATATGCATGGAAATAAATTAATTACGCGTTGGTACAACAATTACTGATCCCGAAACCTATTTTTAGAGGTATCAAAAACCGTAATCGGAGCCCAATTGCAGATTTTGGATTTTTGTGGCTCAGAAATCACTGATCTATAGTAAGGCGATTTTCAAGAAAATCGAATTTTTTGTGATATGCATGGAAATAATCAACCAATTTAAATGCGCGTTAGTACAACAATTACTGATCCCGAAACCTATTTTTAGAGGTATCAAAAACCGTAATCGGAGCCCAATTGCAGATTTTGGATTTTTGTGGCTCAGAAATCGCTGATCTATAGTAAGGCGATTTTCAAGAAAATCGAATTTTTTGTGATATGCATGGAAATAATCAACCAATTTAAATGCGCGTTAGTACAACAATTACTGGTCCCGAAACCTATTTTTAGAGGTATCAAAAACCGTAATCGGAGCCCAATTGCAGATTTTGGATTTTTGTGGCTCAGAAATCGCTGATCTATAGTAAGGCGATTTTCAAGAAAATCGAATTTTTTGTGATATGCATGGAAATAATCAACCAATTTAAATGCGCGTTAGTACAACAATTACTGATCCCGAAACCTATTTTTAGAGGTATCAAAAACCGTAATCGGAGCCCAATTGCAGATTTTGGATTTTTGTGGCTCAGAAATCGCTGATCTATAGTAAGGCGATTTTCAAGAAAATCGAATTTTTTGTGATATGCATGGAAATAATCAACCAATTTAAATGCGCGTTAGTACAACAATTACTGATCCCGAAACCTATTTTTAGAGGTATCAAAAACCGTAATCGGAGCCCAATTGCAGATTTTGGATTTTTGTGGCTCAGAAATCGCTGATCTATAGTAAGGCGATTTTCAAGAAAATCGAATTTTTTGTGATATGCATGGAAATAAATTAATTACGCGTTGGTACAACAATTACTGATCCCGAAGCCTATTTTTAGAGGTAGCAAAAACCGTAATCGGAGCCCAATTGCAGATTTTGGATTTTTGTGGCTCAGAAATCGCTGATCTATAGTAAGGCGATTTTCAAGAAAATCGAATTTTTTGTGATATGAATGGAAATAATCAACCAATTTAAATGCGCGTTGGTACAACAATTACTGGTCCCGAACCTATTTTTAGAGGTATCAAAAACCGTAATCGGAGCCCAATTGCAGATTTTGGATTTTTCTAGCTCAGAATTCGCTGATCTATAGTAAGGCGATTTTCAAGAAAATCAAATTTTTTGTGATATGCATGGAAATAAATTAATTACGCGTTGGTACAACAATTACTGGTCCCGAACCTATTTTTAGAGGTATCAAAAACCGTAATCGGAGCCCAATTGCAGATTTTGGATTTTTCTAGCTCAGAATTCGCTGATCTATAGTAAGGCGATTTTCAAGAAAATCGATTTTTTTGTGATATGCATGGAAATAAATTAATTACGCGTTCGTACAACAATTATTGATCCCGAAACCTATTTTTAGAGGTATCAAAAACCGTAATTGGAGCCCAATTGCAGATTTTGGATTTTTGTGGCTCACAAATCGCTCATCTATAGTAAGGCGATTTTCAAGAAAATCGAATTTTTTGTGATATGAATGGAAATAATCAACCAATTTAAATGCGCGTTGGTACAACAATTACTGGTCACAAAACCTATTTTTAGAGGTATCAAAAACCGTAATCGGAACCCAATTGCAGATTTTGGATTTTTGTGGCTCAGAAATCGCTGATCTATAGTAAGGCGATTTTCAAGAAAATCGAATTTTTTGTGATATGCATGGAAATAATCAACCAATTTAAATGCGCGTTAGTACAGCAATTACTGATCCCGAAACCTATTTTTAGAGGTATCAAAAACCGTAATTGGAGCCCAATTGCAGATTTTGGATTTTTGTGGCTCAGAAATCGCTGATCTATAGTAAGGCGATTTTCAAGAAAATCGAATTTTTTGTCATATGAATGGAAATAATCAACCAATTTAAATGCGCGTTGGTACAACAATTACTGGTCACAAAACCTATTTTTAGAGGTATCAAAAACCGTAATCGGAACCCAATTGCAGATTTTGGATTTTTGTGGCTCAGAAATCGCTGATCTATAGTAAGGCGATTTTCAAGAAAATCGAATTTTTTGTGATATGCATGGAAATAATCAACCAATTTAAATGCGCATTGGTATAACAATTACTGATCCCGAAACCTATTTTAAGAGGTATCAAAAACCGTAATCGGAGGTCAATTGCAGATTTTGGATTTTTCTGGTTCAGAAATCGCTCATCTATAGTAAGGCGATTTTCAAGAAAATCGAATTTTTTGTGATATGAATGGAAATAATCAACCAATTTAAATGCGCGTTGGTACAACAATTACTGGTCCCGAAACCTATTTTTAGAGGTATCAAAAACCGTAATCGGAGCCCAATTGCAGATTTTGGATTTTTGTGGCTCAGAAATCGCTGATCTATAGTAAGGCGATTTTCAAGAAAATCGAATTTTTTGTGATATGCATGGAAAAAAATTAATTACGCGTTGGTACAACAATTACTGATCCCGAAACCTATTTTTAGAGGTATCAAAAACCGTAATCGGAGGTCAATTGTAGATTTTGGATTTTTCTGGCTCAGAAATCGCTGATCTATAGTAAGGCGATTTTCAAGAAAATCGAATTTTCTGTGATATGCATGGAAATAATCAACCAATTTAAATGCGCGTTAGAAAAACAATTACCTACTGATCCCGAAACCTATTTTTAGAGGTATCAAAAACCGTAATTGGAGCCCAATTGCAGATTTTGGATTTTTGTGGCTCAGAAATCGCTGATCTATAGTAAGGCGATTTTCAAGAAAATCGAATTTTTTGTGATATGATTGGAAATAATCAATCAATTTAAATGCGCGTTGGTACAACAATTACTGATCCCGAAACCTATTTTTAGAGGTATCAAAAACCGTAATTGGAGCCCAATTGCAGATTTTGGATTTTTGTGGCTCAGAAATCGCTGATCTATAGTAAGGCGATTTTCAAGAAAATCGAATTTTTTGTGATATGCATGGAAATAAATTAATTAAGCGTTGGTACAACAATTACTGATCCCGAAACCTTTTTTTAGAGGTATCAAACACCGTAATCGGAGCCCAATTGCAGATTTTGGATTTTTCTGGTTCAGAATTCGCTGATCCATATTAGGTAAGGCGATTTTCAAGAAAATAGAATTTTCTGTGATATGCATGGAAATAATCAACCAAATTAAATGCGCGTTGGTATAACAATTACTGATCCCGAAACCTATTTTTAGAGGTAGCAAAAACCATAATCGGAGGTCAATTGTAGATTTTGGATTTTTCTGGCTAAGAAATCGCTGATCTATAGTAAGGCGATTTTCAAGAAAATCGAATTTTTTGTGATATGCATGGAAATAAATTAATTACGCGTTGGTACAACAATTACTGATCCCGAAACCTACTTTTAGAGGTATCAAAAACCGTAATCGGAGCCCAATTGCAGATTTTGGATTTTTCTAGCTCAGAATTCGCTGATCTATAGTAAGGCGATTTTCAAGAAAATCGAATTTTTTGTGATATGCATAGAAATAATCAACCAATTTCAATGCGCGTTGGTACAACAATTACTGATCACAAAACCTATTTCTAGAGGTATCGAAAACCGTAATTGGAGCCCAATTGCAGATTTTGGATTTTTCTGGCTCAGAATTCGCTGATCTATAGTAAGGCGATTTTCAAGAAAATCGAATTTTTTGTGATATGCATGGAAATAATCAACCAAATTAAATGCGCGTTGGTATAACAATTACTGATCCCGAAACCTATTTTTAGAGGTATCAAAAACCGTAATCGGAGCCCAATTGCAGATTTTGGATTTTTGTGGCTCAGAAATCGCTGATCTATAGTAAGGCGATTTTCAAGAAAATCGAATTTTTTGTGATATGCATGGAAATAATCAACCAAATTAAATGCGCGTTGGTATAACAATTACTGATCCCGAAACCTATTTTTAGAGGTATCAAAAACCGTAATCGGAGGTCAATTGTAGATTTTGGATTTTTCTGGCTCAGAAATCGCTGATCTATAGTAAGGCGATTTTCAAGAAAATCGAATTTTTTGTGATATACATGGAAATAATCAACCAATTTAAATGCGCGTTGGTACAACAATTACTGATCCCGAAACCTATTTTAAGAGGTATCAAAAACCGTAATCGGAGCCCAATTGCAGATTTTGGATTTTTGTGGCTCAGAAATCGCTGATCTATAGTAAGGCGATTTTCAAGAAAATCGAATTTTTTGTGATATGCATGGAAATAATCAACCAATTTAAATGCGCGTTAGTACAACAATTACTGATCCCGAAACCTATTTTAAGAGGTATCAAAAACCGTAATCGGAGCCCAATTGCAGATTTTGGATTTTTGTGGCTCAGAAATCGCTGATCTATAGTAAGGCGATTTTCAAGAAAATCGAATTTTTTGTGATATGCATGGAAATAATCAACCAATTTAAATGCGCGTTGGTATGACAATTACTGATCACAAAACCTATTTCTAGAGGTATCGAAAACCGTAATTGGAGCCCAATTGCAGATTTTGAATTTTTCTGGCTCAGAATTCGCTGATCTATAGTAAGGCGATTTTCAAGAAAATCGAATTTTTTGTGATATGAATGGAAATAATCAACCAATTTAAATGCGCGTTAGTACAACAATTACTGATCCCGAAACCTATTTTAAGAGGTATCAAAAACCGTAATCGGAGCCCAATTGCAGATTTTGGATTTTTGTGGCTCAGAAATCGCTGATCTATAGTAAGGCGATTTTCAAGAAAATCGAATTTTTTGTGATATGCATGGAAATAATCAACCAATTTAAATGCGCGTTAGTACAACAATTACTGATCCCGAAACCTATTTTAAGAGGTATCAAAAACCGTAATCGGAGCCCAATTGCAGATTTTGGATTTTTGTGGCTCAGAAATCGCTGATCTATAGTAAGGCGATTTTCAAGAAAATCGAATTTTTTGTGATATGAATGGAAATAATCAACCAATTTAAATGCGCGTTGGTACAACAATTACTGATCCCGAAACCTATTTTAAGAGGTATCAAAAACCGTAATCGGAGCCCAATTGCAGATTTTGGATTTTTGTGGCTCAGAAATCGCTGATCTATAGTTAGGCGATTTTCAAGAAAATCGAATTTTTTGTGATATGCATGGAAATAATCAACCAATTTAAATGCGCGTTGGTATGACAATTACTGATCACAAAACCTATTTTAAGAGGTATCGAAAACCGTAATTGGAGCCCAATTGCAGATTTTGAATTTTTCTGGCTCAGAATTCGCTGATCTATAGTAAGGCGATTTTCAAGAAAATCGAATTTTTTGTGATATGCATGGAAATAATCAACCAATTTAAATGCGCGTTGGTACAACAATTACTGATCCCGAAACCTATTTTAAGAGGTATCAAAAACCGTAATCGGAGCCCAATTGCAGATTTTGGATTTTTGTGGCTCAGAAATCGCTGATCTATAGTAAGGCGATTTTCAAGAAAATCGAATTTTTTGTGATATGAATGGAAATAATCAACCAATTTAAATGTGCGTTGGTATGACAATTACTGATCACAAAACCTATTTCTAGAGGTATCGAAAACCGTAATTGGAGCCCAATTGCAGATTTTGGATTTTTGTGGCTCAGAAATCGCTGATCTATAGTTAGGCGATTTTCAAGAAAATCGAATTTTTTGTGATATGCATAGAAATAATCAACCAATTTAAATGCGCGTTGGTACAACAATTACTGATCCCGAAACCTATTTTAAGAGGTATCAAAACCGTAATCGGAGCCCAATTGCAGATTTTGGATTTTTGTGGCTCAGAAATCGCTGATCTATAGTAAGGCGATTTTCAAGAAAATCGAATTTTTTGTGATATGCATGGAAATAATCAACCAATTTAAATGCGCGTTGGTACAACAATTACTGATCTCGAAACCTATTTTAAGAGGTATCAAAAACCGTAATCGGAGCCCAATTGCAGATTTTGGATTTTTGTGGCTCAGAATTCGCTGATCTATAGTAAGGCGATTTTCAAGAAAATCGAATTTTTTGTGATATGCATAGAAATAATCAACCAATTTAAATGCGCGTTGGTACAACAATTACTGATCACAAAACCTATTTCTAGAGGTATCGAAAACCGTAATTGGAGCCCAATTGCAGATTTTGGATTTTTCTGGCTCAGAATTCGCTGATCTATAGTAAGGCGATTTTCAAGAAAATCGAATTTTTTGTGATATGCATGGAAATAATCAACCAATTTAAATGCGCGTTGGTACAACAATTACTGATCCCGAAACCTATTTTAAGAGGTATCAAAAACCGTAATCGGAGCCCAATTGCAGATTTTGGATTTTTGTGGCTCAGAAATCGCTGATCTATAGTAAGGCGATTTTCAAGAAAATCGAATTTTTTGTGATATGCATGGAAATAATCAACCAATTTAAATGCGCGTTAGTACAACAATTACTGATCCCGAAACCTATTTTAAGAGGTATCAAAAACCGTAATCGGAGCCCAATTGCAGATTTTGGATTTTTGTGGCTCAGAAATCGCTGATCTATAGTAAGGCGATTTTCAAGAAAATCGAATTTTTTGTGATATGCATGGAAATAATCAACCAATTTAAATGCGCGTTGGTATGACAATTACTGATCACAAAACCTATTTCTAGAGGTATCGAAAACCGTAATTGGAGCCCAATTGCAGATTTTGAAATTTTCTGGCTCAGAATTCGCTGATCTATAGTAAGGCGATTTTCAAGAAAATCGAATTTTTTGTGATATGAATGGAAATAATCAACCAATTTAAATGCGCGTTAGTACAACAATTACTGATCCCGAAACCTATTTTAAGAGGTATCAAAAACCGTAATCGGAGCCCAATTGCAGATTTTGGATTTTTGTGGCTCAGAAATCGCTGATCTATAGTAAGGCGATTTTCAAGAAAATCGAATTTTTTGTGATATGCATGGAAATAATCAACCAATTTAAATGCGCGTTGGTACAACAATTACTGATCCCGAAACCTATTTTAAGAGGTATCAAAAACCGTAATCGGAGCCCAATTGCAGATTTTGGATTTTTGTGGCTCAGAAATCGCTGATCTATAGTAAGGCGATTTTCAAGAAAATCGAATTTTTTGTGATATGCATGGAAATAATCAACCAATTTAAATGCGCGTTAGTACAACAATTACTGATCCCGAAACCTATTTTAAGAGGTATCAAAAACCGTAATCGGAGCCCAATTGCAGATTTTGGATTTTTGTGGCTCAGAAATCGCTGATCTATAGTAAGGCGATTTTCAAGAAAATCGAATTTTTTGTGATATGCATGGAAATAATCAACCAATTTAAATGCGCGTTGGTATGACAATTACTGATCACAAAACCTATTTCTAGAGGTATCGAAAACCGTAATTGGAGCCCAATTGCAGATTTTGGAATTTTCTGGCTCAGAATTCGCTGATCTATAGTAAGGCGATTTTCAAGAAAATCGAATTTTTTGTGATATGAATGGAAATAATCAACCAATTTAAATGCGCGTTAGTACAACAATTACTGATCCCGAAACCTATTTTAAGAGGTATCAAAAACCGTAATCGGAGCCCAATTGCAGATTTTGGATTTTTGTGGCTCAGAAATCGCTGATCTATAGTAAGGCGATTTTCAAGAAAATCGAATTTTTTGTGATATGCATGGAAATAATCAACCAATTTAAATGCGCGTTAGTACAACAATTACTGATCCCGAAACCTATTTTAAGAGGTATCAAAAACCGTAATCGGAGCCCAATTGCAGATTTTGGATTTTTGTGGCTCAGAATTCGCTGATCTATAGTAAGGCGATTTTCAAGAAAATCGAATTTTTTGTGATATGAATGGAAATAATCAACCAATTTAAATGCGCGTTGGTACAACAATTACTGATCCCGAAACCTATTTTAAGAGGTATCAAAAACCGTAATCGGAGCCCAATTGCAGATTTTGGATTTTTGTGGCTCAGAAATCGCTGATCTATAGTTAGGCGATTTTCAAGAAAATCGAATTTTTTGTGATATGCATGGAAATAATCAACCAATTTAAATGCGCGTTGGTATGACAATTACTGATCACAAAACCTATTTTAAGAGGTATCGAAAACCGTAATTGGAGCCCAATTGCAGATTTTGAATTTTTCTGGCTCAGAATTCGCTGATCTATATTAAGGCGATTTTCAAGAAAATCGAATTTTTTGTGATATGCATGGAAATAATCAACCAATTTAAATGCGCGTTGGTACAACAATTACTGATCCCGAAACCTATTTTAAGAGGTATCAAAAACCGTAATCGGAGCCCAATTGCAGATTTTGGATTTTTGTGGCTCAGAAATCGCTGATCTATAGTAAGGCGATTTTCAAGAAAATCGAATTTTTTGTGATATGAATGGAAATAATCAACCAATTTAAATGTGCGTTGGTATGACAATTACTGATCACAAAACCTATTTCTAGAGGTATCGAAAACCGTAATTGGAGCCCAATTGCAGATTTTGGATTTTTGTGGCTCAGAAATCGCTGATCTATAGTTAGGCGATTTTCAAGAAAATCGAATTTTTTGTGATATGCATAGAAATAATCAACCAATTTAAATGCGCGTTGGTACAACAATTACTGATCCCGAAACCTATTTTAAGAGGTATCAAAAACCGTAATCGGAGCCCAATTGCAGATTTTGGATTTTTGTGGCTCAGAAATCGCTGATCTATAGTAAGGCGATTTTCAAGAAAATCGAATTTTTTTGTGATATGCATGGAAATAATCAACCAATTTAAATGCGCGTTGGTACAACAATTACTGATCTCGAAACCTATTTTAAGAGGTATCAAAAACCGTAATCGGAGCCCAATTGCAGATTTTGGATTTTTGTGGCTCAGAATTCGCTGATCTATAGTAAGGCGATTTTCAAGAAAATCGAATTTTTTGTGATATGCATAGAAATAATCAACCAATTTAAATGCGCGTTGGTACAACAATTACTGATCACAAAACCTATTTCTAGAGGTATCGAAAACCGTAATTGGAGCCCAATTGCAGATTTTGGATTTTTCTGGCTCAGAATTCGCTGATCTATAGTAAGGCGATTTTCAAGAAAATCGAATTTTTTGTGATATGAATGGAAATAATCAACCAATTTAAATGCGCGTTGGTACAACAATTACTGATCCCGAAACCTATTTTAAGAGGTATCAAAAACCGTAATCGGAGCCCAATTGCAGATTTTGGATTTTTGTGGCTCAGAAATCGCTGATCTATAGTAAGGCGATTTTCAAGAAAATCGAATTTTTTGTGATATGCATGGAAATAATCAACCAATTTAAATGCGCGTTGGTACAACAATTACTGATCCCGAAACCTATTTTAAGAGGTATCAAAAACCGTAATCGGAGCCCAATTGCAGATTTTGGATTTTTGTGGCTCAGAATTCGCTGATCTATAGTAAGGCGATTTTCAAGAAAATCGAATTTTTTGTGATATGCATAGAAATAATCAACCAATTTAAATGCGCGTTGGTACAACAATTACTGATCACAAAACCTATTTCTAGAGGTATCGAAAACCGTAATTGGAGCCCAACTGCAGATTTTGGATTTTTCTGGCTCAGAATTCGCTGATCTATAGTAAGGCGATTTTCAAGAAAATCGAATTTTTTGTGATATGAATGGAAATAATCAACCAATTTAAATGCGCGTTGGTACAACAATTACTGATCCCGAAACCTATTTTAAGAGGTATCAAAAACCGTAATCGGAGCCCAATTGCAGATTTTGGATTTTTGTAGCTCAGAAATCGCTGATCTATAGTAAAGCGATTTTCAAGAAAATCGAATTTTTTGTGATATGCATGGAAATAATCAACCAATTTAAATGCGCGTTAGTACAACAATTACTGATCCCGAAACCTATTTTAAGAGGTATCAAAAACCGTAATCGGAGCCCAATTGCAGATTTTGGATTTTTGTGGCTCAGAAATCGCTGATCTATAGTAAGGCGATTTTCAAGAAAATCGAATTTTTTGTGATATGCATGGAAATAATCAACCAATTTAAATGCGCGTTGGTATGACAATTACTGATCACAAAACCTATTTCTAGAGGTATCGAAAACCGTAATTGGAGCCCAATTGCAGATTTTGGAATTTTCTGGCTCAGAATTCGCTGATCTATAGTAAGGCGATTTTCAAGAAAATCGAATTTTTTGTGATATGAATGGAAATAATCAACCAATTTAAATGCGCGTTGGTACAACAATTACTGATCCCGAAACCTATTTTAAGAGGTATCAAAAACCGTAATCGGAGCCCAATTGCAGATTTTGGATTTTTGTGGCTCAGAAATCGCTGATCTATAGTAAGGCGATTTTCAAGAAAATCGAATTTTTTGTGATATGCATGGAAATAATCAACCAATTTAAATGCGCGTTGGTATGACAATTACTGATCCCGAAACCTATTTTAAGAGGTATCGAAAACCGTAATCGGAGCCCAATTGCAGATTTTGGATTTTTGTGGCTCAGAAATCGCTGATCTATAGTAAGGCGATTTTCAAGAAAATCGAATTTTTTGTGATATGCATAGAAATAATCAACCAATTTAAATGCGAGTTGGTACAACAATTACTGATCCCGAAACCTATTTTAAGAGGTATCAAAAACCGTAATCGGAGCCCAATTGCAGATTTTGGATTTTTGTGGCTCAGAAATCGCTGATCTATAGTAAGGCGATTTTCAAGAAAATCGAATTTTTTGTGATATGCATGGAAATAATCAACCAATTTAAATGCGCGTTAGTACAACAATTACTGATCCCGAAACCTATTTTAAGAGGTATCAAAAACCGTAATCGGAGCCCAATTGCAGATTTTGGATTTTTGTGGCTCAGAAATCGCTGATCTATAGTAAGGCGATTTTCAAGAAAATCGAATTTTTTGTGATATGCATGGAAATAATCAACCAATTTAAATGCGCGTTAGTACAACAATTACTGATCCCGAAACCTATTTCTAAGAGGTATCAAAAACCGTAATCGGAGCCCAATTGCAGATTTTGGATTTTTGTAGCTCAGAAATCGCTGATCTATAGTAAAGCGATTTTCAAGAAAATCGAATTTTTTGTGATATGCATGGAAATAATCAACCAATTTAAATGCGCGTTAGTACAACAATTACTGATCCCGAAACCTATTTTAAGAGGTATCAAAAACCGTAATCGGAGCCCAATTGCAGATTTTGGATTTTTGTGGCTCAGAAATCGCTGATCTATAGTAAGGCGATTTTCAAGAAAATCGAATTTTTTGTGATATGCATGGAAATAATCAACCAATTTAAATGCGCGTTGGTATGACAATTACTGATCACAAAACCTATTTCTAGAGGTATCGAAAACCGTAATTGGAGCCCAATTGCAGATTTTGGAATTTTCTGGCTCAGAATTCGCTGATCTATAGTAAGGCGATTTTCAAGAAAATCGAATTTTTTGTGATATGAATGGAAATAATCAACCAATTTAAATGCGCGTTGGTACAACAATTACTGATCCCGAAACCTATTTTAAGAGGTATCAAAAACCGTAATCGGAGCCCAATTGCAGATTTTGGATTTTTGTGGCTCAGAAATCGCTGATCTATAGTAAGGCGATTTTCAAGAAAATCGAATTTTTTGTGATATGCATGGAAATAATCAACCAATTTAAATGCGCGTTAGTACAACAATTACTGATCCCGAAACCTATTTTAAGAGGTATCAAAAACCGTAATCGGAGCCCAATTGCAGATTTTGGATTTTTGTGGCTCAGAAATCGCTGATCTATAGTAAGGCGATTTTCAAGAAAATCGAATTTTTTGTGATATGCATGGAAATAATCAACCAATTTAAATGCGCGTTGGTATGACAATTACTGATCACAAAACCTATTTCTAGAGGTATCGAAAACCGTAATTGGAGCCCAATTGCAGATTTTGGAATTTTCTGGCTCAGAATTCGCTGATCTATAGTAAGGCGATTTTCAAGAAAATCGAATTTTTTGTGATATGAATGGAAATAATCAACCAATTTAAATGCGCGTTGGTACAACAATTACTGATCCCGAAACCTATTTTAAGAGGTATCGAAAACCGTAATCGGAGCCCAATTGCAGATTTTGGATTTTTGTGGCTCAGAAATCGCTGATCTATAGTAAGGCGATTTTCAAGAAAATCGAATTTTTTGTGATATGCATAGAAATAATCAACCAATTTAAATGCGCGTTGGTATGACAATTACTGATCCCGAAACCTATTTTAAGAGGTATCAAAAACCGTAATCGGAGCCCAATTGCAGATTTTGGATTTTTGTGGCTCAGAAATCGCTGATCTATAGTAAGGCGATTTTCAAGAAAATCGAATTTTTTGTGATATGCATGGAAATAATCAACCAATTTAAATGCGCGTTAGTACAACAATTACTGATCCCGAAACCTATTTTAAGAGGTATCAAAAACCGTAATCGGAGCCCAATTGCAGATTTTGGATTTTTGTGGCTCAGAAATCGCTGATCTATAGTAAGGCGATTTTCAAGAAAATCGAATTTTTTGTGATATGCATGGAAATAATCAACCAATTTAAATGCGCGTTAGTACAACAATTACTGATGCGCGTTTAGTACAACAATTACTGATCCCGAAAACCTATTTTAAGAGGTATCAAAAAACCGTAATCGGAGCCCAATTGCAGATTTTGGATTTTTGTGGCTCAGAATTCGCTGATCTATAGTAAGGCGATTTTCAAGAAAATCGAATTTTTTTGTGATATGCATGGAAATAATCAACCAATTTAAATTGCGCGTTGGTACAACAATTACTGATCCCGAAAACCTATTTTAAGAGGTATCAAAAAACCGTAATCGGAGCCCAATTGCAGATTTTTGGATTTTTTGTGGCTCAGAAATCGCTGA
Source organism: Tipula helvola (assembly GCA_963556165.1). Lineage (NCBI taxonomy): Eukaryota > Metazoa > Arthropoda > Insecta > Diptera > Tipulidae > Tipula > Tipula helvola. The sequence continues at coordinate 337,613,104 of OY744483.1, read as the reverse complement.
TCTATAGTAAGGCGATTTTCAAGAAAATCGAATTTTTTGTGATATGAATGGAAATAATCAACCAATTTAAATGCGCGTTGGTACAACAATTACTGATCCCGAAACCTATTTTAAGAGGTATCAAAAACCGTAATCGGAGCCCAATTGCAGATTTTGGATTTTTGTGGCTCAGAAATCGCTGATCTATAGTAAGGCGATTTTCAAGAAAATCGAATTTTTTGTGATATGAATGGAAATAATCAACCAATTTAAAATGTGCGTTGGTATGACAATTACTGATCACAAAACCTATTTCTAGAGGTATCGAAAAACCGTAATTGGAGCCCAATTGCAGATTTTGGATTTTTTCTGGCTCAGAATTCGCTGATCTATAGTAAGGCGATTTTCAAGAAAATCGAATTTTTTTGTGATATGAATGGAAATAATCAACCAATTTAAATGCGCGTTGGTACAACAATTACTGATCCCGAAACCTATTTTAAGAGGTATCAAAAAACCGTAATCGGAGCCCAATTGCAGATTTTGGATTTTTGTGGCTCAGAAATCGCTGATCTATAGTAAGGCGATTTTCAAGAAAATCGAATTTTTTGTGATATGAATGGAAATAATCAACCAATTTAAATGCGCGTTGGTACAACAATTACTGATCCCGAAACCTATTTTAAGAGGTATCAAAAACCGTAATCGGAGCCCAATTGCAGATTTTGGATTTTTTGTGGCTCAGAAATCGCTGATCTATAGTAAGGCGATTTTCAAGAAAATCGAATTTTTTTGTGATATGAATGGAAATAATCAACCAATTTAAATGCGCGTTGGTACAACAATTACTGATCCCGAAAACCTATTTTAAGAGGTATCAAAAACCGTAATCGGAGCCCAATTGCAGATTTTGGATTTTTTGTGGCTCAGAATTCGCTGATCTATAGTAAGGCGATTTTCAAGAAAATCGAATTTTTTGTGATATGCATGGAAATAATCAACCAATTTAAATGCGCGTTGGTACAAACAATTACTGATCCCGAAAACCTATTTTAAGAGGTATCAAAAAACCGTAATCGGAGCCCAATTGCAGATTTTGGATTTTTGTGGCTCAGAAATCGCTGATCTATAGTAAGGCGATTTTCAAGAAAATCGAATTTTTTTGTGATATGCATGGAAATAATCAACCAATTTAAATGCGCGTTAGTACAACAATTACTGATCCCGAAACCTATTTTAAGAGGTATCAAAAACCGTAATCGGAGCCCAATTGCAGATTTTGGATTTTTGTGGCTCAGAATTCGCTGATCTATAGTAAGGCGATTTTCAAGAAAATCGAATTTTTTTGTGATATGCATGGAAATAATCAACCAATTTAAATGCGCGTTGGTACAACAATTACTGATCCCGAAAACCTATTTTAAGAGGTATCAAAAAACCGTAATCGGAGCCCAATTGCAGATTTTGGATTTTTGTGGCTCAGAAATCGCTGATCTATAGTAAGGCGATTTTCAAGAAAATCGAATTTTTTGTGATATGAATGGAAATAATCAACCAATTTAAATGCGCGTTGGTACAACAATTACTGATCCCGAAACCTATTTTAAGAGGTATCAAAAACCGTAATCGGAGCCCAATTGCAGATTTTGGATTTTTGTGGCTCAGAAATCGCTGATCTATAGTAAGGCGATTTTCAAGAAAATCGAATTTTTTTGTGATATGAATGGAAAATAATCAACCAATTTAAATGCGCGTTGGTACAACAATTACTGATCCCGAAACCTATTTTAAGAGGTATCAAAAAACCGTAATCGGAGCCCAATTGCAGATTTTGGATTTTTGTGGCTCAGAAATCGCTGATCTATAGTAAGGCGATTTTCAAGAAAATCGAATTTTTTGTGATATGAATGGAAATAATCAACCAATTTAAATGTGCGTTGGTATGACAATTACTGATCACAAAAACCTATTTCTAGAGGTATCGAAAACCGTAATTGGAGCCCAATTGCAGATTTTGGATTTTTTCTGGCTCAGAATTCGCTGATCTATAGTAAGGCGATTTTCAAGAAAATCGAATTTTTTTGTGATATGCATGGAAAATAATCAACCAATTTAAATGCGCGTTAGTACAACAATTACTGATCCCGAAACCTATTTTAAGAGGTATCAAAAAACCGTAATCGGAGCCCAATTGCAGATTTTGGATTTTTGTGGCTCAGAAATCGCTGATCTATAGTAAGGCGATTTTCAAGAAAATCGAATTTTTTGTGATATGAATGGAAATAATCAACCAATTTAAATGCGCGTTGGTACAACAATTACTGATCCCGAAACCTATTTTAAGAGGTATCAAAAAACCGTAATCGGAGCCCAATTGCAGATTTTGGATTTTTGTGGCTCAGAAATCGCTGATCTAAATCAACCAATTTAAATGCGCGTTAGTACAACAATTACTGATCCCGAAACCTATTTTAAGAGGTATCAAAAACCGTAATCGGAGCCCAATTGCAGATTTTGGATTTTTGTGGCTCAGAATTCGCTGATCTATAGTAAGGCGATTTTCAAGAAAATCGAATTTTTTGTGATATGCATGGAAATAATCAACCAATTTAAATGCGCGTTGGTACAACAATTACTGATCCCGAAACCTATTTTAAGAGGTATCAAAAACCGTAATCGGAGCCCAATTGCAGATTTTGGATTTTTGTGGCTCAGAAATCGCTGATCTATAGTAAGGCGATTTTCAAGAAAATCGAATTTTTTGTGATATGAATGGAAATAATCAACCAATTTAAATGCGCGTTGGTACAACAATTACTGATCCCGAAACCTATTTTAAGAGGTATCAAAAACCGTAATCGGAGCCCAATTGCAGATTTTGGATTTTTGTGGCTCAGAAATCGCTGATCTATAGTAAGGCGATTTTCAAGAAAATCGAATTTTTTGTGATATGAATGGAAATAATCAACCAATTTAAATGTGCGTTGGTATGACAATTACTGATCACAAAACCTATTTCTAGAGGTATCGAAAACCGTAATTGGAGCCCAATTGCAGATTTTGGATTTTTCTGGCTCAGAATTCGCTGATCTATAGTAAGGCGATTTTCAAGAAAATCGAATTTTTTGTGATATGCATGGAAATAATCAACCAATTTAAATGCGCGTTAGTACAACAATTACTGATCCCGAAACCTATTTTAAGAGGTATCAAAAACCGTAATCGGAGCCCAATTGCAGATTTTGGATTTTTGTGGCTCAGAAATCGCTGATCTATAGTAAGGCGATTTTCAAGAAAATCGAATTTTTTGTGATATGAATGGAAATAATCAACCAATTTAAATGCGCGTTGGTACAACAATTACTGATCCCGAAACCTATTTTAAGAGGTATCAAAAACCGTAATCGGAGCCCAATTGCAGATTTTGGATTTTTGTGGCTCAGAAATCGCTGATCTATAGTAAGGCGATTTTCAAGAAAATCGAATTTTTTGTGATATGCATGGAAATAATCAACCAATTTAAATGCGCGTTGGTACAACAATTACTGATCCCGAAACCTATTTTAAGAGGTATCAAAAACCGTAATCGGAGCCCAATTGCAGATTTTGGATTTTTGTGGCTCAGAAATCGCTGATCTATAGTAAGGCGATTTTCAAGAAAATCGAATTTTTTGTGATATGAATGGAAATAATCAACCAATTTAAATGTGCGTTGGTATGACAATTACTGATCACAAAACCTATTTCTAGAGGTATCGAAAACCGTAATTGGAGCCCAATTGCAGATTTTGGATTTTTCTGGCTCAGAATTCGCTGATCTATAGTAAGGCGATTTTCAAGAAAATCGAATTTTTTGTGATATGCATGGAAATAATCAACCAATTTAAATGCGCGTTGGTATGACAATTACTGATCACAAAACCTATTTTAAGAGGTATCGAAAACCGTAATTGGAGCCCAATTGCAGATTTTGAATTTTTCTGGCTCAGAATTCGCTGATCTATAGTAAGGCGATTTTCAAGAAAATCGAATTTTTTGTGATATGAATGGAAATAATCAACCAATTTAAATGCGCGTTAGTACAACAATTACTGATCCCGAAACCTATTTTAAGAGGTATCAAAAACCGTAATCGGAGCCCAATTGCAGATTTTGGATTTTTGTGGCTCAGAAATCGCTGATCTATAGTAAGGCGATTTTCAAGAAAATCGAATTTTTTGTGATATGCATGGAAATAATCAACCAATTTAAATGCGCGTTAGTACAACAATTACTGATCCCGAAACCTATTTTAAGAGGTATCAAAAACCGTAATCGGAGCCCAATTGCAGATTTTGGATTTTTGTGGCTCAGAATTCGCTGATCTATAGTAAGGCGATTTTCAAGAAAATCGAATTTTTTGTGATATGAATGGAAATAATCAACCAATTTAAATGCGCGTTAGTACAACAATTACTGATCCCGAAACCTATTTTAAGAGGTATCGAAAACCGTAATCGGAGCCCAATTGCAGATTTTGGATTTTTGTGGCTCAGAAATCGCTGATCTATAGTAAGGCGATTTTCAAGAAAATCGAATTTTTTGTGATATGCATAGAAATAATCAACCAATTTAAATGCGCGTTGGTACAACAATTACTGATCCCGAAACCTATTTTAAGAGGTATCAAAAACCGTAATCGGAGCCCAATTGCAGATTTTGGATTTTTGTGGCTCAGAAATCGCTGATCTATAGTAAGGCGATTTTCAAGAAAATCGAATTTTTTGTGATATGCATGGAAATAATCAACCAATTTAAATGCGCGTTAGTACAACAATTACTGATCCCGAAACCTATTTTAAGAGGTATCAAAAACCGTAATCGGAGCCCAATTGCAGATTTTGGATTTTTGTGGCTCAGAAATCGCTGATCTATAGTAAGGCGATTTTCAAGAAAATCGAATTTTTTGTGATATGCATGGAAATAATCAACCAATTTAAATGCGCGTTGGTATGACAATTACTGATCACAAAACCTATTTCTAGAGGTATCGAAAACCGTAATTGGAGCCCAATTGCAGATTTTGAATTTTTCTGGCTCAGAATTCGCTGATCTATAGTAAGGCGATTTTCAAGAAAATCGAATTTTTTGTGATATGAATGGAAATAATCAACCAATTTAAATGCGCGTTAGTACAACAATTACTGATCCCGAAACCTATTTTAAGAGGTATCAAAAACCGTAATCGGAGCCCAATTGCAGATTTTGGATTTTTGTGGCTCAGAAATCGCTGATCTATAGTAAGGCGATTTTCAAGAAAATCGAATTTTTTGTGATATGCATGGAAATAATCAACCAATTTAAATGCGCGTTGGTATGACAATTACTGATCACAAAACCTATTTTAAGAGGTATCGAAAACCGTAATTGGAGCCCAATTGCAGATTTTGAATTTTTCTGGCTCAGAATTCGCTGATCTATAGTAAGGCGATTTTCAAGAAAATCGAATTTTTTGTGATATGCATAGAAATAATCAACCAATTTAAATGCGCGTTGGTACAACAATTACTGATCCCGAAACCTATTTTAAGAGGTATCAAAAACCGTAATCGGAGCCCAATTGCAGATTTTGGATTTTTGTGGCTCAGAAATCGCTGATCTATAGTAAGGCGATTTTCAAGAAAATCGAATTTTTTGTGATATGCATGGAAATAATCAACCAATTTAAATGCGCGTTGGTACAACAATTACTGATCCCGAAACCTATTTTAAGAGGTATTAAAAACCGTAATCGGAGCCCAATTGCAGATTTTGGATTTTTGTGGCTCAGAAATCGCTGATCTATAGTAAGGCGATTTTCAAGAAAATCGAATTTTTTGTGATATGCATGGAAATAATCAACCAATTTAAATGCGCGTTGGTACAACAATTACTGATCCCGAAACCTATTTTAAGAGGTATTAAAAACCGTAATCGGAGCCCAATTGCAGATTTTGGATTTTTGTGGCTCAGAAATCGCTGATCTATAGTAAGGCGATTTTCAAGAAAATCGAATTTTTTGTGATATGAATGGAAATAATCAACCAATTTAAATGTGCGTTGGTATGACAATTACTGATCACAAAACCTATTTCTAGAGGTATCGAAAACCGTAATTGGAGCCCAATTGCAGATTTTGGATTTTTGTGGCTCAGAAATCGCTGATCTATAGTTAGGCGATTTTCAAGAAAATCGAATTTTTTGTGATATGCATGGAAATAATCAACCAATTTAAATGCGCGTTGGTATGACAATTACTGATCACAAAACCTATTTTAAGAGGTATCGAAAACCGTAATTGGAGCCCAATTGCAGATTTTGAATTTTTCTGGCTCAGAATTCGCTGATCTATAGTAAGGCGATTTTCAAGAAAATCGAATTTTTTGTGATATGCATAGAAATAATCAACCAATTTAAATGCGCGTTGGTACAACAATTACTGATCCCGAAACCTATTTTAAGAGGTATCAAAAACCGTAATCGGAGCCCAATTGCAGATTTTGGATTTTTGTGGCTCAGAAATCGCTGATCTATAGTAAGGCGATTTTCAAGAAAATCGAATTTTTTGTGATATGCATGGAAATAATCAACCAATTTAAATGCGCGTTGGTACAACAATTACTGATCCCGAAACCTATTTTAAGAGGTATCAAAAACCGTAATCGGAGCCCAATTGCAGATTTTGGATTTTTGTGGCTCAGAAATCGCTGATCTATAGTAAGGCGATTTTCAAGAAAATCGAATTTTTTGTGATATGAATGGAAATAATCAACCAATTTAAATGTGCGTTGGTATGACAATTACTGATCACAAAACCTATTTCTAGAGGTATCGAAAACCGTAATTGGAGCCCAATTGCAGATTTTGGATTTTTCTGGCTCAGAATTCGCTGATCTATAGTAAGGCGATTTTCAAGAAAATCGAATTTTTTGTGATATGAATGGAAATAATCAACCAATTTAAATGCGCGTTGGTACAACAATTACTGATCCCGAAACCTATTTTAAGAGGTATCAAAAACCGTAATCGGAGCCCAATTGCAGATTTTGGATTTTTGTGACTCAGAAATCGCTGATCTATAGTAAGGCGATTTTCAAGAAAATCGAATTTTTTGTGATATGCGTGGAAATAATCAACCAATTAAATGTGCGTTGGTATGACAATTACTGATCACAAAACCTATTTTTAGAGGTATCGAAAACCGTAATTGGAGCCCAACTGCAGATTTTGGATTTTTCTGGCTCAGAATTCGCTGATCTATAGTAAGGCGATTTTCAAGAAAATCGAATTTTTTGTGATATGAATGGAAATAATCAACCAATTTAAATGCGCGTTGGTACAACAATTACTGATCCCGAAACCTATTTTAAGAGGTATCAAAAACCGTAATCGGAGCCCAATTGCAGATTTTGGATTTTTGTGACTCAGAAATCGCTGATCTATAGTAAGGCGATTTTCAAGAAAATCGAATTTTTTGTGATATGCGTGGAAATAATAAACCAATTTAAATGTGCGTTGGTATGACAATTACTGATCACAAAACCTATTTCTAGAGGTATCGAAAACCGTAATTGGAGCCCAACTGCAGATTTTGGATTTTTCTGGCTCAGAATTCGCTGATCTATAGTAAGGCGATTTTCAAGAAAATCGAATTTTTTGTGATATGAATGGAAATAATCAACCAATTTAAATGCGCGTTGGTACAACAATTACTGATCCCGAAACCTATTTTAAGAGGTATCAAAAACCGTAATCGGAGCCAATTGCAGATTTTGGATTTTTGTAGCTCAGAAATCGCTGATCTATAGTAAGGCGATTTTCAAGAAAATCGAATTTTTTGTGATATGCATGGAAATAATCAACCAATTTAAATGCGCGTTAGTACAACAATTACTGATCCCGAAACCTATTTTAAGAGGTATCAAAAACCGTAATCGGAGCCCAATTGCAGATTTTGGATTTTTGTGGCTCAGAAATCGCTGATCTATAGTAAGGCGATTTTCAAGAAAATCGAATTTTTGTGATATGCATAGAAATAATCAACCAATTTAAATGCGCGTTGGTACAACAATTACTGATCCCGAAACCTATTTTAAGAGGTATCAAAAACCGTAATCGGAGCCCAATTGCAGATTTTGGATTTTTGTGGCTCAGAAATCGCTGATCTATAGTAAGGCGATTTTCAAGAAAATCGAATTTTTTGTGATATGCATGGAAATAATCAACCAATTTAAATGCGCGTTGGTATGACAATTACTGATCACAAAACCTATTTCTAGAGGTATCGAAAACCGTAATTGGAGCCCAATTGCAGATTTTGAATTTTTCTGGCTCAGAATTCGCTGATCTATAGTAAGGCGATTTTCAAGAAAATCGAATTTTTTGTGATATGAATGGAAATAATCAACCAATTTAAATGCGCGTTAGTACAACAATTACTGATCCCGAAACCTATTTTAAGAGGTATCAAAAACCGTAATCGGAGCCCAATTGCAGATTTTGGATTTTTGTGGCTCAGAAATCGCTGATCTATAGTAAGGCGATTTTCAAGAAAATCGAATTTTTTGTGATATGCATGGAAATAATCAACCAATTTAAATGCGCGTTGGTACAACAATTACTGATCCCGAAACCTATTTTAAGAGGTATCAAAAACCGTAATCGGAGCCCAATTGCAGATTTTGGATTTTTGTGGCTCAGAAATCGCTGATCTATAGTAAGGCGATTTTCAAGAAAATCGAATTTTTTGTGATATGCATGGAAATAATCAACCAATTTAAATGCGCGTTGGTACAACAATTACTGATCCCGAAACCTATTTCAAGAGGTATCAAAAACCGTAATCGGAGCCCAATTGCAGATTTTGGATTTTTGTGGCTCAGAAATCGCTGATCTATAGTAAGGCGATTTTCAAGAAAATCGAATTTTTTGTGATATGAATGGAAATAATCAACCAATTTAAATGTGCGTTGGTATGACAATTACTGATCACAAAACCTATTTCTAGAGGTATCGAAAACCGTAATTGGAGCCCAATTGCAGATTTTGGATTTTTCTGGCTCAGAATTCGCTGATCTATAGTAAGGCGATTTTCAAGAAAATCGAATTTTTTGTGATATGCATGGAAATAATCAACCAATTTAAATGCGCGTTGGTATGACAATTACTGATCACAAAACCTATTTTAAGAGGTATCGAAAACCGTAATTGGAGCCCAATTGCAGATTTTGAATTTTTCTGGCTCAGAATTCGCTGATCTATAGTAAGGCGATTTTCAAGAAAATCGAATTTTTTGTGATATGAATGGAAATAATCAACCAATTTAAATGCGCGTTAGTACAACAATTACTGATCCCGAAACCTATTTTAAGAGGTATCAAAAACCGTAATCGGAGCCCAATTGCAGATTTTGGATTTTTGTGGCTCAGAAATCGCTGATCTATAGTAAGGCGATTTTCAAGAAAATCGAATTTTTTGTGATATGAATGGAAATAATCAACCAATTTAAATGCGCGTTAGTACAACAATTACTGATCCCGAAACCTATTTTAAGAGGTATCGAAAACCGTAATCGGAGCCCAATTGCAGATTTTGGATTTTTGTGGCTCAGAAATCGCTGATCTATAGTAAGGCGATTTTCAAGAAAATCGAATTTTTTGTGATATGCATAGAAATAATCAACCAATTTAAATGCGCGTTGGTACAACAATTACTGATCCCGAAACCTATTTTAAGAGGTATCAAAAACCGTAATCGGAGCCCAATTGCAGATTTTGGATTTTTGTGGCTCAGAAATCGCTGATCTATAGTAAGGCGATTTTCAAGAAAATCGAATTTTTTGTGATATGCATGGAAATAATCAACCAATTTAAATGCGCGTTGGTATGACAATTACTGATCACAAAACCTATTTCTAGAGGTATCGAAAACCGTAATTGGAGCCCAATTGCAGATTTTGAATTTTTCTGGCTCAGAATTCGCTGATCTATAGTAAGGCGATTTTCAAGAAAATCGAATTTTTTGTGATATGAATGGAAATAATCAACCAATTTAAATGCGCGTTAGTACAACAATTACTGATCCCGAAACCTATTTTAAGAGGTATCAAAAACCGTAATCGGAGCCCAATTGCAGATTTTGGATTTTTGTGGCTCAGAAATCGCTGATCTATAGTAAGGCGATTTTCAAGAAAATCGAATTTTTTGTGATATGCATGGAAATAATCAACCAATTTAAATGCGCGTTAGTACAACAATTACTGATCCCGAAACCTATTTTAAGAGGTATCAAAAACCGTAATCGGAGCCCAATTGCAGATTTTGGATTTTTGTGGCTCAGAATTCGCTGATCTATAGTTAGGCGATTTTCAAGAAAATCGAATTTTTTGTGATATGCATGGAAATAATCAACCAATTTAAATGTGCGTTGGTATGACAATTACTGATCACAAAACCTATTTTAAGAGGTATCGAAAACCGTAATTGGAGCCCAATTGCAGATTTTGAATTTTTCTGGCTCAGAATTCGCTGATCTATAGTAAGGCGATTTTCAAGAAAATCGAATTTTTTGTGATATGCATGGAAATAATCAACCAATTTAAATGCGCGTTGGTACAACAATTACTGATCCGGAAACCTATTTTAAGAGGTATCAAAAACCGTAATCGGAGCCCAATTGCAGATTTTGGATTTTTGTGGCTCAGAAATCGCTGATCTATAGTAAGGCGATTTTCAAGAAAATCGAATTTTTTGTGATATGCATGGAAATAATCAACCAATTTAAATGCGCGTTAGTACAACAATTACTGATCCCGAAACCTATTTTAAGAGGTATCGAAAACCGTAATCGGAGCCCAATTGCAGATTTTGGATTTTTGTGGCTCAGAAATCGCTGATCTATAGTAAGGCGATTTTCAAGAAAATCGAATTTTTTGTGATATGCATAGAAATAATCAACCAATTTAAATGCGCGTTGGTACAACAATTACTGATCCCGAAACCTATTTTAAGAGGTATCAAAAACCGTAATCGGAGCCCAATTGCAGATTTTGGATTTTTGTGGCTCAGAAATCGCTGATCTATAGTAAGGCGATTTTCAAGAAAATCGAATTTTTTGTGATATGCATGGAAATAATCAACCAATTTAAATGCGCGTTGGTATGACAATTACTGATCACAAAACCTATTTCTAGAGGTATCGAAAACCGTAATTGGAGCCCAATTGCAGATTTTGAATTTTTCTGGCTCAGAATTCGCTGATCTATAGTAAGGCGATTTTCAAGAAAATCGAATTTTTTGTGATATGAATGGAAATAATCAACCAATTTAAATGCGCGTTAGTACAACAATTACTGATCCCGAAACCTATTTTAAGAGGTATCAAAAACCGTAATCGGAGCCCAATTGCAGATTTTGAATTTTTCTGGCTCAGAATTCGCTGATCTATAGTAAGGCGATTTTCAAGAAAATCGAATTTTTTGTGATATGCATGGAAATAATCAACCAATTTAAATGCGCGTTGGTACAACAATTACTGATCCGGAAACCTATTTTAAGAGGTATCAAAAACCGTAATCGGAGCCCAATTGCAGATTTTGGATTTTTGTGGCTCAGAAATCGCTGATCTATAGTAAGGCGATTTTCAAGAAAATCGAATTTTTTGTGATATGCATGGAAATAATCAACCAATTTAAATGCGCGTTAGTACAACAATTACTGATCCCGAAACCTATTTTAAGAGGTATCAAAAACCGTAATCGGAGCCCAATTGCAGATTTTGGATTTTTGTGGCTCAGAAATCGCTGATCTATAGTAAGGCGATTTTCAAGAAAATCGAATTTTTTGTGATATGAATGGAAATAATCAACCAATTTAAATGCGCGTTGGTACAACAATTACTGATCCCGAAACCTATTTTAAGAGGTATCAAAAACCGTAATCGGAGCCCAATTGCAGATTTTGGATTTTTGTGGCTCAGAAATCGCTGATCTATAGTTAGGCGATTTTCAAGAAAATCGAATTTTTTGTGATATGCATGGAAATAATCAACCAATTTAAATGTGCGTTGGTATGACAATTACTGATCACAAAACCTATTTTAAGAGGTATCGAAAACCGTAATTGGAGCCCAATTGCAGATTTTGAATTTTTCTGGCTCAGAATTCGCTGATCTATAGTAAGGCGATTTTCAAGAAAATCGAATTTTTTGTGATATGCATGGAAATAATCAACCAATTTAAATGCGCGTTGGTACAACAATTACTGATCCGGAAACCTATTTTAAGAGGTATCAAAAACCGTAATCGGAGCCCAATTGCAGATTTTGGATTTTTGTGGCTCAGAAATCGCTGATCTATAGTAAGGCGATTTTCAAGAAAATCGAATTTTTTGTGATATGCATGGAAATAATCAACCAATTTAAATGCGCGTTGGTACAACAATTACTGATCCCGAAACCTATTTTAAGAGGTATTAAAAACCGTAATCGGAGCCCAATTGCAGATTTTGGATTTTTGTGGCTCAGAAATCGCTGATCTATAGTAAGGCGATTTTCAAGAAAATCGAATTTTTTGTGATATGCATAGAAATAATCAACCAATTTAAATGCGCGTTGGTACAACAATTACTGATCCCGAAACCTATTTTAAGAGGTATCAAAAACCGTAATCGGAGCCCAATTGCAGATTTTGGATTTTTGTGGCTCAGAAATCGCTGATCTATAGTAAGGCGATTTTCAAGAAAATCGAATTTTTTGTGATATGCATGGAAATAATCAACCAATTTAAATGCGCGTTGGTACAACAATTACTGATCCCGAAACCTATTTTAAGAGGTATCAAAAACCGTAATCGGAGCCCAATTGCAGATTTTGGATTTTTGTGGCTCAGAAATCGCTGATCTATAGTAAGGCGATTTTCAAGAAAATCGAATTTTTTGTGATATGCATGGAAATAATCAACCAATTTAAATGCGCGTTGGTATGACAATTACTGATCACAAAACCTATTTTAAGAGGTATCGAAAACCGTAATTGGAGCCCAATTGCAGATTTTGAATTTTTCTGGCTCAGAATTCGCTGATCTATAGTAAGGCGATTTTCAAGAAAATCGAATTTTTTGTGATATGAATGGAAATAATCAACCAATTTAAATGCGCGTTAGTACAACAATTACTGATCCCGAAACCTATTTTAAGAGGTATCAAAAACCGTAATCGGAGCCCAATTGCAGATTTTGGATTTTTGTGGCTCAGAAATCGCTGATCTATAGTAAGGCGATTTTCAAGAAAATCGAATTTTTTGTGATATGCATGGAAATAATCAACCAATTTAAATGCGCGTTAGTACAACAATTACTGATCCCGAAACCTATTTTAAGAGGTATCAAAAACCGTAATCGGAGCCCAATTGCAGATTTTGGATTTTTGTGGCTCAGAATTCGCTGATCTATAGTAAGGCGATTTTCAAGAAAATCGAATTTTTTGTGATATGAATGGAAATAATCAACCAATTTAAATGCGCGTTAGTACAACAATTACTGATCCCGAAACCTATTTTAAGAGGTATCGAAAACCGTAATCGGAGCCCAATTGCAGATTTTGGATTTTTGTGGCTCAGAAATCGCTGATCTATAGTAAGGCGATTTTCAAGAAAATCGAATTTTTTGTGATATGCATAGAAATAATCAACCAATTTAAATGCGCGTTGGTACAACAATTACTGATCCCGAAACCTATTTTAAGAGGTATCAAAAACCGTAATCGGAGCCCAATTGCAGATTTTGGATTTTTGTGGCTCAGAAATCGCTGATCTATAGTAAGGCGATTTTCAAGAAAATCGAATTTTTTGTGATATGCATGGAAATAATCAACCAATTTAAATGCGCGTTAGTACAACAATTACTGATCCCGAAACCTATTTTAAGAGGTATCAAAAACCGTAATCGGAGCCCAATTGCAGATTTTGGATTTTTGTGGCTCAGAAATCGCTGATCTATAGTAAGGCGATTTTCAAGAAAATCGAATTTTTTGTGATATGCATGGAAATAATCAACCAATTTAAATGCGCGTTGGTATGACAATTACTGATCACAAAACCTATTTCTAGAGGTATCGAAAACCGTAATTGGAGCCCAATTGCAGATTTTGAATTTTTCTGGCTCAGAATTCGCTGATCTATAGTAAGGCGATTTTCAAGAAAATCGAATTTTTTGTGATATGAATGGAAATAATCAACCAATTTAAATGCGCGTTAGTACAACAATTACTGATCCCGAAACCTATTTTAAGAGGTATCAAAAACCGTAATCGGAGCCCAATTGCAGATTTTGGATTTTTGTGGCTCAGAAATCGCTGATCTATAGTAAGGCGATTTTCAAGAAAATCGAATTTTTTGTGATATGCATGGAAATAATCAACCAATTTAAATGCGCGTTGGTACAACAATTACTGATCCCGAAACCTATTTTAAGAGGTATCAAAAACCGTAATCGGAGCCCAATTGCAGATTTTGGATTTTTGTGGCTCAGAAATCGCTGATCTATAGTAAGGCGATTTTCAAGAAAATCGAATTTTTTGTGATATGCATGGAAATAATCAACCAATTTAAATGCGCGTTGGTATGACAATTACTGATCACAAAACCTATTTTAAGAGGTATCGAAAACCGTAATTGGAGCCCAATTGCAGATTTTGAATTTTTCTGGCTCAGAATTCGCTGATCTATAGTAAGGCGATTTTCAAGAAAATCGAATTTTTTGTGATATGCATAGAAATAATCAACCAATTTAAATGCGCGTTGGTACAACAATTACTGATCCCGAAACCTATTTTAAGAGGTATCAAAAACCGTAATCGGAGCCCAATTGCAGATTTTGGATTTTTGTGGCTCAGAAATCGCTGATCTATAGTAAGGCGATTTTCAAGAAAATCGAATTTTTTGTGATATGCATGGAAATAATCAACCAATTTAAATGCGCGTTGGTACAACAATTACTGATCCCGAAACCTATTTTAAGAGGTATTAAAAACCGTAATCGGAGCCCAATTGCAGATTTTGGATTTTTGTGGCTCAGAAATCGCTGATCTATAGTAAGGCGATTTTCAAGAAAATCGAATTTTTTGTGATATGCATGGAAATAATCAACCAATTTAAATGCGCGTTGGTACAACAATTACTGATCCCGAAACCTATTTTAAGAGGTATTAAAAACCGTAATCGGAGCCCAATTGCAGATTTTGGATTTTTGTGGCTCAGAAATCGCTGATCTATAGTAAGGCGATTTTCAAGAAAATCGAATTTTTTGTGATATGAATGGAAATAATCAACCAATTTAAATGTGCGTTGGTATGACAATTACTGATCACAAAACCTATTTCTAGAGGTATCGAAAACCGTAATTGGAGCCCAATTGCAGATTTTGGATTTTTGTGGCTCAGAAATCGCTGATCTATAGTTAGGCGATTTTCAAGAAAATCGAATTTTTTGTGATATGCATGGAAATAATCAACCAATTTAAATGCGCGTTGGTATGACAATTACTGATCACAAAACCTATTTTAAGAGGTATCGAAAACCGTAATTGGAGCCCAATTGCAGATTTTGAATTTTTCTGGCTCAGAATTCGCTGATCTATAGTAAGGCGATTTTCAAGAAAATCGAATTTTTTGTGATATGCATAGAAATAATCAACCAATTTAAATGCGCGTTGGTACAACAATTACTGATCCCGAAACCTATTTTAAGAGGTATCAAAAACCGTAATCGGAGCCCAATTGCAGATTTTGGATTTTTGTGGCTCAGAAATCGCTGATCTATAGTAAGGCGATTTTCAAGAAAATCGAATTTTTTGTGATATGCATGGAAATAATCAACCAATTTAAATGCGCGTTGGTACAACAATTACTGATCCCGAAACCTATTTTAAGAGGTATCAAAAACCGTAATCGGAGCCCAATTGCAGATTTTGGATTTTTGTGGCTCAGAAATCGCTGATCTATAGTAAGGCGATTTTCAAGAAAATCGAATTTTTTGTGATATGAATGGAAATAATCAACCAATTTAAAAGTGCGTTGGTATGACAATTACTGATCACAAAACCTATTTCTAGAGGTATCGAAAACCGTAATTGGAGCCCAATTGCAGATTTTGGATTTTTCTGGCTCAGAATTCGCTGATCTATAGTAAGGCGATTTTCAAGAAAATCGAATTTTTTGTGATATGAATGGAAATAATCAACCAATTTAAATGCGCGTTGGTACAACAATTACTGATCCCGAAACCTATTTTAAGAGGTATCAAAAACCGTAATCGGAGCCCAATTGCAGATTTTGGATTTTTGTGACTCAGAAATCGCTGATCTATAGTAAGGCGATTTTCAAGAAAATCGAATTTTTTGTGATATGCGTGGAAATAATCAACCAATTTAAATGTGCGTTGGTATGACAATTACTGATCACAAAACCTATTTTTAGAGGTATCGAAAACCGTAATTGGAGCCCAACTGCAGATTTTGGATTTTTCTGGCTCAGAATTCGCTGATCTATAGTAAGGCGATTTTCAAGAAAATCGAATTTTTTGTGATATGAATGGAAATAATCAACCAATTTAAATGCGCGTTGGTACAACAATTACTGATCCCGAAACCTATTTTAAGAGGTATCAAAAACCGTAATCGGAGCCCAATTGCAGATTTTGGATTTTTGTGACTCAGAAATCGCTGATCTATAGTAAGGCGATTTTCAAGAAAATCGAATTTTTTGTGATATGCGTGGAAATAATAAACCAATTTAAATGTGCGTTGGTATGACAATTACTGATCACAAAACCTATTTCTAGAGGTATCGAAAACCGTAATTGGAGCCCAACTGCAGATTTTGGATTTTTCTGGCTCAGAATTCGCTGATCTATAGTAAGGCGATTTTCAAGAAAATCGAATTTTTTGTGATATGAATGGAAATAATCAACCAATTTAAATGCGCGTTGGTACAACAATTACTGATCCCGAAACCTATTTTAAGAGGTATCAAAAACCGTAATCGGAGCCCAATTGCAGATTTTGGATTTTTGTAGCTCAGAAATCGCTGATCTATAGTAAGGCGATTTTCAAGAAAATCGAATTTTTTGTGATATGCATGGAAATAATCAACCAATTTAAATGCGCGTTAGTACAACAATTACTGATCCCGAAACCTATTTTAAGAGGTATCAAAAACCGTAATCGGAGCCCAATTGCAGATTTTGGATTTTTGTGGCTCAGAAATCGCTGATCTATAGTAAGGCGATTTTCAAGAAAATCGAATTTTTTGTGATATGCATAGAAATAATCAACCAATTTAAATGCGCGTTGGTACAACAATTACTGATCCCGAAACCTATTTTAAGAGGTATCAAAAACCGTAATCGGAGCCCAATTGCAGATTTTGGATTTTTGTGGCTCAGAAATCGCTGATCTATAGTAAGGCGATTTTCAAGAAAATCGAATTTTTTGTGATATGCATGGAAATAATCAACCAATTTAAATGCGCGTTGGTATGACAATTACTGATCACAAAACCTATTTCTAGAGGTATCGAAAACCGTAATTGGAGCCCAATTGCAGATTTTGAATTTTTCTGGCTCAGAATTCGCTGATCTATAGTAAGGCGATTTTCAAGAAAATCGAATTTTTTGTGATATGAATGGAAATAATCAACCAATTTAAATGCGCGTTAGTACAACAATTACTGATCCCGAAACCTATTTTAAGAGGTATCAAAAACCGTAATCGGAGCCCAATTGCAGATTTTGGATTTTTGTGGCTCAGAAATCGCTGATCTATAGTAAGGCGATTTTCAAGAAAATCGAATTTTTTGTGATATGCATGGAAATAATCAACCAATTTAAATGCGCGTTGGTACAACAATTACTGATCCCGAAACCTATTTTAAGAGGTATCAAAAACCGTAATCGGAGCCCAATTGCAGATTTTGGATTTTTGTGGCTCAGAAATCGCTGATCTATAGTAAGGCGATTTTCAAGAAAATCGAATTTTTTGTGATATGCATGGAAATAATCAACCAATTTAAATGCGCGTTGGTACAACAATTACTGATCCCGAAACCTATTTTAAGAGGTATCAAAAACCGTAATCGGAGCCCAATTGCAGATTTTGGATTTTTGTGGCTCAGAAATCGCTGATCTATAGTAAGGCGATTTTCAAGAAAATCGAATTTTTTGTGATATGAATGGAAATAATCAACCAATTTAAATGCGCGTTGGTATGACAATTACTGATCACAAAACCTATTTCTAGAGGTATCGAAAACCGTAATTGGAGCCCAATTGCAGATTTTGGATTTTTCTGGCTCAGAATTCGCTGATCTATAGTAAGGCGATTTTCAAGAAAATCGAATTTTTTGTGATATGCATGGAAATAATCAACCAATTTAAATGCGCGTTGGTATGACAATTACTGATCACAAAACCTATTTTAAGAGGTATCGAAAACCGTAATTGGAGCCCAATTGCAGATTTTGAATTTTTCTGGCTCAGAATTCGCTGATCTATAGTAAGGCGATTTTCAAGAAAATCGAATTTTTTGTGATATGAATGGAAATAATCAACCAATTTAAATGCGCGTTGGTATGACAATTACTGATCACAAAACCTATTTCTAGAGGTATCGAAAACCGTAATTGGAGCCCAATTGCAGATTTTGGATTTTTGTGGCTCAGAAATCGCTGATCTATAGTAAGGCGATTTTCAAGAAAATCGAATTTTTTGTGATATGCATGGAAATAATCAACCAATTTAAATGCGCGTTGGTATGACAATTACTGATCACAAAACCTATTTCTAGAGGTATCGAAAACCGTAATTGGAGCCCAATTGCAGATTTTGGATTTTTGTGGCTCAGAATTCGCTGATCTATAGTAAGGCGATTTTCAAGAAAATCGAATTTTTTGTGATATGCATGGAAATAATCAACCAATTTAAATGCGCGTTAGTACAACAATTACTGATCCCGAAACCTATTTTAAGAGGTATCAAAAACCGTAATCGGAGCCCAATTGCAGATTTTGGATTTTTGTGGCTCAGAAATCGCTGATCTATAGTAAGGCGATTTTCAAGAAAATCGAATTTTTTGTGATATGCATGGAAATAATCAACCAATTTAAATGCGCGTTGGTATGACAATTACTGATCACAAAACCTATTTCTAGAGGTATCGAAAACCGTAATTGGAACCCAATTGCAGATTTTGGATTTTTGTGGCTCAGAAATCGCTGATCTATAGTAAGGCGATTTTCAAGAAAATCGAATTTTTTGTGATATGCATGGAAATAATCAACCAATTTAAATGCGCGTTGGTACAACAATTACTGATCCCGAAACCTATTTTAAGAGGTATCAAAAACCGTAATCGGAGCCCAATTGCAGATTTTGGATTTTTGTGGCTCAGAAATCGCTGATCTATAGTAAGGCGATTTTCAAGAAAATCGAATTTTTTGTGATATGCATGGAAATAATCAACCAATTTAAATGCGCGTTGGTATGACAATTACTGATCACAAAACCTATTTCTAGATGTATCGAAAACCGTAATTGGAGCCCAATTGCAGATTTTGGATTTTTTTGGCTCAGAATTCGCTGATCTATAGTAAGGCGATTTTCAAGAAAATCGAATTTTTTGTGATATGCATGGAAATAATCAACCAATTTAAATGCGCGTTGGTATGACAATTACTGATCACAAAACCTATTTCTAGAGGTATCGAAAACCGTAATTGGAGCCCAATTGCAGATTTTGGATTTTTCTGGCTCAGAATTCGCTGATCTATAGTAAGGCGATTTTCAAGAAAATCGAATTTTTTGTGATATGAATGGAAATAATCAACCAATTTAAATGCGCGTTGGTACAACAATTACTGATCCCGAAACCTATTTTAAGAGGTATCAAAAACCGTAATCGGAGCCCAATTGCAGATTTTGGATTTTTGTGGCTCAGAAATCGCTGATCTATAGTAAGGCGATTTTCAAGAAAATCGAATTTTCTGTGATATGCATGGAAATAATCAACCAATTTAAATGCGCGTTGGTATGACAATTACTGATCACAAAACCTATTTCTAGAGGTATCGAAAACCGTAATTGGAGCCCAATTGCAGATTTTGGATTTTTCTGGCTCAGAATTCGCTGATCTATAGTAAGGCGATTTTCAAGAAAATCGAATTTTTTGTGATATGAATGGAAATAATCAACCAATTTAAATGCGCGTTGGTACAACAATTACTGATCCCGAAACCTATTTTAAGAGGTATCAAAAACCGTAATCGGAGCCCAATTGCAGATTTTGGATTTTTGTGGCTCAGAAATCGCTGATCTATAGTAAGGCGATTTTCAAGAAAATCGAATTTTTTGTGATATGCATGGAAATAATCAACCAATTTAAATGCGCGTTGGTATGACAATTACTGATCACAAAACCTATTTCTAGAGGTATCGAAAACCGTAATCGGAGCCCAATTGCAGATTTTGGATTTTTGTGGCTCAGAAATCGCTGATCTATAGTAAGGCGATTTTCAAGAAAATCGAATTTTTTGTGATATGAATGGAAATAATCAACCAATTTAAATGCGCGTTGGTACAACAATTACTGATCCCGAAACCTATTTTAAGAGGTATCAAAAACCGTAATCGGAGCCCAATTGCAGATTTTGGATTTTTGTGGCTCAGAAATCGCTGATCTATAGTAAGGCGATTTTCAAGAAAATCGAATTTTTTGTGATATGCATGGAAATAATCAACCAATTTAAATGCGCGTTGGTATGACAATTACTGATCACAAAACCTATTTCTAGAGGTATCGAAAACCGTAATTGGAGCCCAATTGTAGATTTTGAATTTTTCTGGCTCAGAATTCGCTGATCTATAGTAAGGCGATTTTCAAGAAAATCGAATTTTTTGTGATATGAATGGAAATAATCAACCAATTTAAATGCGCGTTAGTACAACAATTACTGATCCCGAAACCTATTTCTAGAGGTATCGAAAACCGTAATTGGAGCCCAATTGCAGATTTTGGATTTTTGTGGCTCAGAAATCGCTGATCTATAGTAAGGCGATTTTCAAGAAAATCGAATTTTTTGTGATATGCATGGAAATAATCAACCAATTTAAATGCGCGTTGGTATGACAATTACTGATCACAAAACCTATTTCTAGAGGTATCGAAAACCGTAATTGGAGCCCAATTGCAGATTTTGGATTTTTTTGGCTCAGAATTCGCTGATCTATAGTAAGGCGATTTTCAAGAAAATCGAATTTTTTGTGATATGCATGGAAATAATCAACCAATTTAAATGCGCGTTGGTATGACAATTACTGATCACAAAACCTATTTCTAGAGGTATCGAAAACCGTAATTGGAGCCCAATTGCAGATTTTGGATTTTTGTGGCTCAGAAATCGCTGATCTATAGTAAGGCGATTTTCAAGAAAATCGAATTTTTTGTGATATGCATGGAAATAATCAACCAATTTAAATGCGCGTTGGTATGACAATTACTGATCACAAAACCTATTTCTAGAGGTATCGAAAACCGTAATTGGAGCCCAATTGCAGATTTTGGATTTTTCTGGCTCAGAATTCGCTGATCTATAGTAAGGCGATTTTCAAGAAAATCGAATTTTTTGTGATATGCATGGAAATAATCAACCAATTTAAATGCGCGTTAGTACAACAATTACTGATCCCGAAACCTATTTTAAGAGGTATCAAAAACCGTAATCGGAGCCCAATTGCAGATTTTGGATTTTTGTGGCTCAGAAATCGCTGATCTATAGTAAGGCGATTTTCATTTTCAATAAAATCGAATTTTTTGTGATATGCATGGAAATAATCAACCAATTTAAATGCGCGTTGGTATGACAATTACTGATCACAAAACCTATTTCTAGAGGTATCGAAAACCGTAATTGGAGCCCAATTGCAGATTTTGGATTTTTCTGGCTCAGAATTCGCTGATCTATAGTAAGGCGATTTTCAAGAAAATCGAATTTTTTGTGATATGCATGGAAATAATCAACCAATTTAAATGCGCGTTAGTACAACAATTACTGATCCCGAAACCTATTTTAAGAGGTATCAAAAACCGTAATCGGAGCCCAATTGCAGATTTTGGATTTTTGTGGCTCAGAAATCGCTGATCTATAGTAAGGCGATTTTCAAGAAAATCGAATTTTTTGTGATATGCATGGAAATAATCAACCAATTTAAATGCGCGTTGGTACAACAATTACTGATCCCGAAACCTATTTTAAGAGGTATCAAAAACCGTAATTGGAGCCCAATTGCAGATTTTGGATTTTTTTGGCTCAGAATTCGCTGATCTATAGTAAGGCGATTTTCAAGAAAATCGAATTTTTTGTGATATGCATGGAAATAATCAACCAATTTAAATGCGCGTTGGTATGACAATTACTGATCACAAAACCTATTTCTAGAGGTATCGAAAACCGTAATTGGAGCCCAATTGCAGATTTTGGATTTTTCTGGCTCAGAATTCGCTGATCTATAGTAAGGCGATTTTCAAGAAAATCGAATTTTTTGTGATATGCATGGAAATAATCAACCAATTTAAATGCGCGTTAGTACAACAATTACTGATCCCGAAACCTATTTTAAGAGGTATCAAAAACCGTAATCGGAGCCCAATTGCAGATTTTGGATTTTTGTGGCTCAGAAATCGCTGATCTATAGTAAGGCGATTTTCATTTTCAATAAAATCGAATTTTTTGTGATATGCATGGAAATAATCAACCAATTTAAATGCGCGTTGGTATGACAATTACTGATCACAAAACCTATTTCTAGAGGTATCGAAAACCGTAATTGGAGCCCAATTGCAGATTTTGGATTTTTCTGGCTCAGAATTCGCTGATCTATAGTAAGGCGATTTTCAAGAAAATCGAATTTTTTGTGATATGCATGGAAATAATCAACCAATTTAAATGCGCGTTAGTACAACAATTACTGATCCCGAAACCTATTTTAAGAGGTATCAAAAACCGTAATCGGAGCCCAATTGCAGATTTTGGATTTTTGTGGCTCAGAAATCGCTGATCTATAGTAAGGCGATTTTCAAGAAAATCGAATTTTTTGTGATATGCATGGAAATAATCAACCAATTTAAATGCGCGTTGGTACAACAATTACTGATCCCGAAACCTATTTTAAGAGGTATCAAAAACCGTAATCGGAGCCCAATTGCAGATTTTGGATTTTTGTGGCTCAGAAATCGCTGATCTATAGTAAGGCGATTTTCAAGAAAATCGAATTTTTTGTGATATGCATGGAAATAATCAACCAATTTAAATGCGCGTTGGTATGACAATTACTGATCACAAAACCTATTTCTAGAGGTATCGAAAACCGTAATTGGAGCCCAATTGCAGATTTTGGATTTTTTTGGCTCAGAATTCGCTGATCTATAGTAAGGCGATTTTCAAGAAAATCGAATTTTTTGTGATATGCATGGAAATAATCAACCAATTTAAATGCGCGTTGGTATGACAATTACTGATCACAAAACCTATTTCTAGAGGTATCGAAAACCGTAATTGGAGCCCAATTGCAGATTTTGGATTTTTCTGGCTCAGAATTCGCTGATCTATAGTAAGGCGATTTTCAAGAAAATCGAATTTTTTGTGATATGAATGGAAATAATCAACCAATTTAAATGCGCGTTGGTACAACAATTACTGATCCCGAAACCTATTTTAAGAGGTATCAAAAACCGTAATCGGAGCCCAATTGCAGATTTTGGATTTTTGTGGCTCAGAAATCGCTGATCTATAGTAAGGCGATTTTCAAGAAAATCGAATTTTCTGTGATATGCATGGAAATAATCAACCAATTTAAATGCGCGTTAGTACAACAATTACTGATCCCGAAACCTATTTTAAGAGGTATCAAAAACCGTAATCGGAGCCCAATTGCAGATTTTGGATTTTTGTGGCTCAGAAATCGCTGATCTATAGTAAGGCGATTTTCAAGAAAATCGAATTTTTTGTGATATGAATGGAAATAATCAACCAATTTAAATGCGCGTTGGTATGAAAATTACTGATCACATAACCTATTTGTAGAGGTATCGAAAACCGTAATTGGAGCCCAATTGCAGATTTTGAATTTTTCTGGCTCAGAAATCGCTGATCTATAGTAAGGCGATTTTCAAGAAAATCGAATTTTTTGTGATATGGATGGAAATAATCAACCAATTTAAATGCGCGTTAGTGCAACAATTACTGATCCCGAAACCTATTTTAAGAGGTATCAAAAACCGTAATCGGAGCCCAATTGCAGATTTTGGATTTTTGTGGCTCAGAAATCGCTGATCTATAGTAAGGCGATTTTCAAGAAAATCGAATTTTTTGTGATATGCATGGAAATAATCAACCAATTTAAATGCGCGTTGGTATGACAATTACTGATCACAAAACCTATTTCTAGAGGTATCGAAAACCGTAATTGGAGCCCAATTGCAGATTGTGAATTTTTCTGGCTCAGAATTCGCTGATCTATAGTAAGGCGATTTTCAAGAAAATCGAATTTTTTGTGATATGAATGGAAATAATCAACCAATTTAAATGCGCGTTGGTACAACAATTACTGATCCCGAAACCTATTTTAAGAGGTATCAAAAACCGTAATCGGAGCCCAATTGCAGATTTTGGATTTTTGTGGCTCAGAAATCGCTGATCTATAGTAAGGCGATTTTCAAGAAAATCGAATTTTTTGTGATATGCATGGAAATAATCAACCAATTTAAATGCGCGTTGGTATGACAATTACTGATCACAAAACCTATTTCTAGAGGTATCGAAAACCGTAATTGGAGCCCAATTGCAGATTTTGGATTTTTCTGGCTCAGAATTCGCTGATCTATAGTAAGGCGATTTTCAAGAAAATCGAATTTTTTGTGATATGAATGGAAATAATCAACCAATTTAAATGCGCGTTGGTACAACAATTACTGATCCCGAAACCTATTTTAAGAGGTATCAAAAACCGTAATCGGAGTCCAATTGCAGATTTTGGATTTTTGTGGCTCAGAAATCGCTGATCTATAGTAAGGCGATTTTCAAGAAAATCGAATTTTTTGTGATATGCATGGAAATAATCAACCAATTTAAATGCGCGTTAGTACAACAATTACTGATCCCGAAACCTATTTTAAGAGGTATCAAAAACCGTAATCGGAGCCCAATTGCAGATTTTGGATTTTTGTGGCTCAGAAATCGCTGATCTATAGTAAGGCGATTTTCAAGAAAATCGAATTTTTTGTGATATGCATGGAAATAATCAACCAATTTAAATGCGCGTTAGTACAACAATTACTGATCCCGAAACCTATTTTAAGAGGTATCAAAAACCGTAATCGGAGTCCAATTGCAGATTTTGGATTTTTGTGGCTCAGAAATCGCTGATCTATAGTAAGGCGATTTTCAAGAAAATCGAATTTTTTGTGATATGCATGGAAATAATCAACCAATTTAAATGCGCGTTAGTACAACAATTACTGATCCCGAAACCTATTTTAAGAGGTATCAAAAACCGTAATTGGAGCCCAATTGCAGATTTTGGATTTTTTTGGCTCAGAATTCGCTGATCTATAGTAAGGCGATTTTCAAGAAAATCGAATTTTTTGTGATATGCATGGAAATAATCAACCAATTTAAATGCGCGTTAGTACAACAATTACTGATCCCGAAACCTATTTTAAGAGGTATCAAAAACCGTAATCGGAGCCCAATTGCAGATTTTGGATTTTTGTGGCTCAGAAATCGCTGATCTATAGTAAGGCGATTTTCATTTTCAATAAAATCGAATTTTTTGTGATATGCATGGAAATAATCAACCAATTTAAATGCGCGTTGGTATGACAATTACTGATCACAAAACCTATTTCTAGAGGTATCGAAAACCGTAATTGGAGCCTAATTGCAGATTTTGGATTTTTCTGGCTCAGAATTCGCTGATCTATAGTAAGGCGATTTTCAAGAAAATCGAATTTTTTGTGATATGAATGGAAATAATCAACCAATTTAAATGCGCGTTGGTACAACAATTGCTGATCCCGAAACCTATTTTAAGAGGTATCAAAAACCGTAATCGGAGCCCAATTGCAGATTTTGGATTTTTGTGGCTCAGAAATCGCTGATCTATAGTAAGGCGATTTTCAAGCAAATCGAATTTTTTGTGATATGCATGGAAATAATCAACCAATTTAAATGCGCGTTGGTACAACAATTACTGATCCCGAAACCTATTTTAAGAGGTATCAAAAACCGTAATCGGAGCCCAATTGCAGATTTTGGATTTTTGTGGCTCAGAAATCGCTGATCTATAGTAAGGCGATTTTCAAGAAAATCGAATTTTTTGTGATATGCATGGAAATAATCAACCAATTTAAATGCGCGTTGGTATGACAATTACTGATCACAAAACCTATTTCTAGAGGTATCGAAAACCGTAATTGGAGCCCAATTGCAGATTTTAGATTTTTCTGGCTCAGAATTCGCTGATCTATAGTAAGGCGATTTTCAAGAAAATCGAATTTTTTGTGATATGAATGGAAATAATCAACCAATTTAAATGCGCGTTGGTACAACAATTACTGATCCCGAAACCTATTTTAAGAGGTATCAAAAACCGTAATCGGAGCCCAATTGCAGATTTTGGATTTTTGTGGCTCAGAAATCGCTGATCTATAGTAAGGCGATTTTCAAGAAAATCGAATTTTTTGTGATATGCATGGAAATAATCAACCAATTTAAATGCGCGTTAGTACAACAATTACTGATCCCGAAACCTATTTTAAGAGGTATCAAAAACCGTAATCGGAGCCCAATTGCAGATTTTGGATTTTTGTGGCTCAGAAATCGCTGATCTATAGTAAGGCGATTTTCAAGAAAATCGAATTTTTTGTGATATGCATGGAAATAATCAACCAATTTAAATGCGCGTTAGTACAACAATTACTGATCCCGAAACCTATTTTAAGAGGTATCAAAAACCGTAATTGGAGCCCAATTGCAGATTTTGGATTTTTTTGGCTCAGAATTCGCTGATCTATAGTAAGGCGATTTTCAAGAAAATCGAATTTTTTGTGATATGCATGGAAATAATCAACCAATTTAAATGCGCGTTAGTACAACAAGTACTGATCCCGAAACCTATTTTAAGAGGTATCAAAAACCGTAATCGGAGCCCAATTGCAGATTTTGGATTTTTGTGGCTCAGAAATCGCTGATCTATAGTAAGGCGATTTTCATTTTCAATAAAATCGAATTTTTTGTGATATGCATGGAAATAATCAACCAATTTAAATGCGCGTTGGTATGACAATTACTGATCACAAAACCTATTTCTAGAGGTATCGAAAACCGTAATTGGAACCCAATTGCAGATTTTGGATTTTTGTGGCTCAGAAATCGCTGATCTATAGTAAGGCGATTTTCATTTTCAATAAAATCGAATTTTTTGTGATATGCATGGAAATTAATCAACCAATTTAAATGCGCGTTGGTATGACAATTACTGATCACAAAACCTATTTCTAGAGGTATCGAAAACCGTAATTGGAGCCTAATTGCAGATTTTGGATTTTTCTGGCTCAGAATTCGCTGATCTATAGTAAGGCGATTTTCAAGAAAATCGAATTTTTTGTGATATGAATGGAAATAATCAACCAATTTAAATGCGCGTTGGTACAACAATTGCTGATCCCGAAACCTATTTTAAGAGGTATCAAAAACCGTAATCGGAGCCCAATTGCAGATTTTGGATTTTTGTGGCTCAGAAATCGCTGATCTATAGTAAGGCGATTTTCAAGCAAATCGAATTTTTTGTGATATGCATGGAAATAATCAACCAATTTAAATGCGCGTTGATACAACAATTACTGATCCCGAAACCTATTTTAAGAGGTATCAAAAACCGTAATCGGAGCCCAATTGCAGATTTTGGATTTTTGTGGCTCAGAAATCGCTGATCTATAGTAAGGCGATTTTCAAGAAAATCGAATTTTTTGTGATATGCATGGAAATAATCAACCAATTTAAATGCGCGTTGGTATGACAATTACTGATCACAAAACCTATTTCTAGAGGTATCGAAAACCGTAATTGGAGCCCAATTGCAGATTTTGGATTTTTCTGGCTCAGAATTCGCTGATCTATAGTAAGGCGATTTTCAAGAAAATCGAATTTTTTGTGATATGAATGGAAATAATCAACCAATTTAAATGCGCGTTAGTACAACAATTACTGATCCCGAAACCTATTTTAAGAGGTATCAAAAACCGTAATCGGAGCCCAATTGCAGATTTTGGATTTTTGTGGCTCAGAAATCGCTGATCTATAGTAAGGCGATTTTCAAGAAAATCGAATTTTTTGTGATATGCATGGAAATAATCAACCAATTTAAATGCGCGTTGGTATGACAATTACTGATCACAAAACCTATTTCTAGAGGTATCGAAAACCGTAATTGGAGCCCAATTGCAGATTTTGGATTTTTCTGGCTCAGAATTCGCTGATCTATAGTAAGGCGATTTTCAAGAAAATCGAATTTTTTGTGATATGAATGGAAATAATCAACCAATTTAAATGCGCGTTGGTACAACAATTACTGATCACAAAACCTATTTCTAGAGGTATCGAAAACCGTAATTGGAGCCCAATTGCAGATTTTGAATTTTTCTGGCTCAGAATTCGCTGATCTATAGTAAGGCGATTTTCAAGAAAATCGATTTTTTTGTGATATGAATGGAAATAATCAACCAATTTAAATGCGCGTTGGTACAACAATTACTGATCCCGAAACCTATTTTAAGAGGTATCAAAAACCGTAATCGGAGCCCAATTGTAGATTTTGGATTTTTGTGGCTCAGAAATCGCTGATCTATAGTAAGGCGATTTTCAAGAAAATCGAATTTTTTGTGATATGCATGGAAATAATCAACCAATTTAAATGCGCGTTAGTACAACAATTACTGATCCCGAAACCTATTTTAAGAGGTATCAAAAACCGTAATCGGAGCCCAATTGCAGATTTTGGATTTTTGTGGCTCAGAAATCGCTGATCTATAGTAAGGCGATTTTCAAGAAAATCGAATTTTTTGTGATATGAATGGAAATAATCAACCAATTTAAATGCGCGTTGGTACAACAATTACTGATCCCGAAACCTATTTTAAGAGGTATCAAAAACCGTAATCGGAGCCCAATTGCAGATTTTGGATTTTTGTGGCTCAGAAATCGCTGATCTATAGTAAGGCGATTTTCAAGAAAATCGAATTTTTTGTGATATGAATGGAAATAATCAACCAATTTAAATGCGCGTTGGTATGACAATTACTGATCACAAAACCTATTTCTAGAGGTATCGAAAACCGTAATTGGAGCCCAATTGCAGATTTTGGATTTTTCTGGCTCAGAATTCGCTGATCTATAGTAAGGCGATTTTCAAGAAAATCGAATTTTTTGTGATATGAATGGAAATAATCAACCAATTTAAATGCGCGTTGGTACAACAATTACTGATCCCGAAACCTATTTTAAGAGGTATCAAAAACCGTAATCGGAGCCCAATTGCAGATTTTGGATTTTTGTGGCTCAGAAATCGCTGATCTATAGTAAGGCGATTTTCAAGAAAATCGAATTTTTTGTGATATGCATGGAAATAATCAACCAATTTAAATGCGCGTTGGTATGACAATTACTGATCACAAAACCTATTTCTAGAGGTATCGAAAACCGTAATTGGAGCCCAATTGCAAATTTTGGATTTTTCTGGCTCAGAATTCGCTGATCTATAGTAAGGCGATTTTCAAGAAAATCGAATTTTTTGTGATATGAATGGAAATAATCAACCAATTTAAATGCGCGTTGGTACAACAATTACTGATCCCGAAACCTATTTTAAGAGGTATCAAAAACCGTAATCGGAGCCCAATTGTAGATTTTGGATTTTTGTGGCTCAGAAATCGCTGATCTATAGTAAGGCGATTTTCAAGAAAATCGAATTTTTTGTGATATGAATGGAAATAATCAACCAATTTAAATGCGCGTTAGTACAACAATTACTGATCCCGAAACCTATTTTAAGAGGTATCAAAAACCGTAATCGGAGCCCAATTGCAGATTTTGGATTTTTGTGGCTCAGAAATCGCTGATCTATAGTAAGGCGATTTTCAAGAAAATCGAATTATTTGTGATATGAATGGAAATAATCAACCAATTTAAATGCGCGTTGGTACAACAATTACTGATCCCGAAACCTATTTTAAGAGGTATCAAAAACCGTAATCGGAGCCCAATTGCAGATTTTGGATTTTTGTGGCTCAGAAATCGCTGATCTATAGTAAGGCGATTTTCAAGAAAATCGAATTTTTTGTGATATGAATGGAAATAATCAACCAATTTAAATGCGCGTTAGTACAACAATTACTGATCCCGAAACCTATTTTAAGAGGTATCAAAAACCGTAATCGGAGCCCAATTGCAGATTTTGGATTTTTGTGGCTCAGAAATCGCTGATCTATAGTAAGGCGATTTTCAAGAAAATCGAATTATTTGTGATATGAATGGAAATAATCAACCAATTTAAATGCGCGTTGGTACAACAATTACTGATCCCGAAACCTATTTTAAGAGGTATCAAAAACCGTAATCGGAGCCCAATTGCAGATTTTGGATTTTTGTGGCTCAGAAATCGCTGATCTATAGTAAGGCGATTTTCAAGAAAATCGAATTTTTTGTGATATGAATGGAAATAATCAACCAATTTAAATGCGCGTTGGTACAACAATTACTGATCACAAAACCTATTTCTAGAGGTATCGAAAACCGTAATCGAAGCCCAATTGCAGATTTTGGATTTTTGTGGCTCAGAAATCGCTGATCTATAGTAAGGCGATTTTCAAGAAAATCGAATTTTTGTGATATGCATGGAAATAATCAACCAATTTAAATGCGCGTTGGTATGACAATTACTGATCACAAAACCTATTTCTAGAGGTATCGAAAACCGTAATTGGAGCCCAATTGCAGATTTTGGATTTTTCTGGCTCAGAATTCGCTGATCTATAGTAAGGCGATTTTCAAGAAAATCGAATTTTTTGTGATATGCATGGAAATAATCAACCAATTTAAATGCGCGTTGGTATGACAATTACTGATCACAAAACCTATTTCTAGAGGTATCGAAAACCGTAATCGGAGCCCAATTGCAGATTTTGGATTTTTCTGGCTCAGAATTCGCTGATCTATAGTAAGGCGATTTTCAAGAAAATCGAATTTTTTGTGATATGAATGGAAATAATCAACCAATTTAAATGCGCGTTGGTATGACAATTACTGATCACAAAACCTATTTCTAGAGGTATCGAAAACCGTAATTGGAGCCCAATTGCAGATTTTGGATTTTTATGGCTCAGAATTCGCTGATCTATAGTAAGGCGATTTTCAAGAAAATCGAATTTTTTGTGATATGCATGGAAATAATCAACCAATTTAAATGCGCGTTGGTATGACAATTACTGATCACAAAACCTATTTCTAGAGGTATCGAAAACCGTAATTGGAGCCCAATTGCAGATTTTGAATTTTTCTGGCTCATAATTCGCTGATCTATAGTAAGGCGATTTTCAAGAAAATCGAATTTTTTGTGATATGCATGGAAATAATCAACCAATTTAAATGCGCGTTGGTACAACAATTACTGATCCCGAAACCTATTTTAAGAGGTATCAAAAACCGTAATCGGAGCCCAATTGCAGATTTTGGATTTTTGTGGCTCAGAAATCACTGATCTATTGTAAGGCGATTTTCAAGAAAATCGAGTTTTTTGTGATATGCATGGAAATAATCAACCAATTTAAATGCGCGTTAGTACAACAATTACTGATCCCGAAACCGATTTTAAGAGGTATCAAAAACCGTAATCGGAGCCCAATTGCAGATTTTGGACTTTTGTGGCTCAGAAATCGCTGATCTATAGTAAGGCGATTTTCAAGAAAATCGAATTTTTTGTGATATGAATGGAAATAATCAACCAATTTAAATGCGCGTTGGTACAACAATTACTGATCCCGAAACCTATTTTAAGAGGTATCAAAAACCGTAATCGGAGCCCAATTGCAGATTTTGGATTTTTGTGGCTCAGAAATCGCTGATCTATAGTAAGGCGATTTTCAAGAAAATCGAATTTTTTGTGATATGCATGGAAATAATCAACCAATTTAAATGCGCGTTGGTATGACAATTACTGATCACAAAACCTATTTCTAGAGGTATCGAAAACCGTAATCGGAGCCCAATTGCAGATTTTGGATTTTTGTGGCTCAGAAATCGCTGATCTATAGTAAGGCGATTTTCAAGAAAATCGAATTTTTTGTGATATGAATGGAAATAATCAACCAATTTAAATGCGCGTTGGTATGACAATTACTGATTCCGAAACCTATTTTAAGAGGTATCAAAAACCGTAATCGGAGCCCAATTGCAGATTTTGGATTTTTGTGGCTCAGAAATCGCTGATCTATAGTAAGGCGATTTTCAAGAAAATAGAATTTTTTGTGATATGCATGGAAATAATCAACCAATTTAAATGCGCGTTAGTACAACAATTACTGATCCCGAAACCTATTTTAAGAGGTATCAAAAACCGTAATCGGAGCCCAATTGCAGATTTTGGATTTTTGTGGCTCAGAATTCGCTGATCTATAGTAAGGCGATTTTCAAGAAAATCGAATTTTTTGTGATATGCATGGAAATAATCAACCAATTTAAATGCGCGTTGGTATGACAATTACTGATCACAAAACCTATTTCTAGAGGTATCGAAAACCGTAATTGGAGCCCAATTGCAGATTTTGGATTTTTTTGGCTCAGAATTCGCTGATCTATAGTAAGGCAATTTTCAAGAATATCGAATTTTTTGTGATATGCATGGAAATAATCAACCAATTTAAATGCGCGTTAGTACAACAATTACTGATCCCGAAACCTATTCTAAGAGGTATCAAAAACCGTAATCGGAGCCCAATTGCAGATTTTGGATTTTTGTGGCTCAGAAATCGCTGATCTATAGTAAGGCGATTTTCAAGAAAATCGAATTTTTTGTGATATTCATGGAAATAATCAACCAATTTAAATGCGCGTTGGTATGACAATTACTGATCACAAAACCTATTTCTAGAGGTATCGAAAACCGTAATTGGAGCCCAATTGCAGATTTTGGATTTTTGTGGCTCAGAATTCGCTGATCTATAGTAAGGCGATTTTCAAGAAAATCGAATTTTTTGTGATATGCATGGAAATAATCAACCAATTTAAATGCGCGTTGGTATGACAATTACTGATCACAAAACCTATTTCTAGAGGTATCGAAAACCGTAATTGGAGCCCAATTGCAGATTTTGGATTTTTTTGGCTCAGAATTCGCTGATCTATAGTAAGGCGATTTTAAAGAATATCGAATTTTTTGTGATATGCATGGAAATAATCAACCAATTTAAATGC
The DNA here is from genome assembly GCA_963556165.1 of Tipula helvola. NCBI lineage: Eukaryota > Metazoa > Arthropoda > Insecta > Diptera > Tipulidae > Tipula > Tipula helvola. The sequence goes on along the minus strand of OY744483.1, from coordinate 337,579,541 downwards.
GCGTTAGTACAACAATTACTGATCCCGAAACCTATTCTAAGAGGTATCAAAAACCGTAATCGGAGCCCAATTGCAGATTTTGGATTTTTGTGGCTCAGAAATCGCTGATCTATAGTAAGGCGATTTTCAAGAAAATCGAATTTTTTGTGATATGCATGGAAATAATCAACCAATTTAAATGCGCGTTGGTATGACAATTACTGATCACAAAACCTATTTCTAGAGGTATCGAAAACCGTAATTGGAGCCCAATTGCAGATTTTGGATTTTTGTGGCTCAGAATTCGCTGATCTATAGTAAGGCGATTTTCAAGAAAATCGAATTTTTTGTGATATGCATGGAAATAATCAACCAATTTAAATGCGCGTTGGTATGACAATTACTGATCACAAAACCTATTTCTAGAGGTATCGAAAACCGTAATCGGAGCCCAATTGCAGATTTTGGATTTTTCTGGCTCAGAATTCGCTGATCTATAGTAAGGCGATTTTCAAGAAAATCGAATTTTTTGTGATATGAATGGAAATAATCAACCAATTTAAATGCGCGTTGGTACAACAATTACTGATCCCGAAACCTATTTTAAGAGGTATCAAAAACCGTAATCGGAGCCCAATTGCAGATTTTGGATTTTTGTGGCTCAGAAATCGCTGATCTATAGTAAGGCGATTTTCAAGAAAATCGAATTTTTTGTGATATGCATGGAAATAATCAACCAATTTAAATGCGCGTTGGTATGACAATTACTGATCACAAAACCTATTTCTAGAGGTATCGAAAACCGTAATTGGAGCCCAATTGCAGATTTTGGATTTTTGTGGCTCAGAATTCGCTGATCTATAGTAAGGCAATTTTCAAGAAAATCGAATTTTTTGTGATATGCATGGAAATAATCAACCAATTTAAATGCGCGTTAGTACAACAATTACTGATCCCGAAACCTATTTTAAGAGGTATCAAAAACCGTAATCGGAGCCCAATTGCAGATTTTGGATTTTTGTGGCTCAGAAATCGCTGATCTATAGTAAGGCGATTTTCAAGAAAATCGAATTTTTTGTGATATGCATGGAAATAATCAACCAATTTAAATGCGCGTTAGTACAACAATTACTGATCCCGAAACCTATTTTAAGAGGTATCAAAAACCGTAATCGGAGCCCAATTGCAGATTTTGGATTTTTGTGGCTCAGAAATCGCTGATCTATAGTAAGGCGATTTTCAAGAAAATCGAATTTTTTGTGATATGCATGGAAATAATCAACCAATTTAAATGCGCGTTGGTATGACAATTTGATCACAAAACCTATTTCTAGAGGTATCGAAAACCGTAATTGGAGCCCAATTGCAGATTTTGGATTTTTCTGGCTCAGAATTCGCTGATCTATAGTAAGGCGATTTTCAATAAAATCGAATTTTTTGTGATATGAATGGAAATAATCAACCAATTTAAATGCGCGTTGGTACAACAATTACTGATCCCGAAACCTATTTTAAGAGGTATCAAAAACCGTAATCGGAGCCCAATTGCAGATTTTGGATTTTTGTGGCTCAGAAATCGCTGATCTATAGTAAGGCGATTTTCAAGAAAATCGAATTTTTTGTGATATGCATGGAAATAATCAACCAATTTAAATGCGCGTTGGTATGACAATTACTGATCCCGAAACCTATTTTAAGAGGTATCAAAAACCATAATCGGAGCCCAATTGCAGATTTTGGATTTTTGTGGCTCAGAAATCGCTGATCTATAGTAAGGCGATTTTCAAGAAAATAGAATTTTTTGTGATATGCATGGAAATAATCAACCAATTTAAATGCGCGTTGGTATGACAATTACTGATCACAAAACCTATTTCTAGAGGTATCGAAAACCGTAATTGGAGCCCAATAGCAGATTTTGGATTTTTCTGGCTCAGAATTCGCTGATCTATAGTAAGGCGATTTTCAAGAAAATCGAATTTTTTGTGATATGAATGGAAATAATCAACCAATTTAAATGCGCGTTGGTACAACAATTACTGATCCCGAAACCTATTTTAAGAGGTATCAAAAACCGTAATCGGAGCCCAATTGCAGATTTTTGATTTTTCTGGCTCAGAATTCGCTGATCTATAGTAAGGCGATTTTCAAGAAAATCGAATTTTTTGTGATATGAATGGAAATAATCAACCAATTTAAATGCGCGTTGGTACAACAATTACTGATCCCGAAACCTATTTTAAGAGGTATCAAAAACCGTAATCGGAGCCCAATTGCAGATTTTGGATTTTTGTGGCTCAGAAATCGCTGATCTATAGTAAGGCGATTTTCAAGAAAATCGAATTTTTTGTGATATGCATGGAAATAATCAACCAATTTAAATGCGCGTTAGTGCAACAATTACTGATCCCGAAACTTATTTTAAGAGGTATCAAAAACCGTAATCGGAGCCCAATTGCAGATTTTGGATTTTTGTGGCTCAGAAATCGCTGATCTATAGTAAGGCGATTTTCAAGAAAATCGAATTTTCTGTGATATGCATGGAAATAATCAACCAATTTAAATGCGCGTTGGTATGACAATTACTGATCACAAAACCCATTTCTAGAGGTATCGAAAACCGTAATTGGAGCCCAATTGCAAATTTTGGATTTTTCTGGCTCAGAATTCGCTGATCTATAGTAAGGCGATTTTCAAGAAAATCGAATTTTTTGTGATATGAATGGAAATAATCAACCAATTTAAATGCGCGTTGGTACAACAATTACTGATCCCGAAACCTATTTTAAGAGGTATCAAAAACCGTAATCGGAGCCCAATTGCAGATTTTGGATTTTTGTGGCTCAGAAATCGCTGATCTATAGTAAGGCGATTTTCAAGAAAATCGAATTTTTTGTGATATGCATGGAAATAATCAACCAATTTAAATGCGCGTTAGTACAACAATTACTGATCCCGAAACCTATTTTAAGAGGTATCAAAAACCGTAATCGGAGCCCAATTGCAGATTTTGGATTTTTGTGGCTCAGAAATCGCTGATCTATAGTAAGGCGATTTTCAAGAAAATCGAATTTTCTGTGATATGCATGGAAATAATCAACCAATTTAAATGCGCGTTGGTATGACAATTACTGATCACAAAACCTATTTCTAGAGGTATCGAAAACCGTAATTGGAGCCCAATTGCAGATTTTGGATTTTTCTGGCTCAGAATTCGCTGATCTATAGTAAGGCGATTTTCAAGAAAATCGAATTTTTTGTGATATGAATGGAAATAATCAACCAATTTAAATGCGCGTTGGTACAACAATTACTGATCCCGAAACCTATTTTAAGAGGTATCAAAAACCGTAATCGGAGCCCAATTGCAGATTTTGGATTTTTGTGGCTCAGAAATCGCTGATCTATAGTAAGGCGATTTTCAAGAAAATAGAATTTTTTGTGATATGCATGGAAATAATCAACCAATTTAAATGCGCGTTGGTATGACAATTACTGATCACAAAACCTATTTCTAGAGGTATCGAAAACCGTAATTGGAGCCCAATTGCAGATTTTGGATTTTTCTGGCTCAGAATTCACTGATCTATAGTAAGGCGATTTTCAAGAAAATCGAATTTTTTGTGATATGAATGGAAATAATCAACCAATTTAAATGCGCGTTGGTACAACAATTACTGATCCCGAAACCTATTTTAAGAGGTATCAAAAACCGTAATCGGAGCCCAATTGCAGATTTTGGATTTTTGTGGCTCAGAAATCGCTGATCTATAGTAAGGCGATTTTCAAGAAAATCGAATTTTTTGTGATATGCATGGAAATAATCAACCAATTTAAATGCGCGTTGGTATGACAATTACTGATCCCGAAACCTATTTTAAGAGGTATCGAAAACCGTAATCGGAGCCCAATTGCAGATTTTGGATTTTTGTGGCTCAGAAATCGCTGATCTATAGTAAGGCGATTTTCAAGAAAATCGAATTTTTTGTGATATGAATGGAAATAATCAACCGATTTAAATGCGCGTTGGTATGACAATTACTGATCACAAAACCTATTTCTAGAGGTATCGAAAACCGTAATTGGAGCCCAATTGCAGATTTTGGATTTTTGTGGCTCAGAATTCGCTGATCTATAGTAAGGCGATTTTCAAGAAAATCGAATTTTTTGTGATATGAATGGAAATAATCAACCAATTTAAATGCGCGTTAGTACAACAATTACTGATCCCGAAACCTATTTTAAGAGGTATCAAAAACCGTAATCGGAGCCCAATTGCAGATTTTGGATTTTTGTGGCTTAGAAATCGCTGATCTATAGTAAGGCGATTTTCAAGAAAATCGAATTTTTTGTGATATGCATGGAAATAATCAACCAATTTAAATGCGCGTTGGTATGACAATTACTGATCACAAAACCTATTTCTAGAGGTATCGAAAACCGTAATTGGAGCCCAATTGCAGATTTTGGATTTTTATAGCTCAGAATTCGCTGATCTATAGTAAGGCGATTTTCAAGAAAATCGAATTTTTTGTGATATGCATGGAAATAATCAACCGATTTAAATGCGCGTTGGTACAACAATTACTGATCCCGAAACCTATTTTAAGAGGTATCAAAAACCGTAATCGGAGCCCAATTGCAGATTTTGGATTTTTGTGGCTCAGAAATCGCTGATCTATAGTAAGGCGATTTTCAAGAAAATCGAATTTTTTGTGATATGAATGGAAATAATCAACCGATTTAAATGCGCGTTGGTATGACAATTACTGATCACAAAACCTATTTCTAGAGGTATCGAAAACCGTAATTGGAGCCCAATTGCAGATTTTGGATTTTTGTGGCTCAGAATTCGCTGATCTATAGTAAGGCGATTTTCAAGAAAATCGAATTTTTTGTGATATGCATTTAAATAATCAACCAATTTAAATGCGCGTTGGTACAACAATTACTGATCCCGAAACCTATTTTAAGAGGTATCAAAAACCGTAATCGGAGCCCAATTGCAGATTTTGGATTTTTGTGGCTCAGAAATCGCTGATCTATAGTAAGGCAATTTTCAAGAAAATCGAATTTTTTGTGATATGCATGGAAATAATCAACCAATTTAAATGCGCGTTGGTATGACAATTACTGATCACAAAACCTATTTCTAGAGGTATCGAAAACCGTAATTGGAGCCCAATTGCAGATTTTGGATTTTTATGGCTCAGAATTCGCTGATCTATAGTAAGGCGATTTTCAAGAAAATCGAATTTTTTGTGATATGCATGGAAATAATCAACCAATTTAAATGCGCGTTGGTACAACAATTACTGATCCCGAAACCTATTTTAAGAGGTATCAAAAACCGTAATCGGAGCCCAATTGCAGATTTTGGATTTTTGTGGCTCAGAAATCGCTGATCTATAGTAAGGCGATTTTCAAGAAAATCGAATTTTTTGTGATATGCATGGAAATAATCAACCAATTTAAATGCGCGTTGGTATGACAATTACTGATCACAAAACCTATTTCTAGAGGTATCGAAAACCGTAATTGGAGCCCAATTGCAGATTTTGGATTTTTATAGGGCGATTTAAGGCGATTTTCAAGAAAATCGAATTTTTTGTGATATGCATGGAAATAATCAACCAATTTAAATGCGCGTTAGTACAACAATTACTGATCCCGAAACCTATTTTAAGAGGTATCAAAAACCGTAATCGGAGCCCAATTGCAGATTTTGGATTTTTGTGGCTCAGAAATCGCTGATCTATAGTAAGGCGATTTTCAAGAAAATCGAATTTTTTGTGATAAGCATGGAAATAATCAACCAATTTAAATGCGCGTTGGTATGACAATTACTGATCACAAAACCTATTTCTAGAGGTATCGAAAACCGTAATTGGAGCCCAATTGCAGATTTTGGATTTTTATGGCTCAGAATTCGCTGATCTATAGTAAGGCGATTTTCAAGAAAATCGAATTTTTTGTGATATGCATGGAAATAATCAACCGATTTAAATGCGCGTTGGTATGACAATTACTGATCACAAAACCTATTTCTAGAGGTATCGAAAACCGTAATTGGAGCCCAATTGCAGATTTTGGATTTTTATGGCTCAGAATTCGCTGATCTATAGTAAGGCGATTTTCAAGAAAATCGAATTTTTTGTGATATGCATGGAATTAATCAACCAATTTAAATGCGCGTTGGTATGACAATTACCGATCACAAAACCTATTTCTAGAGGTATCGAAAACCGTAATTGGAGCCCAATTGCAGATTTTGGATTTTTCTGGCTCAGAATTCGCTGATCTATAGTAAGGCGATTTTCAAGAAAATCGAATTTTTTGTGATATGCATGGAAATAATCAACCAATTTAAATGCGCGTTGGTATGACAATTACTGATCACAAAACCTATTTCTAGAGGTATCGAAAACCGTAATTGGAGCCCAATTGCAGATTTTGGATTTTTATGGCTCAGAATTCGCTGATCTATAGTAAGGCGATTTTCAAGAAAATCGAATTTTTTGTGATATGCATGGAAATAATCAACCAATTTAAATGCGCGTTAGTACAACAAGTACTGATCCCGAAACCTATTTTAAGAGGTATCAAAAACCGTAATCGGAGCCCAATTGCAGATTTTGGATTTTTGTGGCTCAGAAATCGCTGATCTATAGTAAGGCGATTTTCATTTTCAATAAAATCGAATTTTTTGTGATATGCATGGAAATAATCAACCAATTTAAATGCGCGTTGGTATGACAATTACTGATCACAAAACCTATTTCTAGAGGTATCGAAAACCGTAATTGGAACCCAATTGCAGATTTTGGATTTTTGTGGCTCAGAAATCGCTGATCTATAGTAAGGCGATTTTCATTTTCAATAAAATCGAATTTTTTGTGATATGCATGGAAATTAATCAACCAATTTAAATGCGCGTTGGTATGACAATTACTGATCACAAAACCTATTTCTAGAGGTATCGAAAACCGTAATTGGAGCCTAATTGCAGATTTTGGATTTTTCTGGCTCAGAATTCGCTGATCTATAGTAAGGCGATTTTCAAGAAAATCGAATTTTTTGTGATATGAATGGAAATAATCAACCAATTTAAATGCGCGTTGGTACAACAATTGCTGATCCCGAAACCTATTTTAAGAGGTATCAAAAACCGTAATCGGAGCCCAATTGCAGATTTTGGATTTTTGTGGCTCAGAAATCGCTGATCTATAGTAAGGCGATTTTCAAGCAAATCGAATTTTTTGTGATATGCATGGAAATAATCAACCAATTTAAATGCGCGTTGATACAACAATTACTGATCCCGAAACCTATTTTAAGAGGTATCAAAAACCGTAATCGGAGCCCAATTGCAGATTTTGGATTTTTGTGGCTCAGAAATCGCTGATCTATAGTAAGGCGATTTTCAAGAAAATCGAATTTTTTGTGATATGCATGGAAATAATCAACCAATTTAAATGCGCGTTGGTATGACAATTACTGATCACAAAACCTATTTCTAGAGGTATCGAAAACCGTAATTGGAGCCCAATTGCAGATTTTGGATTTTTCTGGCTCAGAATTCGCTGATCTATAGTAAGGCGATTTTCAAGAAAATCGAATTTTTTGTGATATGAATGGAAATAATCAACCAATTTAAATGCGCGTTAGTACAACAATTACTGATCCCGAAACCTATTTTAAGAGGTATCAAAAACCGTAATCGGAGCCCAATTGCAGATTTTGGATTTTTGTGGCTCAGAAATCGCTGATCTATAGTAAGGCGATTTTCAAGAAAATCGAATTTTTTGTGATAAGCATGGAAATAATCAACCAATTTAAATGCGCGTTGGTATGACAATTACTGATCACAAAACCTATTTCTAGAGGTATCGAAAACCGTAATTGGAGCCCAATTGCAGATTTTGGATTTTTATGGCTCAGAATTCGCTGATCTATAGTAAGGCGATTTTCAAGAAAATCGAATTTTTTGTGATATGCATGGAAATAATCAACCGATTTAAATGCGCGTTGGTATGACAATTACTGATCACAAAACCTATTTCTAGAGGTATCGAAAACCGTAATTGGAGCCCAATTGCAGATTTTGGATTTTTATGGCTCAGAATTCGCTGATCTATAGTAAGGCGATTTTCAAGAAAATCGAATTTTTTGTGATATGCATGGAATTAATCAACCAATTTAAATGCGCGTTGGTATGACAATTACCGATCACAAAACCTATTTCTAGAGGTATCGAAAACCGTAATTGGAGCCCAATTGCAGATTTTGGATTTTTCTGGCTCAGAATTCGCTGATCTATAGTAAGGCGATTTTCAAGAAAATCGAATTTTTTGTGATATGCATGGAAATAATCAACCAATTTAAATGCGCGTTGGTATGACAATTACTGATCACAAAACCTATTTCTAGAGGTATCGAAAACCGTAATTGGAGCCCAATTGCAGATTTTGGATTTTTATGGCTCAGAATTCGCTGATCTATAGTAAGGCGATTTTCAAGAAAATCGAATTTTTTGTGATATGCATGGAAATAATCAACCAATTTAAATGCGCGTTAGTACAACAAGTACTGATCCCGAAACCTATTTTAAGAGGTATCAAAAACCGTAATCGGAGCCCAATTGCAGATTTTGGATTTTTGTGGCTCAGAAATCGCTGATCTATAGTAAGGCGATTTTCATTTTCAATAAAATCGAATTTTTTGTGATATGCATGGAAATAATCAACCAATTTAAATGCGCGTTGGTATGACAATTACTGATCACAAAACCTATTTCTAGAGGTATCGAAAACCGTAATTGGAACCCAATTGCAGATTTTGGATTTTTGTGGCTCAGAAATCGCTGATCTATAGTAAGGCGATTTTCATTTTCAATAAAATCGAATTTTTTGTGATATGCATGGAAATTAATCAACCAATTTAAATGCGCGTTGGTATGACAATTACTGATCACAAAACCTATTTCTAGAGGTATCGAAAACCGTAATTGGAGCCTAATTGCAGATTTTGGATTTTTCTGGCTCAGAATTCGCTGATCTATAGTAAGGCGATTTTCAAGAAAATCGAATTTTTTGTGATATGAATGGAAATAATCAACCAATTTAAATGCGCGTTGGTACAACAATTGCTGATCCCGAAACCTATTTTAAGAGGTATCAAAAACCGTAATCGGAGCCCAATTGCAGATTTTGGATTTTTGTGGCTCAGAAATCGCTGATCTATAGTAAGGCGATTTTCAAGCAAATCGAATTTTTTGTGATATGCATGGAAATAATCAACCAATTTAAATGCGCGTTGATACAACAATTACTGATCCCGAAACCTATTTTAAGAGGTATCAAAAACCGTAATCGGAGCCCAATTGCAGATTTTGGATTTTTGTGGCTCAGAAATCGCTGATCTATAGTAAGGCGATTTTCAAGAAAATCGAATTTTTTGTGATATGCATGGAAATAATCAACCAATTTAAATGCGCGTTGGTATGACAATTACTGATCACAAAACCTATTTCTAGAGGTATCGAAAACCGTAATTGGAGCCCAATTGCAGATTTTGGATTTTTCTGGCTCAGAATTCGCTGATCTATAGTAAGGCGATTTTCAAGAAAATCGAATTTTTTGTGATATGAATGGAAATAATCAACCAATTTAAATGCGCGTTAGTACAACAATTACTGATCCCGAAACCTATTTTAAGAGGTATCAAAAACCGTAATCGGAGCCCAATTGCAGATTTTGGATTTTTGTGGCTCAGAAATCGCTGATCTATAGTAAGGCGATTTTCAAGAAAATCGAATTTTTTGTGATATGCATGGAAATAATCAACCAATTTAAATGCGCGTTGGTATGACAATTACTGATCACAAAACCTATTTCTAGAGGTATCGAAAACCGTAATTGGAGCCCAATTGCAGATTTTGGATTTTTCTGGCTCAGAATTCGCTGATCTATAGTAAGGCGATTTTCAAGAAAATCGAATTTTTTGTGATATGAATGGAAATAATCAACCAATTTAAATGCGCGTTGGTACAACAATTACTGATCACAAAACCTATTTCTAGAGGTATCGAAAACCGTAATTGGAGCCCAATTGCAGATTTTGAATTTTTCTGGCTCAGAATTCGCTGATCTATAGTAAGGCGATTTTCAAGAAAATCGATTTTTTTGTGATATGAATGGAAATAATCAACCAATTTAAATGCGCGTTGGTACAACAATTACTGATCCCGAAACCTATTTTAAGAGGTATCAAAAACCGTAATCGGAGCCCAATTGTAGATTTTGGATTTTTGTGGCTCAGAAATCGCTGATCTATAGTAAGGCGATTTTCAAGAAAATCGAATTTTTTGTGATATGCATGGAAATAATCAACCAATTTAAATGCGCGTTAGTACAACAATTACTGATCCCGAAACCTATTTTAAGAGGTATCAAAAACCGTAATCGGAGCCCAATTGCAGATTTTGGATTTTTGTGGCTCAGAAATCGCTGATCTATAGTAAGGCGATTTTCAAGAAAATCGAATTTTTTGTGATATGAATGGAAATAATCAACCAATTTAAATGCGCGTTGGTACAACAATTACTGATCCCGAAACCTATTTTAAGAGGTATCAAAAACCGTAATCGGAGCCCAATTGCAGATTTTGGATTTTTGTGGCTCAGAAATCGCTGATCTATAGTAAGGCGATTTTCAAGAAAATCGAATTTTTTGTGATATGAATGGAAATAATCAACCAATTTAAATGCGCGTTGGTATGACAATTACTGATCACAAAACCTATTTCTAGAGGTATCGAAAACCGTAATTGGAGCCCAATTGCAGATTTTGGATTTTTCTGGCTCAGAATTCGCTGATCTATAGTAAGGCGATTTTCAAGAAAATCGAATTTTTTGTGATATGAATGGAAATAATCAACCAATTTAAATGCGCGTTGGTACAACAATTACTGATCCCGAAACCTATTTTAAGAGGTATCAAAAACCGTAATCGGAGCCCAATTGCAGATTTTGGATTTTTGTGGCTCAGAAATCGCTGATCTATAGTAAGGCGATTTTCAAGAAAATCGAATTTTTTGTGATATGCATGGAAATAATCAACCAATTTAAATGCGCGTTGGTATGACAATTACTGATCACAAAACCTATTTCTAGAGGTATCGAAAACCGTAATTGGAGCCCAATTGCAAATTTTGGATTTTTCTGGCTCAGAATTCGCTGATCTATAGTAAGGCGATTTTCAAGAAAATCGAATTTTTTGTGATATGAATGGAAATAATCAACCAATTTAAATGCGCGTTGGTACAACAATTACTGATCCCGAAACCTATTTTAAGAGGTATCAAAAACCGTAATCGGAGCCCAATTGTAGATTTTGGATTTTTGTGGCTCAGAAATCGCTGATCTATAGTAAGGCGATTTTCAAGAAAATCGAATTTTTTGTGATATGAATGGAAATAATCAACCAATTTAAATGCGCGTTAGTACAACAATTACTGATCCCGAAACCTATTTTAAGAGGTATCAAAAACCGTAATCGGAGCCCAATTGCAGATTTTGGATTTTTGTGGCTCAGAAATCGCTGATCTATAGTAAGGCGATTTTCAAGAAAATCGAATTATTTGTGATATGAATGGAAATAATCAACCAATTTAAATGCGCGTTGGTACAACAATTACTGATCCCGAAACCTATTTTAAGAGGTATCAAAAACCGTAATCGGAGCCCAATTGCAGATTTTGGATTTTTGTGGCTCAGAAATCGCTGATCTATAGTAAGGCGATTTTCAAGAAAATCGAATTTTTTGTGATATGAATGGAAATAATCAACCAATTTAAATGCGCGTTAGTACAACAATTACTGATCCCGAAACCTATTTTAAGAGGTATCAAAAACCGTAATCGGAGCCCAATTGCAGATTTTGGATTTTTGTGGCTCAGAAATCGCTGATCTATAGTAAGGCGATTTTCAAGAAAATCGAATTATTTGTGATATGAATGGAAATAATCAACCAATTTAAATGCGCGTTGGTACAACAATTACTGATCCCGAAACCTATTTTAAGAGGTATCAAAAACCGTAATCGGAGCCCAATTGCAGATTTTGGATTTTTGTGGCTCAGAAATCGCTGATCTATAGTAAGGCGATTTTCAAGAAAATCGAATTTTTTGTGATATGAATGGAAATAATCAACCAATTTAAATGCGCGTTGGTACAACAATTACTGATCACAAAACCTATTTCTAGAGGTATCGAAAACCGTAATCGAAGCCCAATTGCAGATTTTGGATTTTTGTGGCTCAGAAATCGCTGATCTATAGTAAGGCGATTTTCAAGAAAATCGAATTTTTGTGATATGCATGGAAATAATCAACCAATTTAAATGCGCGTTGGTATGACAATTACTGATCACAAAACCTATTTCTAGAGGTATCGAAAACCGTAATTGGAGCCCAATTGCAGATTTTGGATTTTTCTGGCTCAGAATTCGCTGATCTATAGTAAGGCGATTTTCAAGAAAATCGAATTTTTTGTGATATGCATGGAAATAATCAACCAATTTAAATGCGCGTTGGTATGACAATTACTGATCACAAAACCTATTTCTAGAGGTATCGAAAACCGTAATCGGAGCCCAATTGCAGATTTTGGATTTTTCTGGCTCAGAATTCGCTGATCTATAGTAAGGCGATTTTCAAGAAAATCGAATTTTTTGTGATATGAATGGAAATAATCAACCAATTTAAATGCGCGTTGGTATGACAATTACTGATCACAAAACCTATTTCTAGAGGTATCGAAAACCGTAATTGGAGCCCAATTGCAGATTTTGGATTTTTATGGCTCAGAATTCGCTGATCTATAGTAAGGCGATTTTCAAGAAAATCGAATTTTTTGTGATATGCATGGAAATAATCAACCAATTTAAATGCGCGTTGGTATGACAATTACTGATCACAAAACCTATTTCTAGAGGTATCGAAAACCGTAATTGGAGCCCAATTGCAGATTTTGAATTTTTCTGGCTCATAATTCGCTGATCTATAGTAAGGCGATTTTCAAGAAAATCGAATTTTTTGTGATATGCATGGAAATAATCAACCAATTTAAATGCGCGTTGGTACAACAATTACTGATCCCGAAACCTATTTTAAGAGGTATCAAAAACCGTAATCGGAGCCCAATTGCAGATTTTGGATTTTTGTGGCTCAGAAATCACTGATCTATTGTAAGGCGATTTTCAAGAAAATCGAGTTTTTTGTGATATGCATGGAAATAATCAACCAATTTAAATGCGCGTTAGTACAACAATTACTGATCCCGAAACCGATTTTAAGAGGTATCAAAAACCGTAATCGGAGCCCAATTGCAGATTTTGGACTTTTGTGGCTCAGAAATCGCTGATCTATAGTAAGGCGATTTTCAAGAAAATCGAATTTTTTGTGATATGAATGGAAATAATCAACCAATTTAAATGCGCGTTGGTACAACAATTACTGATCCCGAAACCTATTTTAAGAGGTATCAAAAACCGTAATCGGAGCCCAATTGCAGATTTTGGATTTTTGTGGCTCAGAAATCGCTGATCTATAGTAAGGCGATTTTCAAGAAAATCGAATTTTTTGTGATATGCATGGAAATAATCAACCAATTTAAATGCGCGTTGGTATGACAATTACTGATCACAAAACCTATTTCTAGAGGTATCGAAAACCGTAATCGGAGCCCAATTGCAGATTTTGGATTTTTGTGGCTCAGAAATCGCTGATCTATAGTAAGGCGATTTTCAAGAAAATCGAATTTTTTGTGATATGAATGGAAATAATCAACCAATTTAAATGCGCGTTGGTATGACAATTACTGATTCCGAAACCTATTTTAAGAGGTATCAAAAACCGTAATCGGAGCCCAATTGCAGATTTTGGATTTTTGTGGCTCAGAAATCGCTGATCTATAGTAAGGCGATTTTCAAGAAAATAGAATTTTTTGTGATATGCATGGAAATAATCAACCAATTTAAATGCGCGTTAGTACAACAATTACTGATCCCGAAACCTATTTTAAGAGGTATCAAAAACCGTAATCGGAGCCCAATTGCAGATTTTGGATTTTTGTGGCTCAGAATTCGCTGATCTATAGTAAGGCGATTTTCAAGAAAATCGAATTTTTTGTGATATGCATGGAAATAATCAACCAATTTAAATGCGCGTTGGTATGACAATTACTGATCACAAAACCTATTTCTAGAGGTATCGAAAACCGTAATTGGAGCCCAATTGCAGATTTTGGATTTTTTTGGCTCAGAATTCGCTGATCTATAGTAAGGCAATTTTCAAGAATATCGAATTTTTTGTGATATGCATGGAAATAATCAACCAATTTAAATGCGCGTTAGTACAACAATTACTGATCCCGAAACCTATTCTAAGAGGTATCAAAAACCGTAATCGGAGCCCAATTGCAGATTTTGGATTTTTGTGGCTCAGAAATCGCTGATCTATAGTAAGGCGATTTTCAAGAAAATCGAATTTTTTGTGATATTCATGGAAATAATCAACCAATTTAAATGCGCGTTGGTATGACAATTACTGATCACAAAACCTATTTCTAGAGGTATCGAAAACCGTAATTGGAGCCCAATTGCAGATTTTGGATTTTTGTGGCTCAGAATTCGCTGATCTATAGTAAGGCGATTTTCAAGAAAATCGAATTTTTTGTGATATGCATGGAAATAATCAACCAATTTAAATGCGCGTTGGTATGACAATTACTGATCACAAAACCTATTTCTAGAGGTATCGAAAACCGTAATTGGAGCCCAATTGCAGATTTTGGATTTTTTTGGCTCAGAATTCGCTGATCTATAGTAAGGCGATTTTAAAGAATATCGAATTTTTTGTGATATGCATGGAAATAATCAACCAATTTAAATGCGCGTTAGTACAACAATTACTGATCCCGAAACCTATTCTAAGAGGTATCAAAAACCGTAATCGGAGCCCAATTGCAGATTTTGGATTTTTGTGGCTCAGAAATCGCTGATCTATAGTAAGGCGATTTTCAAGAAAATCGAATTTTTTGTGATATGCATGGAAATAATCAACCAATTTAAATGCGCGTTGGTATGACAATTACTGATCACAAAACCTATTTCTAGAGGTATCGAAAACCGTAATTGGAGCCCAATTGCAGATTTTGGATTTTTGTGGCTCAGAATTCGCTGATCTATAGTAAGGCGATTTTCAAGAAAATCGAATTTTTTGTGATATGCATGGAAATAATCAACCAATTTAAATGCGCGTTGGTATGACAATTACTGATCCCGAAACCTATTTTAAGAGGTATCAAAAACCGTAATCGGAGCCCAATTGCAGATTTTGGATTTTTGTGGCTCAGAAATCGCTGATCTATAGTAAGGCGATTTTCAAGAAAATCGAATTTTTTGTGATATGCATGGAAATAATCAACCAATTTAAATGCGCGTTGGTATGACAATTACTGATCACAAAACCTATTTCTAGAGGTATCGAAAACCGTAATTGGAGCCCAATTGCAGATTTTGGATTTTTGTGGCTCAGAATTCGCTGATCTATAGTAAGGCAATTTTCAAGAAAATCGAATTTTTTGTGATATGCATGGAAATAATCAACCAATTTAAATGCGCGTTAGTACAACAATTACTGATCCCGAAACCTATTTTAAGAGGTATCAAAAACCGTAATCGGAGCCCAATTGCAGATTTTGGATTTTTGTGGCTCAGAAATCGCTGATCTATAGTAAGGCGATTTTCAAGAAAATCGAATTTTTTGTGATATGCATGGAAATAATCAACCAATTTAAATGCGCGTTAGTACAACAATTACTGATCCCGAAACCTATTTTAAGAGGTATCAAAAACCGTAATCGGAGCCCAATTGCAGATTTTGGATTTTTGTGGCTCAGAAATCGCTGATCTATAGTAAGGCGATTTTCAAGAAAATCGAATTTTTTGTGATATGCATGGAAATAATCAACCAATTTAAATGCGCGTTGGTATGACAATTTGATCACAAAACCTATTTCTAGAGGTATCGAAAACCGTAATTGGAGCCCAATTGCAGATTTTGGATTTTTCTGGCTCAGAATTCGCTGATCTATAGTAAGGCGATTTTCAATAAAATCGAATTTTTTGTGATATGAATGGAAATAATCAACCAATTTAAATGCGCGTTGGTACAACAATTACTGATCCCGAAACCTATTTTAAGAGGTATCAAAAACCGTAATCGGAGCCCAATTGCAGATTTTGGATTTTTGTGGCTCAGAAATCGCTGATCTATAGTAAGGCGATTTTCAAGAAAATCGAATTTTTTGTGATATGCATGGAAATAATCAACCAATTTAAATGCGCGTTGGTATGACAATTACTGATCCCTAAACCTATTTTAAGAGGTATCAAAAACCATAATCGGAGCCCAATTGCAGATTTTGGATTTTTGTGGCTCAGAAATCGCTGATCTATAGTAAGGCGATTTTCAAGAAAATAGAATTTTTTGTGATATGCATGGAAATAATCAACCAATTTAAATGCGCGTTGGTATGACAATTACTGATCACAAAACCTATTTCTAGAGGTATCGAAAACCGTAATTGGAGCCCAATAGCAGATTTTGGATTTTTCTGGCTCAGAATTCGCTGATCTATAGTAAGGCGATTTTCAAGAAAATCGAATTTTTTGTGATATGAATGGAAATAATCAACCAATTTAAATGCGCGTTGGTACAACAATTACTGATCCCGAAACCTATTTTAAGAGGTATCAAAAACCGTAATCGGAGCCCAATTGCAGATTTTTGATTTTTCTGGCTCAGAATTCGCTGATCTATAGTAAGGCGATTTTCAAGAAAATCGAATTTTTTGTGATATGAATGGAAATAATCAACCAATTTAAATGCGCGTTGGTACAACAATTACTGATCCCGAAACCTATTTTAAGAGGTATCAAAAACCGTAATCGGAGCCCAATTGCAGATTTTGGATTTTTGTGGCTCAGAAATCGCTGATCTATAGTAAGGCGATTTTCAAGAAAATCGAATTTTTTGTGATATGCATGGAAATAATCAACCAATTTAAATGCGCGTTAGTGCAACAATTACTGATCCCGAAACTTATTTTAAGAGGTATCAAAAACCGTAATCGGAGCCCAATTGCAGATTTTGGATTTTTGTGGCTCAGAAATCGCTGATCTATAGTAAGGCGATTTTCAAGAAAATCGAATTTTCTGTGATATGCATGGAAATAATCAACCAATTTAAATGCGCGTTGGTATGACAATTACTGATCACAAAACCCATTTCTAGAGGTATCGAAAACCGTAATTGGAGCCCAATTGCAAATTTTGGATTTTTCTGGCTCAGAATTCGCTGATCTATAGTAAGGCGATTTTCAAGAAAATCGAATTTTTTGTGATATGAATGGAAATAATCAACCAATTTAAATGCGCGTTGGTACAACAATTACTGATCCCGAAACCTATTTTAAGAGGTATCAAAAACCGTAATCGGAGCCCAATTGCAGATTTTGGATTTTTGTGGCTCAGAAATCGCTGATCTATAGTAAGGCGATTTTCAAGAAAATCGAATTTTTTGTGATATGCATGGAAATAATCAACCAATTTAAATGCGCGTTAGTACAACAATTACTGATCCCGAAACCTATTTTAAGAGGTATCAAAAACCGTAATCGGAGCCCAATTGCAGATTTTGGATTTTTGTGGCTCAGAAATCGCTGATCTATAGTAAGGCGATTTTCAAGAAAATCGAATTTTCTGTGATATGCATGGAAATAATCAACCAATTTAAATGCGCGTTGGTATGACAATTACTGATCACAAAACCTATTTCTAGAGGTATCGAAAACCGTAATTGGAGCCCAATTGCAGATTTTGGATTTTTCTGGCTCAGAATTCGCTGATCTATAGTAAGGCGATTTTCAAGAAAATCGAATTTTTTGTGATATGAATGGAAATAATCAACCAATTTAAATGCGCGTTGGTACAACAATTACTGATCCCGAAACCTATTTTAAGAGGTATCAAAAACCGTAATCGGAGCCCAATTGCAGATTTTGGATTTTTGTGGCTCAGAAATCGCTGATCTATAGTAAGGCGATTTTCAAGAAAATAGAATTTTTTGTGATATGCATGGAAATAATCAACCAATTTAAATGCGCGTTGGTATGACAATTACTGATCACAAAACCTATTTCTAGAGGTATCGAAAACCGTAATTGGAGCCCAATTGCAGATTTTGGATTTTTCTGGCTCAGAATTCACTGATCTATAGTAAGGCGATTTTCAAGAAAATCGAATTTTTTGTGATATGAATGGAAATAATCAACCAATTTAAATGCGCGTTGGTACAACAATTACTGATCCCGAAACCTATTTTAAGAGGTATCAAAAACCGTAATCGGAGCCCAATTGCAGATTTTGGATTTTTGTGGCTCAGAAATCGCTGATCTATAGTAAGGCGATTTTCAAGAAAATCGAATTTTTTGTGATATGCATGGAAATAATCAACCAATTTAAATGCGCGTTGGTATGACAATTACTGATCCCGAAACCTATTTTAAGAGGTATCGAAAACCGTAATCGGAGCCCAATTGCAGATTTTGGATTTTTGTGGCTCAGAAATCGCTGATCTATAGTAAGGCGATTTTCAAGAAAATCGAATTTTTTGTGATATGAATGGAAATAATCAACCGATTTAAATGCGCGTTGGTATGACAATTACTGATCACAAAACCTATTTCTAGAGGTATCGAAAACCGTAATTGGAGCCCAATTGCAGATTTTGGATTTTTGTGGCTCAGAATTCGCTGATCTATAGTAAGGCGATTTTCAAGAAAATCGAATTTTTTGTGATATGAATGGAAATAATCAACCAATTTAAATGCGCGTTAGTACAACAATTACTGATCCCGAAACCTATTTTAAGAGGTATCAAAAACCGTAATCGGAGCCCAATTGCAGATTTTGGATTTTTGTGGCTTAGAAATCGCTGATCTATAGTAAGGCGATTTTCAAGAAAATCGAATTTTTTGTGATATGCATGGAAATAATCAACCAATTTAAATGCGCGTTGGTATGACAATTACTGATCACAAAACCTATTTCTAGAGGTATCGAAAACCGTAATTGGAGCCCAATTGCAGATTTTGGATTTTTATAGCTCAGAATTCGCTGATCTATAGTAAGGCGATTTTCAAGAAAATCGAATTTTTTGTGATATGCATGGAAATAATCAACCGATTTAAATGCGCGTTGGTACAACAATTACTGATCCCGAAACCTATTTTAAGAGGTATCAAAAACCGTAATCGGAGCCCAATTGCAGATTTTGGATTTTTGTGGCTCAGAAATCGCTGATCTATAGTAAGGCGATTTTCAAGAAAATCGAATTTTTTGTGATATGAATGGAAATAATCAACCGATTTAAATGCGCGTTGGTATGACAATTACTGATCACAAAACCTATTTCTAGAGGTATCGAAAACCGTAATTGGAGCCCAATTGCAGATTTTGGATTTTTGTGGCTCAGAATTCGCTGATCTATAGTAAGGCGATTTTCAAGAAAATCGAATTTTTTGTGATATGCATGGAAATAATCAACCAATTTAAATGCGCGTTGGTACAACAATTACTGATCCCGAAACCTATTTTAAGAGGTATCAAAAACCGTAATCGGAGCCCAATTGCAGATTTTGGATTTTTGTGGCTCAGAAATCGCTGATCTATAGTAAGGCAATTTTCAAGAAAATCGAATTTTTTGTGATATGCATGGAAATAATCAACCAATTTAAATGCGCGTTGGTATGACAATTACTGATCACAAAACCTATTTCTAGAGGTATCGAAAACCGTAATTGGAGCCCAATTGCAGATTTTGGATTTTTATGGCTCAGAATTCGCTGATCTATAGTAAGGCGATTTTCAAGAAAATCGAATTTTTTGTGATATGCATGGAAATAATCAACCAATTTAAATGCGCGTTGGTACAACAATTACTGATCCCGAAACCTATTTTAAGAGGTATCAAAAACCGTAATCGGAGCCCAATTGCAGATTTTGGATTTTTGTGGCTCAGAAATCGCTGATCTATAGTAAGGCGATTTTCAAGAAAATCGAATTTTTTGTGATATGCATGGAAATAATCAACCAATTTAAATGCGCGTTGGTATGACAATTACTGATCACAAAACCTATTTCTAGAGGTATCGAAAACCGTAATTGGAGCCCAATTGCAGATTTTGGATTTTTATAGGGCGATTTAAGGCGATTTTCAAGAAAATCGAATTTTTTGTGATATGCATGGAAATAATCAACCAATTTAAATGCGCGTTAGTACAACAATTACTGATCCCGAAACCTATTTTAAGAGGTATCAAAAACCGTAATCGGAGCCCAATTGCAGATTTTGGATTTTTGTGGCTCAGAAATCGCTGATCTATAGTAAGGCGATTTTCAAGAAAATCGAATTTTTTGTGATAAGCATGGAAATAATCAACCAATTTAAATGCGCGTTGGTATGACAATTACTGATCACAAAACCTATTTCTAGAGGTATCGAAAACCGTAATTGGAGCCCAATTGCAGATTTTGGATTTTTATGGCTCAGAATTCGCTGATCTATAGTAAGGCGATTTTCAAGAAAATCGAATTTTTTGTGATATGCATGGAAATAATCAACCGATTTAAATGCGCGTTGGTATGACAATTACTGATCACAAAACCTATTTCTAGAGGTATCGAAAACCGTAATTGGAGCCCAATTGCAGATTTTGGATTTTTATGGCTCAGAATTCGCTGATCTATAGTAAGGCGATTTTCAAGAAAATCGAATTTTTTGTGATATGCATGGAATTAATCAACCAATTTAAATGCGCGTTGGTATGA
Organism: Tipula helvola; assembly: GCA_963556165.1. NCBI lineage: Eukaryota > Metazoa > Arthropoda > Insecta > Diptera > Tipulidae > Tipula > Tipula helvola. The sequence continues at coordinate 337,558,608 of OY744483.1, read as the reverse complement.
CAATTACCGATCACAAAACCTATTTCTAGAGGTATCGAAAACCGTAATTGGAGCCCAATTGCAGATTTTGGATTTTTCTGGCTCAGAATTCGCTGATCTATAGTAAGGCGATTTTCAAGAAAATCGAATTTTTTGTGATATGCATGGAAATAATCAACCAATTTAAATGCGCGTTGGTATGACAATTACTGATCACAAAACCTATTTCTAGAGGTATCGAAAACCGTAATTGGAGCCCAATTGCAGATTTTGGATTTTTATGGCTCAGAATTCGCTGATCTATAGTAAGGCGATTTTCAAGAAAATCGAATTTTTTGTGATATGAATGGAAATAATCAACCAATTTAAATGCGCGTTGGTACAACAATTACTGATCCCAAAACCTGTCTTTAGAGTTATGAAGAACGCCAATCGGAGCACAATTACAGATTTTGGATTTTTGTCGATATCAAATCCACATAAATCCAAAAATTAATCAGCACCTTTGATTGAAAAATTTCTGGAACTTTCCGCTTTTTCGACATTTTAATAAAACAAAAAATCTGCTTCTAACCCACAATATAATTTACAGCCTAAACAATTTTATTTATTAGTCCTCTATTATCTGTATAAACTTATAATTTAACATCTTATATCTAAATTCGTATATCAAACAATCGAATGCTTATCTATATCACAATTATCACTAAAAATCAGTCACAAGCCCTATCCCACTTTAGTTGTATACACTTCCTTCGACATCGTTAATGTCTCAAATGTGATGAATTTTGATAGGATGTCATAAAGCCTACCATCGTCTCCAAATATATCAAGTGTTGAGATGTAAACCGTCACTTTATAAATCACCAAAGACACAATAAAAGTTGTAATTATAAATAAACAATCTGAAATTAAATAATTAAATTAAAAATTACAAAAAAACGTTTTCGTCTATTGATTGGGAACGCACCAATAAATCGTTTCTCCCACGGTTCAAGCATATTGGCACAAATCACAATTTTATATTGCACATAAAAATATTTAATAAACGTAATTAATTTTTTCCAATTAAACGTATCGTCCACAACATCACTGCAGCGATTTAATTTATTTTGTTGTTTCATTTTTATTCAAAATTAATTATTGTTAACTACTGCACATTCAAATCACAAATAACTTTCACTCCCGACCGATTTATGCGAATTAAATAATTTACTATGGTAGAGTCGAACGGTTTGTTGCAGTGGTATGCCTTTAAAACGATAAAAATTTATGCTTTGTGTGTGTGTGTGTACGGACTGTCTTATCTAATCAAAAATATTTTATTATGTACTATGGTATTTCGATTTATCAATGGTGAAATTTTGTTGTTGTTGTCGTGCATTGTTAAAAATTTTTTTTTGCCTACCTGACTTTGAGTAACTATTTTCTATGTTTGTTGATTTATAATTGGTTTGTTAACTAAAACTATCAGGAGTACAAATTGAAAATGCGGGATTTTTTTCTATTTTTGAACGTTTATTCTGAAAAAATGGTAACAAATGAATTATTCAAAGTATTGTCCATCGCTAGCCACAACTTTTTCCCATCTTTCTGGCAATTTACGGATACCGTCGCGAAAAAATTCGGCCGGCTTGGCTGCTATCCAGTCATCGACCCATTTTTGGGCTTCTTCGTAAGAATGGAAGCGGTGGTCAGCTAGGCCATGTGTCATCGATCGGAAAAGGTGGTAATCGGAAGGAGCAATGTCTGGGCTATACGGCGGGTGGGGTAAGACTTCCCATTTCAGCGTTTGTAGGTATGTTTTGACCGGCGCTGCAACATGTGGCCGAGCGTTGTCATGTTGCAAAATTACTTTGTCGTGTCTTTGCTCGTATTGTGGCCGTTTTTCTTTGAGTGCGCGGCTCAAACGCATCAATTGAGTTCGGTATAGTGCTCCTGTGATGGTTTCGTTCGATTTCAATAGCTCATAATACACCACACCCAGCTGGTCCCACCAAATACAGAGCATGAGCTTGGCGCCGTGAATATTTGGTTTGGCCGTCGATGATGATGCATGGCCGGGGTAACCATATGATTTTTTGCGCTTCGGGTTATCGTAACGGATCCACTTTTCATCACCAGTGACAATGCGATGCAAAAAACCCTTCCGTTTTTGCCGTTCGAGCAGCAGTTCGCAAGTTCGCATGCAAAAAAACGGCGCTCCACGTCTCTCGGCTTCAGCTCATACGGCACCCAATGTCCTTGCTTTTGGATCATTCCGAGGGCTTTTATACGATGGGAAATGGCTTGTTGTGTCACTCCCAATGAATCTGCGAGCTCTTGTTGAGTTTGACACGAGTCTTCATTGAGTATTGCCTCCAATTCAGCATTCTCAAACTTTTTCACTTGGCCCGGCCGCTCTTTGTCCTCAACGTCAAAATCACCACTTCTAAACCGCACAAACCATCTCTCGCACGTTGAAACCGATGGAACATGACTCGGATAAGTCTCGGAGACCAATCGATGTGCTTCAGCAGCACTTTTCTTCAAATTAAAGAAGTAAATTAAAACTTCCCGCAAATGCTGTTTTGTTGGCACGAAACTCGACATATTGAGAGCTCAAAAAAAATATGAATTTGACACTGCGACAAATTGACACATACTGAAAATTAAAGCTATAAGACGTAGCTTTGACATGAACATAGTCACAGTACTGCCTGATGCGTATAGCGTTAGTAACGCCATCTGTTATCAATCCCGCATTTTCAATTTGTACCCCTGATATTATTGGTAAAATGTTATCGACCTGCTGTTAAAATAATTAGCGAACTTTGGTTAATCTATGTATATGACAAATTGCAGTGTGCGAGACTTAAAGTTATCGTTGAGTATGTTTTTTATGCCTCAAGTCAAGACAAGTCTATATAACCTCTAATTCTACTCCAAAATCAATACTTAACTCCCTTATGCACAATCACAACACAATTTAGAATCAAATCCTAAATTTAACTAACCGTTAACTTCGCATCATATCGCAGTAGAAGTCAGAAAATAGCAGTCAAGCGACAATTTGATTGATTTTTACCATCACTTGTGGGGCTTAATGGGTGCAATATGAAATCTGCTCTGCAATACCACCTGACAGATCGCCACTTTGCTAGTATACGGGAATTGATAAAAAGCTGTACTGCCTGGAAAGACATATTCTAAAGCTCTTCTGAATTTCACCGGACCCTTCATCGTGCATCAAACGCGGTAGTAATGAGGTATCAGTTAGTGCTTATGTTGATAAGAGAATGTCCGCTCTATTCGCGAACACTTACCCACCTGAATCATCTGCTGAGTGCTCAGTGTCTGGGTCTATTTGTTAAAACTATGGTTAGGCAATGGCCACACTAACCTACCTTGTCATATTCTCCCAACGGATCTATTTGGCTATATAAATATGGTTTAAAAGGCACCATTAAGCCGCGATGTTCTCGTTGTGCGGAAAACCAAACGAGTGGTCAATGGAGATCTGGGGGCCAGGGACTACATGCAGATAAATATTACCAGTATGGTAAAGGAGGACACAGTCAGCAACACGGACCCAGAGTTTCGCCGAGGATGTACGTCAGGGGGAATAGATCAAACGAGCCATTGATAGCTTTCTTAGAATCATATGATTCCGAACCCTTTCGTTGATGCTGGTCCGGATTCCTCAACATCGGCGACTTTATTTACCTATAATTCCGAACATCTCTCTAATACGTCTTCTTTTTCCACTGTCGATCCACTAGACTTCATCACCATGAATTTCCCGCAAAACGAATCATTTAGGCCTTCTCGACTGCGCAGTATAACTCGTTTGTCATGCTCAAAAAAATATTGGGAGACGCGTCGGGTCATGAGATTCTTTGTCACCTCCTCTATGCTCGGTCTTGAAAAAGGTGATGTGAGGCAAAAACTGATTCCGCATCAGTTACACGATAAGGTCTTCACGTAGTTCGACAACCTTCTGCTCACATCCGCCACTCTGAATGAGCATTTTAAGTTGCTGAGAGAAGTTGCTCAGCTCCTGCGGGCTGCGGGACTCGACAGTTATTTACCTGGGTTATGTCGTCGGTGATGGTTGCCTCCACACAAGCCCAGAGAAATACAAATTCATCTTGGAATTCCCTTTTCCGAAAACTACTAAACAGATTAGGCGTTTTCTGGGAATTTGCAGATGGTATCGCCGCTTCATCGAAAACTTTACTTCGTTGGCCGCTCCCCTTACTAAGCTTATAGGAAAACCAGCTAAGTCCTGTTGGTCCTCAGCTGCCGATGCTCCCGTGCTGGCTTACCCTGACTATAGCAAGCCCTTCTAAATACAGAGGGTTTCGAGCACCCCATTGATTTTATTTCTCATAAGCTTCCATAAGCAGTGTGTAAAAGTTCTGGTCTTATATAGAAAGAATCTGTCAGGACTTAGCAAGGACGAGCCTACAGCTTCAGGCATTTGATTTCCGAGCATTCTACGAGGAATCAACAACTGCATCTGAACCTGTTGTCAGAATTGAAGCTAATAATCCTTTACCTGTCCCAGAGTTCGGAAATCCGGATTAATTCGGATTTCCAGTGGTTCTGATCCTGTGAACGTTCCCGTGCTTCACATCGATCTTAAATCCACTGCGTTTCAAGACTATGAGTATGTTAATCGCATTTCTCAGATTGAACAGTTGAGAGACTGTGAACATAACTTCAAAATTAAGGGAAATAAACAGTTGATCGCTCCTTCTTACGGTATTCGGTATGTAGACATCGACATTTCACTGTTTAAATTGGCCGTTGCTTCGTCTTTTACATTTGATTTAATTGAGCAGATCCACAACGACAGTTTTTCTGACATGACATGGCCCGACAAGTAAAGCAATACGTAAGCCACTGTCCAGACCGGCTATGGGAAATCTGGTGGTGTCTTCTAGTCCTTTTCAGAAGTTGAATGTTGATTTTATTGGCCCATATCTGTATCGGTTATCACTTTTCAAAGATCGTTCTTATTAAACCGTTGCGAGAAGCATCGGCTCTTACTGTTTTCAGTCCCAGAAGTTATTGCCTCTCCGACAATGGCAGACAATTTACGTCCAATAAAGTATTGAATCTCACTTTCGCACCCCTTCTCAGAGCAATGCCATTGAAAGGCTAAATCGCACCTTGTTGTCAGCCATTCGATGATATGTTGACGATCACGAGTATAGTGAATGGGACAAGCATCTGTATGAGGTAGCAGCTGCTTTATGCAACGTAATTAATTTTCCTGCACTACTCCGCTCACTCTGTTCGGCCAGCATATGTCATTACATCGTTTGGATTATGCATTGTGGAAACTGCTTCGCGACACCGGTGCAAACAAAGTTCAGGCTCTGACCGAGCCGTAGCCGGATCTTCTTAATACGATAAAAAGCCAGATAAGTCATTATGTTCGCATTGCTCTCGATAGGGCAGCTCGGCATTATAACTTACGGAGTAGTCATCGTTGATCTGTGCATTTTTGGTATGCTGCAACTGATATTGCAACTGAACGAAGAGAGAGAGAGAGAGAGAGAGAGGGGAAGATACAATTGTTTTTGTAATCGATTGGTGTAAAAGTAGATTTGGGGTAAAATTTTACCTATGTAACAAAAACATTAAAAAATATTCGAAATGGAAGAGCGATTGGGTTTTGTTTATCGTGCAGACGTTTATCATGCATCCCGCAGGACTGAGAGAGGATGTGGTATTATATGAATTAGGGATTAGTCAAAAAAGAACGATAAAAGCCCGAATTAGGCATTTTCAAAACAGATACTATCGAGCAATGGGAAAGGAGGAAGAAAAAGACCCAATTTTATATGTAGGATGGTAAGAACTAAGAAGTATTAAGTGAATGATTTGACAATCAGTAGAGAAAAACGCTAATGGGGCAGGCATGCGACAATCCGAAGGTCCTCACATTGATCTTAATCGTTCCGGAATGGGGAGAGGTCGTAGACGCAAAACCGTATTCAGCACTGATAAAATAGGCAATGGAAGGTAGAGGTGAAGCTTCTGGGTCAAACGTAATAATCAAAACAAATAGCCGAGCAAATCAATCTGTAGCCGAAGTTTTCCTGAATTGATGACAAGGATGATTGAAAGAAATTGAGGCATCGACTAATTTAACAAATAGACTCGACCTCACAGCCACCGGGGATCGACGCCATGTATCAGACGTCGAAAAATCACCCTTTAGCTTCAGTGGAGTGTCAAGGTCAACTACAAAAAAGCGTGTTCAAGTTACTTGAAGGTGTATAGCATTGGAGTGGTATGAGATAAACGCGTATAGATTGAATAGATGCGTATAGATGTGCATTTCCATTGGAATAGATCGGTAATCGATTTGTTTTGTTTTTCCAGTTGATTTCAAAAATTTTAATTGCATAAATTATTGATTAGTGAAAACTTTATGTGCGATTTATGCAAAGTGATGATCATTAACAGTTCGATATTTGGTACGATGCCAAGAAGAGGTCATGGTAAAAATGCCACAGCACGTCGAACGGAAGAGGAGCGTGCTATTGAAATGGAATCAGCTCGAATCAGAATGATTAAAAATCGTGCATGACAGTCAGAAGAGATCAACGAAGTTAACAATGAGCAAATACGATTGAAAAGAAGAGATGTTCGTGCTCGGTAAAGTGCTGAAGCAAAATCACAATGTGCGACTATTGAACGACAACGTCGACAACAACAAATTCCAGTGCACATTGAACGTGCAGCTTTTTGATATGAGCCAAACACTCAATACAGTGCCCACGCATCAGTTCCATTCGGTTAGATGTTACTCGGATATGTCTAGATATTACCTACACATGGAAGAATGCATCGTCGAAGAAACGATTATGCATAAAGCTAGGCCAACCAGTAGATGGATATCCAGGTGTGTTTTCAACTGATGCATTGGGAGTGGGACGAATTTACACAATCCATCCAAAGAACGACTATTGCTTCTACGTTCGGTTGCTTTTGGTTAATCAAACGCTAGACGACGCAATAGCTTTTTCGCCTCCAAATCAAATTCGTACACCTTTCGCTATGATCATTTCGACATGTCAGCCTTTAAATTCACGTGAATTGTGGGATATGTACAAAGATGACATCGCAGAAGACATTTTGCATCACTTTCGAATCGCGACAGGGAATTTCGAAATATGAACGATGACATCTACAATGAAGCGTTAGTGCTGATTCAAGATTTGTGATTACTTATGAGTGGCAAACTATTGACTGAAATTCATATGCCAGCGCCAAATCGTCAAACTAGGGATGTATTGAATCGTGAATTGGAACACGAGCGTGCTTACGACACGACATCTTTGCAACAACAAGTACAAATAGATATTCCACTGTTGAATGAACAGATGAAGGCTGTCGATGATGGAAACGGTAGACTATTTTTTCTTGATGCGCCCGATGGAACTGCGGGAAAACGTTGCTGATATCATTGACATTAGCAGCAATACGTGCTCAAAGTGGCATTGCGTTAGCTGTCGCATCTACCGGAATTGTTGCAATACTGTTGGAAGGTGGAAGAACGACACATCCAACAATGAAGCTTCCGTTAGACCTGCAAATCAACGAAAATCCTGTTTGCAACATTTCAAAGCAATCAGCCTGACTTCAACCGATTTGCCGTTCCAGTTCAAATGCATTTAGTTCCCAGTGTAATTTGCATTTGCGTTATCCATAAACAAGTCAACAAGGACAGTCGCTGAAAGTGTGCAGCATAAACCTGAAAATGTCATGCTTTTCACACGGGCAGCTATATACATATGTGGCGTGTTCCCGTGTTGGGAAACCATACTCACTCTTCATTTATACGCTCCGTATGGAACAAAGTCCGTTGGGTCTGCTTTCCGTAAAAATATAGGATATTGAATTCAATTGAATTCGAAAAGTGTTTCATTCAATCTATAATTGAAATTATATTATTGCGTCATCTGTTAACGTTCGATAATTTTCGATCAAAAAAACAAATTTCGGGTGGAATGCTCGAAATTAATTCAATCAAAAATTCTATTTTAAGCAAAACGAAGTTTGCCGGGTCAGCTAGTATGAAAACAAATATTGAAACGGTGGAGCAATCGGATAGTCTATGCCAAAATATGGATGAGGCCAAATTCCTAGACCAACTCTGTTGACTGTTTCAAGCCGCCCAATCGCGAGGAGACGGACAAGTAAATCGTCGCCTTGTCTAGGACGAGGAAATAAAGACCCCAATTTATTTAGATTGATAAAAGGCTACAAAGGAATAGAAAACGTCCACAACAACAAGATCATACGATTAGTAGTGAGACATCATGAATAACAAATTTTTGAAGATGGAGACACTGGAGATAATAAGTTAATCCTAGTAGGCGTGATTGACATGAACTAATGATTGAACAATTTGTGAGATCGATTATGCGGTAAACTTGCCGTTCGTTGTGAAGGAAAAATACAGAGTGGTTAGATCGTTGATTATCCTATCTACCGCAAAAGATCTGATATGCGGAATTGATTTCTGGAAGGCTTTTGGGATCCGGCCGACAGTGTATATTGTGAAAGTAAAATATACAGGTAATCAGCACCACAAGAATATTGATCAAAAAGGAGCATTAGAAGAAATTAAAACTTTATTTCTTGTGACTCATCCTGACCGGCTTGGTCACACGACAATGATTGAACCCAATATTGATATGGCAGATGGAAAGACATTTAAAACAAGCGGTCGACCCATTTCCCCATACATTCAGAAAAGCTTAAATCTCGAGTTTTGCAACCCAAATTTCATCATCACCAAATTTCATCATCGAGAAACACATTCAAGAACTTTTTTTAACGTAAAACCGATCGATCAACCAGATTCCAAACAACTATTGGGTCTGTTAAACCATTTTCGATCTAATTTACGGTCACTTGAAGCACTAAAAGGACCGGTGAAACAATGGGATGACCTGATCGTCTATCTAATGATTTCCAAATTAGAACGTGAGACAAAACACAAATGGAATGATGCTGCCCCGTCAACTCACCTTCCATTAACAGTGGATGACTTATGTCATTTTATCAGTTCCCGTGCACATCAGTTAGACAACAACTCAAGGTATGTACCGCCCTAGTCTGGTGCAACCAAACCATATCATTGAAACCCGCTAACACCAATGCTATTTACTATTGTGTACACTGTTAGTAAACTAATGGACATTCATTAACTAGATGTCTAAAATTTTTGCATTTCACTGTTGATCAGCATCACAATTTCGTAACCAAATCCAATTTATCTTTTAATTGTCTTCGCTCTGATCATACAGTTTCTTCGTGTTTCTTCATTCTGCCGACACTGCAATTCTCAGCACATTCGCTGTTACATAGAGTTGCCGATGTAACTATTACCACACTTTCAAAAGCTGAACCGCTGGCTGCAGTATCGAAGTCTGGAGCATCATCAATTGCTACAACTTGCAATGCAAGCAACGCAATAAAATCATCAAAATCAACTGTTGCTGCTGCCAATTCAAAGGCGAATTTACAATCATTTGTGTACTTAGCCACGGCACTAATTAAAGTTCTTGATCATGCTGGACACCCAGTGATTGGGAGAGCACTCTTAGACTCCGGATCATAACTGAATTTTATGACCAAGTCATTTTCATCACTGCTAAAGTTACCACGTCGCAATAGTGCTACAAAAATTCATGGAATTGGATCTAACGCCATAGCATGTTCCAGTTGTTTAACAATCACCTTGAGGTCAACCACGACCAACTTTGCTACCACGTTAGACGTCCAAGTGTTGCCAAAAATAACCAGCTATCAACCGAACACAGCAATTTACAACATCAAGTCTTGGGCAATACCATCAAATGTCAAGTTAGCCGATCCTGAATTTTCTAAATTCGAAGATATCGATTTGCTGCAATTAGCTATAAACAACAAGCATACATTTGCTGTCGCTGCCGACGCCATTGAAAGTGATATATATATATATATATATATATATTATATATATATATATATATATATATATATATATATATATATATATATATATATATATATATATATATATCGATGATGTACTGACCGGCACAAATTCCATTAGTGCTGCCATTGAACTGAAAGACACAATTTCGAAAATATTGCAATCGGCGGGTATGAAACTAAGAAAGTGGTGCTCCAATGCTCCTGAAATTATACAGGACGTTCCACCAGAATTCACAGATTTGATCAAAATATTAGGGATTTATTGGCATCCAACATCTGATAAATTCACATTTGCTGTTAACTTTAACGAAGCTTTAACCGTTTCCAAGATAATCATATTGTCACAAATCGCTCGAATTTACGATCCTCTTGGTCTGTTGGCACCCGTAGTCATATTGGGAAAATTTCTGATTCAGTCACTATGGAAATTACAGCTAGATTGGGATCAAGCACTTTCCCAAAACCTGCATACATATACTGGCAAACATTTTAAAGGAGTCTCAACGTACTCAAATCGACCACAAAGCATCCAAATACATGGATTTGCCGATGCTAGCGAGCGCGCATATGGTGCTGTGCTATATGTTCGCAGTACGACGGTCGATGGCAGTGTATCCATCAAGCTCCTCTGTTCGAAATCACGGGTGGCTCCATTAAAGAAAACAACTTTGCTAGATCAAACATTGATCAAACATTTTATTGGTCCGACTCGATAATCACACTGCACTGGATAAAATCATGTCCATCGAAATGGAAGACTTTCGTTTCACATCGAGTCACCGCAATTCAAGAAGTCTCACAAAACGAAAGCTGGCTATACACGTACCAACCGAAGATAATCCAGCCGATCTTACTTCACGAGGACTACTTCCAGAAAGGTTGATTAAATCCGATCTCTGGCTACATGGACCTACATTTCTTCAACAAGAGATTTCGTTTTGGCCAACGTTACGTGAAGAATTTCCATTACCAGAGGAAACGCCTCCAGAGTTGAAAAAATTTGCAGTAGTCAACACAGTATCATCTGATACTCCTAATATACTCACCAAGATTAAATTTTATCATGACGTCAGGAAGCTGAGACGAACTGTTGCATATATGCTTCGTTTCAAGATGCATCCAAACTTCAAATTTAGCGGACTGTTGAAACTGGAAGAATTAGAATGGGCGCTTCATACCATAATTCGAATAGTTCAAAAACAAAGTTTTCCGGTTGAATACGTCGGACTGGAAAAAACAGATTTCCGTATCAAACAACCCACACTTCAATCATTGTCATTGTTTTTGGATACAAATCACATCATTCGAGTCGGTGGTCGCCTTCAACATACTACATTACCATACACATCGAAGCATCCTATCCTGCTTCCTAATTCACATCAATTTACTGTAACGTTAGTTACATTTTATCACAGGAAACTACTTCATGCCAGTACACGAGCGTTATTGGCAGCTGTTCGCCAATCCCGACCAATGATCATGACACAAAAAATGGGAAACTTCCTGAAAGGGTAACTGCATCACCACCCTTTTACAGAGTCGGCATAGACTTCCCTCGCCCGTTTTTTGTGCATTACTGCATCTGCGGGAGTACGCGGACGAAAAGTTTAGGTCGTAGTTTTTGCTGGTGGTGTAATTTCGATAAAGATATTGGAAACTTAGTGAAAAATTGTATTTATTGTTCAAAGAACAAACATAATCCTCCTATCCAGTCAAACCATCATTGGGAATATACTGTTCAACCGTTTGAACGGGTCCATGTAGATTTTGCGGGACCTTTTTACGGTTGTTATTTTTTCATTTTAGTAGATGCGTATACAAAATGGCCGAAATTCACGTTACGAAACAAATTAACACGGATAATACTATCAAATTGCTCAGAAAGATATTTCAATTTTTAGTTTACCAAGTGTGTTATGTTCTGACAATGGCACTCAGTTCGTAAATTCAAAATTCAAAAATTGTTTGCAATTGAATGGAATTATACATAAGAGGTCGGCTCCATATCATCTTGTGACTAATGGTCAGGCAAAGAGATATGTTCAGACACACTCAAGAACAAACTTCGTGCCATGAATTCAAGTAAAGGTGATTTGGAATTTCGATTGGCACAAATTCTGGTTCACTACAGAATCACGCCTCATCCGGTTACAAAATTTTTGTCCCATCCACAAGGAACGGTTGTTCGTAAAAGTTCTAGGATTCGCAAACCGAAGATTGTTGGGACGAAGGATGGGTATGTTTTTTCACGAATTCAACGGTAAGTGCGTCATAACTTATGAAACTATGCGATTGAACCATCCCATCCTGCATCGTTCAAAATATTTACGATTCCACCGTAAATGGCTACTGGTACTAGATTTTTCTGATATACAGGTTCTAAAAGCTTTACAATACTCCTCCTTAACCATAGAAACAGATTGACGATAAAATATTCCAAATCGGGCAAAACATTCTTGGGAAACCGTGAATGCAGTCTGATGCGTCCTTCCTAAATATTGTTAGAGGTACCAGAGACGTATTATCATAAGATTTCTCTGATTATCTTACTTAAGAACGTTAAAATTTTACGAAAAGGCTATTTCACATATAACTATAACCTCTTCATCCGTATAAATCATACTATAAAATCGTCTACATAAAATATCCTCATTACAATTCAAATTCTGTTGTAAAACCGGCTCGATGATTTAGAAACGTCAGTTTACGCTATATTCGAATTCTTTCTGCATCTTGTAGTGACCATAGTCACTATACATATGAAATGGAACGCACCCATGAAGAAGGGAAAATATGGGTTTACAGTTCGGATGTTGACAGCGGGGAGACAGACAGGTCGTAAGATAAAAAAAGAAAATATAAAAACGCATACACGCGGCGAATTGTGAGGTTAAATCGCGCAAACTAAATAAAAAAAAAAAATGTCGACTGATGATAAAGGCTTGCATCGGCTAGAAATACTTGAAGGAAAGGAAATGTTGCAATAAATTGAAAAAAATTGCTTCGATCGTTTGAAATAATGATGGCTGCGGATAACATTAAAACATCGAAACAAAAGAAGTGTAAATTACTTCATCACGGTGGGGTACATTTACAGGAGGTGTTTTACAGCTCTCCAGATGACGCAGAAGATGCTGAGGAAAAGACAGAGGACGAATTTGAATCAATGGTGAAAGTATTAAATAAACATTTTTCACCCAAGTCAAATTCTACCGCGGAACGAACATTCATTCAAAGAAATGAAACAGAAACCGGATGAATCTGTGTCACAGTACTTAGTTCGACTTCGAACACAAGCGGCAAGGTGCGAATATGATGTTAAACTAGTGTCGGTGCAAATAAGGGACCAATTGATAGCTTCATCAAAACACCCTTGTCTATAAAAGAAAGTTTGAAAGAAGAGAAAGGTAAACCTTGATGACGTGAAATAGAAGAAAACAAGGAAGATAACAACGAAGGGAACAAGATTAAATTTGAATCGGGTTGTGGTCGGATTCTCGAGGCCATGGTCCTTCTCGCTCCGGAAGTGGTCCGGTGGCTAAAAATAATAAAAATGTATGTTCTAGGTGTGGTAAAACAGGACATTTTAGTAGAAGCAGAAATTGTCCCGCTAGATCGATACAGTGTGACAAGTGCAAAATATGGGGTCATGTGGCACAAATGTGTCGAACACGTTTATAGAATAGGAATTGGTTGATTTTGTAGATCACGAAATGATCTCAGAGTCTTCAGATAATGAGGTACTAAGTGTTCGTGACAACAATCTAGTAACGTCAAATGATGTTAAAGTTATTTGTCAACTAGGTGGCATAAAAGTTCGAATGACAGTGGATAGTGGTGCGGCTGTCAACATAATTAGTGAAGAAACATATAAGAAGGCGTTAAATAAAAATATTAAAGTCATAAGGCAATGGTTAAATGTGGGTAACGAATTGAAGGGATATGATGGCATTCCAATAGAAGTAATGAAAATAATTAGAGTGTTAATAGAATTTAAAGACAGGAAGTTAGAAATTGATCTTCACATGGTAAAGGGAAGTGGAACATCGTTGCTTGAGTGTAGAACCGCACTTGATCTAAAAATAATATCTTTTGATGTTCGTTCGATTTTAAAATATGAATCAAGAGATGGTAAGGAGAGTTCAATTGGTAAATTAAAAAATGTCCAAGTAGAGATCCATGTAGATCCAAAATATATTCGATGTTGGACATTAGAAATGTATTTCATCAAGTAGAAATTACGCAGTGTTCACGAGAAATAACGACATTTATATCGCACGATAGTGTATATATTTAAACGTTTCCTGTTTGGGATGACGTGCGCCAGTGACATATTTCAGAAAGTAATGTAAAATTAACTAATACGGATCGTAGGTGTTATCATATTGAACCGGAGAAGTGTGAGTACCGCAAACATGAGATTAATTTTATGCGTCATATATTGACTGTTAAAGGCATTAGGTCAGCCCAAAGCAAGATTGCGGATATACAAAACTTTAGGACGCCACATAATAAGGAAGAGGTGCGAAGCTACTTAGGATTACTTAATTATGTGGGACGATTTATCCCGTATTTAGCATCATAAAGTGAACCGCTAAAGAAACTTATAAAAAACTTATAAGGAGAGGAAATAAGTTCAACTGGAATAAAGAACAGGAGGATTGTCTTCAAAAGTGGAAACGAATCATAGTGGACGAAACTATGCTAGGCTATTGCGACTCAAAGGACAAAACAACCATACGGACTCGGAGGGGTTCTTCGCAAGAGTAGTTTCTTTCGTTCCGAAAAGGTTGACGGACGTTGAAAAAAGGTATTCGCAAACAGAGAAGGAAGCATTAACGTTTGTATGGGTTGTCGAAAGGTTTATGATAAATGTTTTGGGAAAGAGATTTGAGTTGATAACAGATTATAGACCACTGGAGATATTGTTTAAACCGTCATCAAAACCATGTACACGTATAGAGCGATGGGTGCCACGCATGCAATCGTATAGCGTTAGCAGTACCAAAAGCGTTAACGTTAGATGATGTGAAAGAAGCTGTTTTGAAGGATGAGGAGCTTACCGAGTTAAAATACTGCTTAAAATATGGAACTTGACCGGAAGAGATGTCTAGATACGGTTCCAAAGAATAGTTGTACCACAGAGTCTACAACGACAAATATTAGGATTGGCTCATGAGGGGCATCCGGAAGAGTAAGTGATGAAACGGCGAATAAGGACAAAAACTTAGTAGTATAATCAGGACGTTGATGTCGTCAAGTTTGTTAAAAATTGTCAGTCATGCCAGATGGTAGCAAAACACTGTAATCCAGAACCTCTATATCTTACTGAGTTGCCGAAACGGATGTGGAGTCAACTGCGGGCTGATTTTTTGGGACCGTTACCGTTGGGAGATTATATATTAGTGATTACTGATGGCTACAGTAAATACGTTATAGTCGAGATAATGAGAACCATCACGAGTGACAATTTTCACCCGATTTGGGTTACCTGAGGTTATAATTACTGATAATGGCCCTCAGTTCATCAGTAAAGATATGAACAAATATTGTGACACTCTGAAAATAAAACTCAAACATACAATACCGATATCACCGCAATCCAACGGTGAAATCGAGCAGCAAAACCGCTCATTGTTGAAACGGTTAAAAATTGCTCAATTAGAGAGGAAAGATTTTAAAGACGCTTTAAATGATTACTTTCTTATGTATGTGAGTGAGTCCAGCAAAGTTAATGTTCAACAGGAATTTTAGAGAAAAAATACCCTTTATTTCCGAGGAAGAGATTGTATTTGACGATGAAGTGAGAGTGAATGATCATGAAGCCAAACTAAAGCGTAAAGCTTATATCGACACGAAGAGACATGCAGCACAATCAGATATAGCTGTTGGAGACACTGTTTTAAAACAAAATGACAGACACGAGAACAAATTATCTCCAAACTTTGATCCAGAACTTTATATTATAAAAGAACGAAACAGCAAAGCTGCGGTGATTGAAAAAAGTAATGGACAATGTTACACTAGACGCACGGATCATTTAAAAAAATTAAACAATGATCCTAAAGTGCAATATTCAACCCCAACTGTGAGCACTGATGAGTCCGAAGAACAATCGGCGACATTAATACGCACCAATTTAGACAATGTAAATTGAAGCCAACAAATGCAAAATAAAACGACCCGAAATAACTTAACACCGATGAAAACAACAACACAAAAAGTAGCACTTGATAATGATAATGAAATCCCGAGGAAGACTGTAAAGCAGAATAAGATCCCAGAAGATGGCCAACAAGAAAGAAGTTCATGAGAAGAAGTTGATCATAATAAACGTGTGTTTAAGTTAGTACACATCTGACGCAAGCAAAACGGCCTATCACACTAAAAAATTTGAAAAACAAATATTCTAGCATTCCTAACACACAGGCTTAAAGTTTAAATGCTATAAATAAATTGATGAGATAACATCGTGCCCCACTAAATTAAACCACTTCAAAATTGTTGTGATTGATAGGAAATTAACGCGAAATTATCAATAAACAAAGTACCGCGAACTCGACATAGATAAATCAGCAACAAAAAAATTATTGAAAATATTCGAGCCTGCGATTATCGAAATGGTATTCCCCACGAAAAGGGTGTGCCTATAATCCAAATTCCACGATTGATAAGATAACGCATGTGCGTGAATTTAAATTTCATTTGAATTTGTAACTACGCCTAAATGTACACTATTGTGTATTTATTGTAGAGACCAACTTTGGTTATGATTTATGAAATACTATACCCATTGAATTGAGCAGTATAGATTCAGGCGTATTTTTAAAATTATTTTAACACGATTTAACAAAACAACAAAAATATTCGTACACGATTACTAATTTATTTACTCGCCCCCCCCCCCTCCCCTCTCCCTTTAATAGTTTGCCGATTATTTCTTTTTGTTCCGTATCGCCATACTTTTACGATTTTTCTTATTCTTTTTCTTTTTGGGTGGTGGTGGTGGTGGACGCTCGGTTGGATATCGCGCCAAATAATAATCGGCAAGGTCACGAATACAAATGGATTTCTTATGGTACTTCTTTAGCCATTCAACGCATGTCTGATCGAATAAATCTTTGTCCATCTTCATTTTAAAAGCCTTTACCATATCATGCATTTCATCGAAGGTGATAGCTTCCTTTTCTGTGTCAATCAATTTGTACATGAAGTGACCAGCATTTCGCTTCAATCGCTTTTTTTTTGGTTTCTGGGCCAAAAATTTGATGCGATCAATAAGAATATCACGAAAATTAACGGGCTCCGGTGGATTTGGCATCATAACACCTTTATAAATTATCTCAAGGTCAGGATCTTTTGCTTTGTGATGGTTGAATTTATCCTGCTCCTCGTGTGTCACATAGGCATCTTTGCCGAACGAAATGTATTTTACGGGTGACGCCTTCTTTATCGTCTTAGCAAATTTCATTATATCTTCGCGTGTCCATGGATTGTGGCCAAGGTTTATGCGTTCCAAATGTTTGGCACGTTTCATTCCAACGCCAATAAATTTACTTTGGGCGGGCGTCGAAAACCGATTGTCTTCCAGATTAATTTCTTCGATCGTTGGGTGCTTTTTAATTGCACGACGAAATAATTTACCGAATATTGGAGTGGCAAACCCATTCCAAGCCAGTGACAATCTTTTTAGTGCTTGATTATCGTGCAGGCCATTCAAAATTCCCGTTACAGCATTGTCTTCATAGAGTTCGTTCCACGAGAGGTCGAGATCATGAAGGGCTGTATTATTGGACAGTAGATAATACAATTGGATACCGGTTTTTGTATACATTTTATTGTAGCTGAGGTCAAGCACCCGGCAATAATCATTGTAACGCATCGCCTTTGCCACAATAGCACCACCTACATCGCGTAAATTACAATTACGAAAATTCATGTACTCAATACTCGGCGACAGTGAAATGCCTTCAGCCAAAATTGCCATGCCCTCTTCTCCAATACAGCAATTACTTAAATTTAGAACCTTCAATGTTAAATTATTACGGATAAATTCATTCAGTGGTTCACATGCTCGCTCATCAAAAAGCGTGTACGATAAATCAAGCTTAATCAAGTTCAATGTTGGAGGACCGCATAATGATTTAGCAAGTAATAGTATGCCAAGCGTGTCGCTGCCATATCCGCTAAGGTCGAGTTCCGTCTCACCGTCGAATATTTTCTTGAGCGCTGTTATAGGCGTCACATTGTACGTATTACAATCATCCAAATATTTATTATAATAGTGTAAATCTAGATCCTCCTCCTTTGCATAGTGTTCCGCAAGCATGGGCACATAATCGAGCACATGAGATTGATCGAATACGTAAGCATCATCCTCGGTTATTGCACTATTCGTTTCGGTGCACAATTCAACACATATCGGTCGCAAAACAAAATCGTCAGAACATGGTGGTGTGAGTTGAGTGATAATTGAATTAAATGAACTGCATTTATCGAGTGCTTCTTGGGTTACAGCTTCGGAAGTCTCTGGAATATAATCGAAAAAATGTGAGTCCTGTACGTCGTTAAAATCAGGATGTATATTAATGTGTTCTATTGATTTATCAGACGGCCCTTTTAGAAAGGGGCCGAGCTCTGGTAAAATATAATCTGACGACTCGATCGTGTCCATCTGAGCGAAAGTTTGAGGGGAAAATATGACAGCGATGCAATAGAACGTGGATTGCTAGATATTCGCAGTGTAGCTTAGTTTCTAAATTTGCAAAATTTAAAATATTCGAAACATCAAAATTCTACGATAGAAAGAACCACAAAAATTATGTTTATAAATGTGGAACATATTTGGGCTAGTCGTCCGCAACATTGCCTCCACGGCTATTTGTAGGACATTTTTCGTTTTTTAATAGACTTAATTATTTCGAAAAGTTTTAAACTTTTATCTTTATTTTATTTGTGGAACATAATTATTTTTAGTAAATTTAGTGAAACTAATTTCTGGTGAAAAAATTTCCCCTAACGTTGTTATTTCAGGATATCCTTCATTTTTGGAAACAGAAAAACTCACAAACCTAACATTAGAGAAACACCCTGACATCACTGCAGTCGACCTTTTGGGCCAAAAATTTACAAATAATGTAGAACATAATTAATTTTAAACTTGGGTCAATATTCCTAAATTTTATGCATACAAATCTGCCTAATAAGGCAACATTTTAGTCAATGTTGTTGAAACTTTCATTTTATTTTATTTGTGGAATCTATGTCTTATAAATATTGTTGTGGAACATGTCACAGATCTTATAAATTCCTAATTTTTTTTATTTTTCGAATCAATTAAAACGATGGCAAATTTCATTCAACCGCCTTTTGTGGAACATAAAGAATTGTGTATCTTATTTTGAGATTTGTACCAAACCAGGCTCAACCAAGGCCTTCTATATCAAATAAATTTCTAAATTATAAACAACGTTAAATATTTATTATGTGGAACTTGATTATTTATTAATTAAATCCAATTAATGTTTTATTTTAACAAATTTCCTTTGTTTTCAATTAAATTCCTTATTTACGTTCACTAAAATAAGCTCTGCAAAGAAATCTGAAGCATTTTTTATCTTAAAACAGTTAATGAATCTACCTTAAGTTGAAATTTAAAGCAACTACTGATATTTTTACCACTTTATATATTCCCATTTCATTCTGTTCTTGATTTTTCGAAAATTTCGCCACGAAAATTTAATTTTGTGGAACTTAATTCACGGATGACGATTTTTATGTTTAATGCATACATAATTCTTTTGCAGAATAAAAAAATAAAATTATTTTATACAAATTAGGTTGACAAGCTGCATTTACTTAAATAATTATTGTTCTGTTATTTTTACCCCTTTCGTGCTTGCCGCTTATTTTTTTTTTGCCGGTTTCTTTGATGCGGCTGCCGCTTTCTTTGGAGCGGCAGGTGTTTTAGAAGCCCCAGTTTTTTTTGTGGACGTACCTTTGTCACCCTCGTTATGAATTTTCCTTTTCTTTTTCTTTTTTGGTGGTGGTGTTGGTGGGCGTTCGGTTGGAGATCGTGCCAAATAATAATCGGCAAGGTCACGAATCAAAATATTCTTTTTGGGCCACTTTTGCCATTCAATGCATGTTTGATCGAGCAAATCTTTGTCTATCTTCATTTTAAAGGTTTTCACCATTTTTTGCATTTCATCGAAGGTGATCGTCTCTGTTTCCTGGTCAATCAGTTGGTGCATGAAGTGGCCCGCATTCCGCTTCAATCGCTTCTTTTTTGGCTTTTGGGCCAAAAACTTAATGCGATCGACAAGAATATCACGAAAAATAACAGGTTCCGGTGGATTTGGCATCATCGCCGCCTTATAAATTATCACAAGTTCAGGATCTTTTGCTTTGTTTTGGTTAAACTTGTCTTCCTCTTCGGGTGTTACATAGAAATCCTTGCCAAATGAAATGTATTTTACGAGCGACGTGTGCTTCATCGTCATTGCAAATGTCATTATATCTTCGCGAGTCCATGGATTTTGGCCAAGGTATATGCGTTGCAAATGTTTCGCTCGATTCATTCCAAGAGCAATTGGTTTAGCATTGGTAGACGATAACCGGTTGTCTTGCAAATCAATTTCTTCGATAGTTGGGTGCTTCCTAACTGCACGACGAAATAGTTTACCGAATATTGGAGTCGAAATACCATTCCAAGCTATTGACAATCTTTTTAGTGCTTGATTATCGTACAGGCCATTCAAAATTCCCGTTACTGCATCTTCCTCGTAGAGTTCGTTCCACGAGAGATCGAGATCCTGGAGGGCTGTATTATTTGACAACAGGTTATGCAATTCGATGCCGGTTTTTGTGTACAGTTTATTATAGCTGAGAACCAACACCTTGCAATAGTCATTGTAACTCATCGCCTTTGCCACAATAGCACCACCTATATCGCGTAAATTACAATTACAAAAATTCATGTATTCAATACTTGGCGACAATGAAATGCCATCGGCCAGAATTGCAATGCCTTCTTCTCCAATAGAGCAATAACTGAAATTCAGTATCTTCAATGTTAAACTATTGCGGATAAATTCATTCAATGGTTCACAAGCTCGCTCATCAAAAAGCGTGTACGATAAATCAAGCACAGTTAGGTTCAATAGTGGTGGACCTAGTAACGCTTTAGCAAGTAATCGTACGCCAATTGTATCGCTGCCATATCCACTAAGGTCGAGTTCCGTCCCACCGTTGAATATTTGCTTGAGTGCCGATATAGGCGTCACATTGTACGTATTACAATTATCCAAATATTTATTGTACTCGTGTAAATCTAGATCCTCCACTTTTGCATAGTGTTCCGCAAGCATGGGTCCATAATCGAGCACATGACATTGTTCGAATACGTATCCATAATCATCGAGTATGGCACTATTCGTTTCGGTGCACAATTCAACACATATCGGTGCCAAAACTAAATCGTCGGAACATTGCGGCGTGAGCTGAGTGAGGCATGAAGTGTACGAACTGCATTTATCGAGGTCTTCTTGAGTTACAGCTTCGGAAGCCTCTGGAATATAATCGAAAAAATGTGTTTCCTTGTAGTTTTCGACATCGAGATTTATATCAAAGCGGTCCATTGACTTTATTGGTGGCCCTTCGAGAAGGGGGGCGAGCCCCTCTTCAAGATGTTCTTCTGACATTGTGGTTGTATCGATTTGAGTGAAAATTTGAGGGAAAAATGTGGCAGCATTGAAATGTAGAACGCGGATTGCTAGATATTCGCAATGCGGCGACAAATTGAGCGCAATTCGTAAGTTTTTTTTATGAAAAGTTGTTGAAAGATTAGAAATTTTTTTATGAATTTTGAACAGTTTCCAAAATTTCAAAGTTCTTTAGAATTATCTGTAAATTTCAAAATTGTTTAAAAGCTTTAAAATTGTACGATAGAAATAATCAAAAATGTTATGTTTATAAATGTGGGCTTATTTGCAAACACACCCCGTTCGTCAGGTTATCTGGGAACAATTAAAGCTGGCTCAAAAACCTGTGGTGCCAGGTAATTGATACGGTTGCTGGCCAAACCAGTGGTTTGTAAAACCAGTTTATTGTTGTTAATGTTTGTCCTATATAGACTATTGTAGAACAAGAATATTTGAAAATTATTATTTTCAATTCAAAAGAAAATGTTATCGTTTCCAAATATGTGGGTGTGTGCATTTTCGATTCTTCATCAAAGACCTTATACTAGTGCCCTAGATTCCCTATTTTTATGTGGTTAAACTTTGGCGATTCCGGATAAACTACTAACATTATTTTATCTGTGAAACAAATTGTTTTCATTATTTGTGGAACTTAATTTAGTTGTGTATAGTTAGTTGTGATTATTTTTTTGTGTGGAACATGTGATATTAACATCGAAATAGTTTGAAGTTTAATTGATTTCGGCAACCAAACCAGCCTAAACTACTTTGGCTTGTATAATATGTGTAAAATGTTCTTATGTGGAACACAATTTATTTTAAAAGTAATACACTTAAATAAGCTCTGCAAAGGAATCCGAAGCAGTTCAAATAGTTTGGATTATCTCTTTTGGAACACGTCTGGTGATTTGTAGAAAATTTATTAAACTTAAGGTGCTATATAAAGAAATTACGGGAATTTTCCTTTATTTTAAGATTTTCTCATGAAGGCGAACAACACATCGAGCGCGAACTGAGAATTACGAATAAATTCCACAATGCGATATTCGTAAATAGATGCGCATAGAGCAAGGCACGAATTAAATAAACGTCAAATATAAAAAATCTTCCGAAACTTGACGTTTATTAAATTTGCGCCGCGCTCTATGTGCGTCTATTAACGAATATCGCATTGTGGAATTTATTCGCAATTCGCAGCTCGATGTGTTGTACGCCGAAAATGTAATTTTGTGGAACTTAATCCACACACGTCTAATTTTATGTATTGTGACAGATATTTTGTAATCCGCTAAAAAAAGTGTTTTTTGCAGATTTAGGCACTTTTCCAATTATTTACTTATTTTGTGGAACCTAACTTATTGCATAAGAAATTACATTGAATAAGTTAAGTTCCACAAAATAAGTATAGGTTTCAGAAACTCAAGTGCAAACCGCGAATAAATTCCACAATGCTTTATTCGTAAATAGACAGACATAGAGCGCGGCACGAATTAAATATCCGTCAAATTTCGAAAGTGTTTTTAATATTTGACGTTTATTTAATTCGCACATCGCTCTATGTGGGCCTGTTTACGAATAGCACATTGTGGAATTTATTCGCAGTTCGTACTTGGTGTGTTGTACCTCTAAGGCTGTTTTCCAAACGAATACTTATTTGTGGAATCTAACTTATTCAATGCAATTTATTATGTAATAAGTTAGGTTCCACAAAGTAAGTATTAAATAAGTATCGTTTGGAAAACAGCCTTAAATATGAATATTATTTTGTAGCCTTAAATATGAATATTGTTAATTGATATTTTGTGGAACCTAATGATTTATTAATTAGAAAAGCTGTATTTAATGAGCCTTACATTTGTATATTGTGACCTGGTTCTAAACATATATTAGTGAGTTTTTCGATTGAACTTAATTCGATAAATTGCTAGCTCAAACAGGAAGAAGTTTGTAGAATTATAATGGGTGTGATCTGACTCCTTCTTTGTGGAACTTAATATAAATATTTATGAATTTTTTATCATTGGATTTTGTTACGAATCATTGTTTTGTGCCGATTTATTTGATCAAGTTTCTCGTCAGATTCTAGTACGTCGTCTATGAATTTCATTAATTGTGCACATATATATCAGAACATATCAAAGGTTTTGGAAATAATAATATGGCATCTTTGCAAAAATTAAATTCTCGCATTTTACATTTCCATGGATGACTATTACGTCTAACTTACTCTCAGGTCGTTGCTGCAGAAGTTAAATTCACTCTTGAAAAATGTGAACGAGATGAGATACAAAGCTCTTCCGAAGAAGGATCTTCCTCAAACAATTCTGATTCTGTTAATAATCGAGTTCGTCCCAGTACTAGCTCCAAAGCAGAAAATCACATTGAGGATTACAACCATTTATTGCACAATATAAAGGGTCAACCAAATATGGACGCTCGGCAAATCGTATACCATCTCATTTTTAGCAATTATAACAAAACTTCAACGTACCTGGACGAACAACTTTACCGAACCTTAGAATTCCACCAGTTTTCAATCTTCGTGTCCCCTCCACCACCTAATTTTCAGCAAATTATGCCACTTTCTGCTCCGATATTTAGTTATAGACCACAAATGTCTCGAAATATCCTAACAAAATGGAAACTCTCATTTGATTGGTTACCTACAGGTTCAAACATTAAACGTTTTTTATTTAAAATTGGCCATATGGCAATCGCCGAAGATATTCTACCTGGAGCAATTAGTGTACAAGCTCAACCATGTTTCAAAAGGCCTTGCTGCAGAGTGGTTCTAGAATACTGTTCAAATGCACCGAAATATATCTTGGAGGAGTGTTAAACTTAAAATTGACAAGTGATTTTGGGATCGTTGATCTGGATATTCGAAGACAAGAGGAAGCAAGAAAATAGGGATTCAAGAAAAGTTTTCTTGAGTTTTGATCTTCAAATGGAACATCAATAAGTACTAGGTTCGGAAATTATGTTTATCATGCAGAGGAATATGTGGGCTGGGTTACAAGACCGGATTTCAAATAGAGAATTTCAATCAATAGATGAAATGGCTTGTTTCCGAGTCTCCCATGATCTAATAACACGGTTCATATCAGAACTGCTGATTCTGCGTTTAATCACTCTCTGGCAAATTCGGGAAATTTCCAAATGGGATTGACAAGCCCCACACCCAATGCAAACATCAACAAGAGTTCGAAAACAGATACGGGGTTCAAGAAGCTTCAGACATTTTAGAAAATGTCGATTTATCAGAAATAACCAACTCAATAAATTCTTCCTGGTCAGTTTCCTTTCTTTATCATAATCACAATTTGCCACATACTTCGAGTACCGGAGGAAGCGACAACAAATAAAAACAAAGATCACAGAACCTTTGATAGAGGATAAAAGTGTTGGATGGCCTTATGCAGAATTTGAGAATTTGGATTTTAATTATAGTGTAATGGGTTATTTGACAATAACGCAAATATTTCTGTATTAGGCAAGAGCAGCGAGATTTACCTTAATCATCCTTAATGTGCGATTTCGGATAAGGTATCAGCAATCGACTTATTTCTAAATATAAATAATAAAAATACCCAATTCATTTGGACAAATGATGCAAATAATTCCTACTGCACTAGTTCTGTGCAACCCAGATTTTTTAGCATCATTTTATATTCAGTGTGATTCTTCTAGAAGTTGAATGGGTGAAGAACTCTTCCAAAGGTTATCCAGTGGTAAAGATCGTTCTGTTGCCTACTTTTCTAAACGTTTCAACAAGGCTCAGCGAAATTATTGTATTACTGAATTAGACAATATGTGGAGGGGTTTTATTTTACTCAAAATCACTGATTACGCATGTTTGAAATGGTTAATGGTGCCTTGAATTTTACAAATGTAATGAAAAATTTGTATCTTGATTCTGATATTCCAACGCGGAAACTTTATATTCTGAAAAATTTGATTTCACATATTTTAAATCATGTACAATGTCATCGTACATCCGCACTTCTGGGTTATAAAAAGACTTTAGAGTTAATTCGAAGATATTATTGGCCAAATATGGTCAAAAACGTTTATAGTTTTGTTACTAAATGCTCCGTCTGCACGGAATGTAAAAATTTGAACCAAATTTTAAAACCACCAATGGGAAAATTTTACTTGAACCCCTAGGCCAAAACTTGGCAATACATTCTAGTTGGATTAGAACACTTTTCTAGAGCCGAGTTTTCCATCCCGGAAATTATATACATATCAGGACGTTCAATTCACATCACATTGGTTTCGTGATTTGCTTAACAGATTTGGGATCCGTAATTCTATCCGCAACCTAATGCATCAGAGCGTACTAACCGTTATATACTTGAAGCAATTCGCCCTTATTTCGATGAAAATCACACTAACTGGGATAGTAATATCCATGCGTACTTAGAAATGTTGTCCACAACAGTATAAATCAATCCCCTCATTTTCTTGTTTTCGTTACTCATTTTATTGAACATGCTATATTGAGGAAGCTTAACGCATTGGATATTAAGGAGTTAGAAATCTCAAACACGGATCGATTGTCTAGCGCACAGCAGAATGTAATGAAAAACTTAAACATTCATATTCGTAAATTTCAGCCAGGTCAGGAAGTTTAAATTTGAAATTTTGTTGCTAGTAGTGGCGCTGAGAATTTTTCAGCAATATTGGCTCGTAGTTTTAGTTCTGTAGCCTAGGAGGTAGGTATGGGTACCCAATATTTTGTTATCAATCATTGCTTTGTGCCATGCAATTAAATAGAATGATCTAACATTCCCTTATTTCTTATTGTTAACATGTTAATCTGCAAATTGGAACGAGGGAGATGTGATAGTGATGGGACGCAAATTATAGGTATGCTGGTTTGAACAATGTTTGGCTTTTTCCGTGCAATACTTTTTATATGCAGACTAGAAGAATACAGATCTGCATTTACTGTTAGAAACCCAACGACGACTCTGAAGTCTAGGTAGCTGGCTCATAGTAACTGCTTAATAGTCCTTGTGCAACTAATTTGTTCGTTATGAATGGATCAGGTGATTTATTATGTTAGTACATCTAGCATGGTACATTGCATGATATTCATAACAATTCATAGCATAAGATGATAGGTTTAATATGCCATTCTAGTACCGCTATATAGAAGATATGAAGGGATTGTTCGGGAAATCCGTTTCAAAACATGTCCAAATAAAAAGATGAGTCAAATTAGCGGCTAGGGACGAAAATTGAAGGTGAATTAATTTAAGGCCGGTTAAATTATTGGAAGACATCTTTAAATTCTAATAATCAGTAGTACAATAGTATGATTGTTGGAATAAACGAAATAATTTAAGCTGGTAACTAAGAATCTAACTCATTCCTTGAAAATGTTTGTTCAAAGTTGAGTTAAAGTTTTAGTAAATACAGGGTTTTCGGCACATGGACCGACACAATTTTTTGGGGAATTGGTTGGGTCATTAGCCAGTTTTCACCCATACGACCCTACGTCCTAAGTGACACGGTAACTGAGATATGATTTTTTTTCGTTTTTTATTTAAATTACCTGAAATTTCGCCTTTAAATCATCATATTTTTTTTGTTTGTGATTGTAATAGCACGAAATAACTTTTATTGTATTCTGCAATGTATTTTTAGTCTAAATAAATTACTATTTGGTACAAATGGCTTCAACAAAATAAATTATATGAGCTTCGAAAGTCTTGAAAATGTGTAAATGTATGAAAAATTTCTACTTCTAAATTCAATATAAAAAAAAATAAACAATATTTTGAACATAGGTTTGTTTTAAAAAGTTGTCTAGTTTATACTCTTTCCAACGGTATGCTACATGT
The DNA here is from genome assembly GCA_963556165.1 of Tipula helvola. Classification (NCBI taxonomy): domain Eukaryota; kingdom Metazoa; phylum Arthropoda; class Insecta; order Diptera; family Tipulidae; genus Tipula; species Tipula helvola. Next base: position 337,531,088 of record OY744483.1, on the reverse strand, counting down.
TGGAGAAATTATTTATAGTATGGTCAAAATAAGAGATAGAAGTTGTCAGGGTCAAGAAAATTCTTTTTATCTTTATTATGTTTTTATTAAATATGAGTTATAATATTTGTTCGAATTGTTCTCGCAAAGTCGCATTTCTCTTTTCATTATTTCAAATGTAGCTCCAGCTATAATTCGCTCCATTAAAATTTCTCGTGAGGGCACCTCTGTTGCATAAACCAATTCCTTTGCACGTCCCCAGACGTAAAAATCGAGCGGTGTCAGGGACATAGGGTCGTATGGGTGAAAAATAGCTAATGACCCAACCAATTCCCCAAAAAATTGTGTCGGTCCATGTGCCGAACACCCTGTATTATTGTATTACTGAAATTGTAACCAGATTGTATATAAGCATAAAGTTGGTAAATAAATAAATAAATAAATGAATCCTAATTCCCAGAAAATTCCCAAAAATGCCTAAAAATTCCCAGAAAATGCCCAAGAATTTCCAAAAATTCCCAGAAAATTCCAAAAATTCCCAAAAAATTCCCAAGAAATTCCCAAGAAATTCCAAAAATTCCAAAAATTCTCAAATATTCTCAAAAAATTCCCCAAAAATTCCAATAATTCCCAGAAAAGCCAAAAACTTTCAAAAATTCCCAAGAACATCCAAAAATTCCCAGAAAATGGCCAAGAAATTCCAAAAATCCCAAGGAAATTCTGGGTAGTATTTTTTTGGTATTTTCTGGTTATTTTTTGTTAATTAAAAATTTCCAAAAATACCAAAAATTCCCAAAAAATTCCAAAAATTCCCAAAAATTCCCAGAAAATGCCCAAGAATTTCCAAAAATTCTCAAAAAATGCCTAAGAATTTCCAAAAATTCCCAGAAAATGTCCAAGAAATTCCAAAAATTCCCAGAAAATGCCCAAGACTTTCCAAAAATTCCCAGAAAATGCCCAAGAAATTCCAAAAATTCCCAGAAAATGCCCAAGAAATTCCAAAAATTCACAGAAAATGCCCAAGACTTTCCAAAAATTCCCAGAAAATGCCCAATAAAATCCAAAAATTCACAGAAAATAGCCCTGAATTTCCAAAAATTCCCAGAAAATGGCCTTGAACTTCCAAAAATTCCCAGAAAATGGCCTTGAACTTCCAAAAATTCCCAGTAAATGGCCTTGAACTTCCAAAATTCCCAGAAAATGGCCTTGAACTTTCAAAAAAAAAATGGCCTAGAATTTCCAAAAATTCCCAGAAAATGGCCTTGAACTTCCAAAAATTCCCAGAAAATGGCCTTGAACTTCCAAAAATTCCCAGAAAATGGCCTTGAACTTCCAAAAATTCCCAGAAAATGGCCCTGAATTTCCAAAAATTCCCAGAAAATATCGTTGAACTTCCAAAAATTCCCAGAAAATGCCCTGAACTTTCAAAAATTCCCAGAAAATGGCCTTGAATTTCCAAAAATTCCCAGAAAATGGCCTAGAACTTCCAAAAATTCCCAGAAAATGGACTTGAACTTCCAAAAATTCCCAGAAAATGGCCTTGAACATCCAAAAATTCCCAGAAAAATGCCCTGAATTTCCAAAAATTCCCAGAATATGGCCTTGAATTTCCAAAAATTCCCAGAAAATATCCTTGAACTTCCAAAAATTCCCAGAAAATTGCCTTGAATTTCCAAAAATTCCCAGAAAATGACCTTGAATTTCCAAAAATTCCCAGAAAATGGCCTTGAACTTCCAAAAATTCCCAGAAAATGTCCTTGAACTTCCAAAAATTCCCAGAAAATGGCCTTGAACTTCCAAAAATTCCCAGAAAATGGCCTTGAACTTCCAAAAATTCCCAGAAAATGGCCTTGAACGTCCAAAAATTCCCAGAAAATGGCCTAGAATTTCCAAAAATTCCCAGAAAATGGCGTTGAACTTCCAAAAATTTCCAGAAAATATCCTTGAACTTCCAAAAATTCCCAGAAAATGGCCTTGAACTTCCAAAATTTCTCAGAAAATGGCCTTAAATTTCCAAAAATTCACAGAAAATGGCCTTGAATTTCCAAAAATTCCCAGAAAATGGCCTAGAATTTCCAAAAATTCACAGTAAATGGCCTTGAACTTCCAAAAATTCCCCGAAAATGGCCTTGAACTTCCAAAATTTCCCAGTAAATGTTTAAGAATTTCCAAAAATTCCCAGAAAATGCCCAAGAAATTCCAAAAATTCCCAGAAAATGCCCAAGAAATTCAAAAAATTCACAGAAAATGCCCAAGACTTTCCCAAAATTCCCAGAAAATGGCCTTGAACTTCCAAAAATTACCAGAAAATGGCCTTGAACTTCCAAAAATTCCCAGAAAATGGCCTTGAACTTCCAAAAATTCCCAGAAAATGGCCTTGAACTTTCAAAAATTCCCAGAAAATGGCCTAGAATTTCCAAAAATTTCCAGAAAATGGCCTTGAACTTCCAAAAATTCCCATAAAATGGCCTTGAACTTCCAAAAATTCCCAGAAAATGGCCTTGAACTTCCAAAAATTCCCAGAAAATGGCCTTGAACTTCCAAAAATTCCCAGAAAATGGCTTGAACTTCCAAAAATTCCCAGAAAAATGCCCTGAACTTTCAAAAATTCATAGAATATGGCCTTGAATTTCCAAAAATTCCCAGAAAATATCCTTGAACTTCCAAAAATTCCCAGAAAATTGCCTTGAATTTCCAAAAATTCCCAGAAAATGACCTTGAACTTCCAAAAATTTTCAGAAAATGGCCTTGAACTTCCAAAAATTCCCAGAAAATGATCAAGAATTTCCAAAAATGCCTAAGAATTTCCAAAAATTCCTAGAAAATGCCCAAGAAATTTCAAAAATTCCCAGAAAATGCCCAAGAAATTCCAAAAATTCACAGAAAATGCCCAAGACTTTCCAAAAATTCCCAGAAAATGCCCAAGAAATTCTTAAAAATTCCTAGAAAATAGCCCTGAATTTCCAAAAATTCCCAGAAAATGGCCTTGAACTTAAAAAATTCCCAGAAAATGGCCTTGAACTTCCAAAATTTCCCAGAAAATGGTCTTGAACTTTCAAAAATTCCCAGAAAATGGCCTAGAATTTCCAAAAATTCCCAGAAAATGGCCTTGAACTTCCAAAAATTCCCAGAAAATGGCCTTGAATTTCCAAAAATTCCCAGAAAATGTTTAAGAATTTCCAAAAATTCCCAGAAAATGCCCAAGAAATTCCAAAAATTCCCAGAAAATGGCCTTGAATTTCCAAAAATTCCCAGAAAATGGCCTATAATTTCCAAAAATTCCCAGAAAATGGCCTTGAACTTCCAAAAATTCCCAGAAAATGGCCTTGAACTTCCAAAAATTCCCAGAAAGTGGCCTTGAACTTTCAAAAATTCCCAGAAAATGGTCTTGAACTTCCAAAAATTCCCAGAAAATGGCCTAGAATTTCCAAAATTTCCCAGAAAATGGCCTTGAACTTCCAAAAATTCCCAGAAAATGGCTTTGAACTTCCAAAAATTCCCAGAAAATGGCCTTGAACTTCCAAAAATTCCCAGAAAATGGCCTTGAACTTCCAAAAATTCCAAGAAAATGGCCTTGAACTTCCAAAAATTCCCAGAAAATGGCCTTGAACTTCCAAAAATTCCTAGAAAATGGCTTTGAACTTCCAAAAATTCCCAGAAAATGACCTTGAACTTCCAAAAATTCCCAGAAAATGGCCTTGAACGTCCAAAAATTTCCAGAAAATGGCCTTGAACTTCCAAAAATTCCCAGAAAATGGCCTTGAACTTCCAAAAATTCCCAGAAAATGACCTTGAACTTCCAAAAATTCCCAGAAAATGGCCTTGAACTTCCAAAAATTCCCAGAAAATGGCCTTGAATTTCCAAAAATTCCCAGAAAATGGCGTTGAACTGCCAAAAATTCCCAGAAAATGGCTTTAAACTTCCAATAATTCACAGAAAATGGCCTTGAATTTTAACAAAAAATAACCAGAAAATACCAAAAAAATACTACCCAGAATTTCCTTGGAATTTTTGGAATTTCTTGGCCATTTTCTGGGAATTTTTGGATGTTCTTGGGAATTTTTGAAAGTTTTTGGCTTTTCTGGGAATTATTGGAATTTTTGGGGAATTTTTTGAGAATATTTGAGAATTTTTGGAATTTTTGGAATTTCTTGGGAATTTCTTGGGAATTTTTTGGGAATTTTTGGAATTTTCTGGGAATTTTTGGAAATTCTTGGGCATTTTCTGGGAATTTTTAGGCATTTTTGGGAATTTTCTGGGAATTAGGATTCATTTATTTATTTATTTATTTACCAACTTTATGCTTATATACAATCTGGTTACAATTTCAGTAATACAATAATACAGGGTGTTCGGCACATGGACCGACACAATTTTTTGGGGAATTGGTTGGGTCATTAGCTATTTTTCACCCATACGACCCTATGTCCCTGACACCGCTCGATTTTTACGTCTGGGGACGTGCAAAGGAATTGGTTTATGCAACAGAGGTGCCCTCACGAGAAATTTTAATGGAGCGAATTATAGCTGGAGCTACATTTGAAATAATGAAAAGAGAAATGCGAAATGCGACTTTGCCGAGAACAATTCGAACAAATATTATAACTCATATTTAATAAAAACATAATAAAGATAAAAAGAATTTTCTTGACCCTGACAACTTCTATCTCTTATTTTGACCATACTATAAATAATTTCTCCAACATGTAGCATACCGTTGGAAAGAGTATAAACTAGACAACTTTTTAAAATAAACCTATGTTCAAAATATTGTTTATTTTTTTTTTTTATATTGAATTTAGAAGTAGAAATTTTTCATACATTTACACATTTTCAAGACTTTCGAAGCTCATATAATTTATTTTCTTGAAGCCATTTGTACCAAATAGTAATTTATTTAGACTAAAAATACATTGCAGAATACAATAAAAGTTATTTCGTGCTATTACAATCACAAACAAAAAAAATATGATGATTTAAAGGCGAAATTTCAGGTAATTTAAATAAAAAACGAAAAAAAATCATATCTCAGTTACCGTGTCACTTAGGACGTAGGGGTCGTATGGGTGAAAACTAGCTAATAACCCAACCAATTCCCCAAAAAATTGTGTCGGTCCATGTGCCGAACACCCTGTATATTGTACGTTAGATTTATAGTAGATGCAGTTCAGGTGAAAAAAACTTTCTTCTCCCTGATCCTGTTTTTCTATCGATTCTGATCAAATTTTCTCAAGATTAATTATGAGCCAAAGGGTAAGAAAAAGCATTTCAACTACAGTATAATTTTTAAAAAGGTTCTGGAAATCTCACTGCCCATGAATACTTCTGCCCAAAAGTCTCTGAGCTAACGGTTTCTTGAAAATATTCAAAATACCCTATCAGGAAGTTCTTTAATTTCAATTTTTGATTTCATATTTCACGATTGACAATTGCATAACTCAGAATTCTGATTGGTAGTCTTTAATAATTGGAGAATTAAATTATTTTAATTTTTCAAATACCGTAAACTATGAAATTCTCTAACTTTTTGGTATTCTAGTAAATCATACTAGAAATTTCTCAAAATTAAGAAGGAACTTGGCTGTTTATTAACCGATTATGCTAAAACCGAGTTTGTGCCATGGAAATGGGATTATAAAACGATATTGAGATGAAATTCTGGAATTTGGCCAATTTTTATGGAACTTGGCTATTTAATGGATTTTAGTAAAATTTGACATGTGCGATGGAAATGGGATTATAAAATAATGTTTAGATGAAGTTCTGGAATATGGCCAATAAAAAGGAAAATTCATGGAAAATGTTTATAATTGAATCCACAATGCAAAAAAACAATTTGTCTACATAAGATTGGAAAGTGAATTTCTACGGGTATTTTTACAGTTAATCGAAAGTTGCTAGAAAGATTTTTTATAAATGGTGAAACCTATTTTGCTTCGACCATCGAGGTATATTATGTATCCTTGCGAAAGTTTAGATCCTTAATAAACACATCTAGCTCACGCATATTTATTGGGTCGACACTAGAACCCTGGATTGTGTATGCATATACATAAGGCCTAAGTTCCAATTCCTAACGCCATTAAATAAATATCTCTTGTAGTAAACAATGCTTAGCTCGGGACGGAGGAAGGTGTAATTTCTGACATATTTGTAATGTCTATCAGGCGTTTGTTCGATAATGACGAAAATGTTTCGCAATGGTCTCAGTACTTATGGCTATACCTTTAGTTGCTAGCCTTCCTTTGATCAAGTAAAAATTTCGATTTCTAGGGACGTTTTCTCCCCAAATTAGGATGTTATGGGTATTTATTGTATTTGGACATTGTGAGTTTATAGAACAATTTAAAGATTTTTCTGACTAAGCAGTTTTTACAACTAACTTAGTTGGCTATAGTTCATTTCAAACATCAACTATTTCTACAAACAATGCCTACAATCCAACTAAACACTGTATTGCGTGTTCACCCAGCATTACATACAACATTTAGATAATATCGCAGTCACCCTTTTGTAAATAGCTTTCAAAAATTAATAACTTTATAAAACGGCATTCAACAAAAACTTTAACTATTACCATAATCATTACCAAACACTATTACAATAATACCATGCGATTATCGCACGAACTATTTTCTACTCACAATAAAAACCAAAATTCCAGTGTCATTTTGTTTGATTAGGTGATTGTGGAAAAATAAATTCCAACATCAAGTATACAAATATAGCAAACCGCAACAAGTTGGAAAAATTGAAAAACACAGACAATAAAATGTTATTTCCACTGTCACGAGACCTGACAAAAAACACTCTTTATTATTATTTTGTTATTATGGTAATCGGTGTTATATTGCTGTTGCTGTTTTTTTATTTATACCATCGTCTGTCGTATCGATGTCGTTTATTGTTAAAATTTAGCTTTGTTGTAAATAGTTTTGTGTCAAATTAGTATGACATTATGTAAATTAATACTTGTTGATTTAATGATGTATACTGATAAAAATATTGACAAAATTATGGCTTAGATATTTGGTAAACAGAACATTTTCTATATATAAGAAAGTGAAAAAGTGTTTTGAACCAAATGTTTATTTAAATATAGATTTGACCTAATATGCTATATAAATCATCAGGCACCGTAACCACACGTATACTCGAATATACATATGGGGTACATTTAAAACACCCCTTGCCAACAAAAACCTCAATATGTTTGGAAAAAACACCTTTGTTAAATCATAAATAACGAACAAAACGAAATAATTTGGTTTTGTGTACTGCTAATCGACGCCTTAAGAAAATTTATTTTTTCCCCGAAGTTTATTTATACAACTTTATCCAAGTGGATTGTATGGACGTGTTATTAAAAGTATTATAAATTATTTTTAAGTGTTACATAATAACATAAAAGTCTAAAATCTTGTGACATGACCGAGGATAAACGTAAACTGATTAAATTTGATAGTGCTAACAATGAAATTGAGGAGGATGATAATCGTTTGGATTTTGTATCGGCTTACTGTGCTAAAACAATGCGGGCAAAAATCGATAAATGGTTAAAATTGATGAGCACAGAGGAGTATAGTGTAAAGATAATGAATATATAATGAGTCGTTGCAACCATTTTGGAATTTGTGAAAAGTGTTTTTGAAAATTAAATGTTTTGTTTGTTTGTTTTTTTTGTAGGTGATTGTTAACGAGTGGCTAAGTGATGTGAATTTAAAATTGCTTTTGATTTCGATGAATTCGACTGGCGCGATAATGGCGTCGAATACTTTTCCGGTTCATGGCAAAGGAAAATTGTGCTATTTTATTAAGAAGCGTCCTGTACCGTTGACCAATGATAATATGGCGGATGTAAGTCAAATTTTAATTAATTTATTATAACCAATACTCCGTGAGATTAGAGTCCTTAAAATGACCTGTACCCATTTAAACTATGCTGATTAGATTTGTTAAAAGTTTCGGATCTAATGTATATAAGTTGGCAGCTGAAAACTGAATTAGAAAGGTGGGTGTCTCACAACCTTCCGATTTTCGCGTAGTGCTCATAGATTTTGGGTTTTACTCAATCCAAAAACTTTACAAATTTGTCCTTAATTCGACAGTTTTAGTTTCAAATCACATAAACAATAAGTTTCCCTTCTCGATTTTTGGTGTCAATTCAAAATATTGAGTCTTGTGAAAACGAATTTTTCATTAAAATTCAGAACTATTCAATTTCATAAATTACTTTGATTTTTAGAACCATTTGGGTACAACCAATAAATAACCGATACCTCAGCTTGAATACTTGCTGTAAAATATACCTGATGCAAGAGTCCCGCTTATAGCTACTGATTGCCAGTATATAGAGCTCTTGAAAATGATTTAAAACCAACTGAGGCTCTTACAGATAAAAAGTGAACTTGGGTGAATCTGCTAAAACCGGATTAGCAAGTGAAAAACGGCAAATTTTAAAGATTTTCATGAAAATTAAATTTATACTCTCGTCAGTGGCCCTATTTCATAAACATCGACAACCCGACAACTCTGTCAATCGGTTCGCTCATGCGTTTCATAAAACTTAGTCGACCATATAATCAAATATGTGCTCTCGACAAGGGACAGGTGATGAAAATTTCAATGTAATGAAATAAAATGAGGTTTTATATAAATGAAAATTCATAAGAGATACTACATAGCAAAATTAGCGGAAACGAATAACGGTAAGTTGTTATCACCCTATTTGCTTCATTGTTTGGAGAAGTTAAATTATTATTGATATACTTTTGAAGTTGACAAAAATTCTGAAGAATATGCCAGTCAACAGACCAAAGACATTAAAGAGCTTAAAGAGTTAAAACCTGAACTCGATGTGCGGATCTAACTAAGGAAAAAATTGAAATAGCCGAAGAGAGGCACTAACCATCTAGCTTTACTTTGCCATTTTATTTTCAAGATAAATAAACAAAGTCGTATTGTAAAAGGACATTTGGCAAAGGAAATACAAAAATAAGAGCAAAACACATAACAACAATATCGAGATAGTAACATTTTGCAAATATTTGTTGTGTTTTTTAGATAAAGATGAAAATATGTATACGAAAGCCGCTTTTGTGATCTGGAACAGATCAAAGTTTTCATTGAAAGAACAATAAAATTTGAACAAATTTTTGTTTGTGCATCAAGCTTTTATACCGAGTAGCTGGTTGAACTTGTTTCATGAAACACTAATCTGATCTGTCAAGAAATACAGTCACAAGGTTCAAAATTATTATCCGTACTGTCCCTTCTCTACCTATGGTATCTCGATAACCGATTGTCCGATATGGAAATTTTTTCGTCAATTAGTTTTTGGAAAATTTAAAATCTCTTGGAATTTGTATGTTATGTACCTCAAGAGGGTCGGACACCGGCCATACAAATTTTTGAATTATAAATTTTGTGAAAGCTTTATGAAACATTTAAATACTAGTTTGCTTCAATATTTTTTAAATCTAAAGCATTTCTGGTGACACTGCAAATTCATGTTAAAATTACACTATTAAGCACTCAAGCACGCACAATGTCAGCTAACGGAAAAAGCATAAAGTTTAATGTATAACAAATGGGGAAACTTTCGAAAAATATTTAAAATTTAATGAAAGCTCAAAAAGTTGACATTTTTATAAATTTCTGAATAAATCGAAAAGCTTTCAAATAATACTTAATTACCTAAAATGTCGTGTAAATCAGCTACGCGATGTTAACGGAATTGATGTATTTTGTTACTAACTTGTGGCTCACTACGACATGCCTAATAAATATTTTTGAAATTTTTGGTTTTTATACGACTGCCAGTAAGAAGGTAAGGCTCACTCTATATTGATTTTCAAAAACAAATAGAACAGGTTGCTTGAATTTTTCAAAATTTTACTGTTTCGTCCAAGTTTGTGTTGGGACGAATTATTATTAATTCTTCTTGTTGAAAGCTAGATAATTTTCCGTTGGTCGGGGAACTCCAGCTTAAGAAGATAATAACGTTTAAACTACTCAAAAAGTAGTCTGTTTTACTTGATTATATACAAAAAGTATTCCTTAGGTCACTATAATATTATATTTACAATTTTTTGACCAGTGACATGAAATATTCGGCTCGTGGTAGTGAAAAAATATTTTTTGTTTGATTTCGTAAATGTGTAACCTTCCGTAATCGTTTCGTTATTGAGGAATTTCAAATATATGCCGATAGATGTACTAAAATTTACAATGACAGGAAAACCTTGTTGAAATCAAAACTGGAAGCTTTCAGTCTATTATTCTGGTAAACTCCAATTATTATTGGATAGCTTTTAGTTGTATGTTTGTATGTTTGAATAAAATTTCGAAAGCTTTATAATTAATTGAAAAAATAAGTACGTTTAACATTTAAAGTTAAGATACTAAACTGAAAGCTCTAGCTTTGATAAACTCTAGTCGACGACCAACATAGGGATAAACCGAAAAAAATTATAATTCATAATAAAAGTACAAATGTATATTTTAAAAAATCTAAAGCTTTTACAGATGTTTGGCATTTTTAATGCTTTAAAATAACAAACAATTAATCTCTTTCATTACAACTCAGACAGTTTGAATAACAATATGGGAACAAATAAAAGCTCAATTTATTTATATTGTTATTGTTTTTATAGTATTTTTACGTTATTTTCAATATTGCCTGTCACAATCTAAATTTTAATTACTACAAACCTACCCAATAGTAGAGTGGCGAATAGAATAATTCCTCAAATAGTGTACCACTGATATATATATTAGTTAAAAAAAATGCCAAATAGTAACCATGGGATACTATTTGGATTTCAACAAAACATTTTTTTTTGTAATAAGTTCACATATAACTTGAACAGCATCAACTACTAGTTATATAGGGTTTCTGGGCACTTCTGCAATAGGGTTTTAACAATGTTTCGTGTTTTTTCTTTTTTTTTCATAGCAAATCATAGCTTTAAGCTGTTGTGGGTCGAGCGAAACGTGGTGAGTCGCTGAAAGGAAATGAATTTAGTGCAAAAATAATTTAATTAAAATCACAAATAAATCATGAAAGATTTGCAGTTGCGGGGGTCGAAAAAATAAAAATAAGATCATCCCAGAAAAGCAGTTTGTATACACATGTGTGCAATGTATGTATGTACATATGTGTGTTTACACGAGAAATGTGTTTAATGGAGAAATGTCAATAAATTCCTTTTATTTTTATTTGGCAAAAATATTATTTCTCAAATTTTAAGCTTTGCCAAAAAGCTGTAGTAATAAATCGAAAAGCGAGAAATGTAGAAACATCCAGAAAAGAGCAGAATGAAAATACATTAATTGGTAAATTGAAACACGCCCAATGACCCTTCGATGGAGGACAGATCTCAAAGACAGAGTTGTAATTTTTTAGAAATCTAAAATTCAAAATTAGAAGGATGAAGTTGAATTTTTTGTGACAAGGGTCTCTAGAATTTAACAGAATTTTGAAATTTGTAACAGCTTAACTTCGGTAATTCAAAAATATTTATTAAATGTTGATGAATTTTGTAATTTTGCAATTAAAAACTCCGAGATTTTGCAGATTTTTAATTTTAATTTTGAATTTACGAATTCTAAAAATTTATTGAATTTTAAAAAAATTTAAATTTTACTTTATACAATTATCTGCGACATACATATAACTAAATAAATTCTAAAATTACAAATTCTAAGATTTTGTTGCATATAATATAAGTAATCACTTTAGAATTTTGTAGACTTGATTATTTCCATCCAACGGTTCTAAAATTTTAAAATTTCACATTTTTACAAAGTTCCTAAATTTTAGTGGCTAATAAATCGAGTAAAAACAGCATCAAATTTACAATAAAATAACAAATTTTAATGAATTTTGAAAATTTAGAGAAAGTTTTTTTAAGAATTTAGCTTCTAAGAATTTAGTAATTTAGGAACATTGACAAATAAACTCAACCATATTGGCTACGGAATTAAAAATTTCTAAAAACTTTTTAAAACTGAGTAACATTTAAACAAACTAAAAATTTCAACATTTTAAAGTTTTTGAATTTCTGTTAATGTTAATTCTGGAAATTAAAATTTAACATACGAGTACTTACGATTTGCGGAGACACTGAATATTACTAAAATAATTTAAATAACAGTCGTTTTAAAATTTAGGATTTATGGAACTTAAGATTCTAAGACTTTACTGAATTTTAATGACTTAATTAATTATTCTAAAATTTTACAAAATTTACAAACTTAAAGTCTCCTTTAATTTTAAAGGTATCGTTTAAACCCACCCATCCCAAATCTGGTAATTTTTCCGAATTCGGAAATTCAAGTTTACAAGATAAATACATAATATGTAACAAAATTTATAATAATAACAAAATTTTTACAGAATTTAGAAATTAATAAAAATTTTAAAGTATTTACTAAATTTTAGTCAAAAAATTTAGTTCTGAAATTCAAAGCTGCGAGAATGTTCTTATCCAAAATAAGTTTTTATTAAATAAGTTTTATAAATTAAATAATTCTAAAATTTTGAAATGCCTGAAATGATTTGAGAAATTAACTTTTCACGAATTTGATTTATTATAGTGCCTTAATAATTACAATAATTGAATTTTAGAAGAAAATATACTTAAGTTCAACTACAATTTTCTAAAAATTGTAGTTACAAAATTGTACTAAATTCAATCTTGCTAAAATATTACAGAATTATAAATTTCTAATGACTCTTAAAGTTGAGACTATTTTGTATTTTTTGGTACAAATAATCGAAATCTGAGCTGAGCTGAATACTGTATAACCTCCCGTAATTTATTATTTACAGTAACAGGAAGAGCTTGTTGAAAACAAAACTGGCAGCTTTCAGACATAAACTCATAAAAAACGTTTGCCTTACTGAGTTTTATTTAATATAATTATTTGCTTCGTCTCGTGGAACCCAATTGTTTTACCCAGCACATCTCTTATATAAAATTTAAAGAATTCTATTTCAAATTTAAACGTTTTTTTTTTTTAAAGACAAATCTTCAGAACTTTACCTTCCATATATCAAAAATTGTTTATTAAATTTTAGATAAAATTTTTAATTTTAGAATTCAAAACTTCCGAAAGTCTGGAATTAAAATTGGCAATTATAAGAATTTTTCTAAGTTTACTAATCTATTTACTTCGTGAATTTACTAAATGAAAAAAAAATTCTAATCTTAAAAATTTTAATCGTTTTCAATCAAATTTAGAATTCTCGTTTTGAATTTCAGAACTAAATATATTGGCTAAAATTCAGTAAATTCGTTTTAATTGCGGAATTAATGCCCCTATTCACAAAATGAAAAAATTCTGTACCTGTAACTTTACAGAAATTGTTTACAGAGCTAATAAAAATTGTTATTCACAAACTATAAGAATTTTGCCACTGTAAATAAATACGTTTGAATTCGCCGCTGTAAGAAAAATAGTAGCCTTTGATGAAACGAAATGTTAAACGCCAAATCATAACAAGTCATTCTTGCTTGAAACTTGCAGGAAGAAAAATGAATGAAAATATTTTGAGGCACTTACTCGGTAGACATAGAACAGTAACTTATTTTTCAAGCAATGAGATCCGTTGGGGCCATTTCCGCGAATTAAACCCGAGTCTAATAAGAAAAATAATGCACATGTATTTGCGTATATTTGTGTTTTATATTTCGTCATACACACACTCACATTCAATTAATGGGTTGATCTCTTTAAACCTTCAACTTGTCGGCATATCCAATGTATTTATTTTGGCTTCCATATAGAACGTAAAGGATTGCCGGTGGCAAATCGTTCCTTGGCACTAGCTCCAAACCGTTGTCATGAGGGATAAGAAATCTCAAGAATCTGAACATTTTCTCAAATGATATCAGATATTGTGTTCTGCATTCATTGACAGTTCCACTTCAATAAAAATTATGAATAAAAAGTTACTTTCAAAAGAATCCCAGACAACATTAAGCATATGAATATTGTTTACATAACAACACAAATTCTAATGGAAAAACTTTCTAGTGAAAATCAAAAACTACAAATTAAATCTTCTTGAATTCTTGCAGGTAAATAGATGCTAGTGAGAGTAATACTTTATAAAAAAATCATGTCGAAAAATAACCACTCGGCCGGAAATTTTACGGTCACAGAGCGAATTTACATTTTTTGAATAGGGGCATACATTTCAGAACTCTGTAAATAAAAAAATTATTTATAGCAAATTTAATTTTTAAAATTTTAAGAATATAGACTGACATTTTAGACTTTTTAAGTCAGTCATATCACATGTCTATAAGTTTATAGGCAGTTATTAAGATGACTTCCTGAATTTAAATAACTTAGTAATTGTAAAATTGTAGAAGTTTTACTTATTTTTGAGAAAATTCAGAACTAAAATTTTAACACAGAAAGAATTTCATTCAGTTTTTAGGATTCATTACATTTTGAAAAATGTTATTAAAAATTTAAAGTTCCAAGAATTGAGGTGGAATACCCTCCATGCTTTAATTTTAGAGCCTAGAATTTTACAGAAATTACACACGTTAAATAAAAATGTAATTTTGTAAATTTTCAAAACTTTAAGAATCCTAAAGCAAAATTTGAAGGGTTGAATATTAATGTATAATTTTTTATTTCATTTTATTTTGAATTTTGTTGTTTCTTTCTGAGTACGAGTACGCAAGAACATAACAAAGTGAATTTTTCAAAATATCAAAATATTAAGATTTTCCATATAGTGTATCATGGTATTATAATCGGCACTCTACGGGATGCATTTGAAAATGCATTTATTAAACTTTAGGTTTTGAAAGCTTCACACATAATGTTGTTGGACTACTTTCATAAAATTTAGATGATGCGATTATGCCTAAAATTCCATTTTAAAAAATGTAGGAAACCTCTTTAAAAGCTCGAACGTAATCATTTCTTTAATTAAGTACTAAATTATGAAGCTTTCGAGCTGTAGATGAATCCTACCAAAGTTTCAGCAAAAATAAAATAAAAATTCTTTTTATTTAGAAGCTTTTAATTTTAAACATTTTTCTGAATAATTTTTTTTTTATTTAAGAGTTAATGAAGCTTTTAAAGCTCGAATTGTGCTTTGAAAATTTATAATCTCAAAGACCGTTTAATATAAGATACATATATTTAAGCTTTCTGTTGAAAGCCCTAAATTTGTATTAAGTAGGCGGTATACAAATTGCACTCAGGATAGACAAAGCTAACTTTTGGCATCAGTAGATGTGTTTGAAAATTCGTTTAGCTATGACTTCTTAAGGAAATATCACATTCGTATCTCAGTACAATTTTATCAAACTCGTGCTTTCTAGGATAATTCCTAAGGAATTTGTAGCCAACTCATATTACAAAGGTAGTATTTAGGTTGCACTCAGGATAAACAAAACTACATTTTGGTACCAAGTACCAACAGGTGTGTTTAGAAATCGCCGTGGCCACTGTTACATTATAATTTAGTTTGGTACAAAGTTGCAATATGTAAATTGTTTTTTGGTTGCGAATAATTTCTTGACTATTTTAAATATAAAGCTTTCAAGATTTAAGAGAATAACGAAGCTATTTTTTGAATATTATAATTTTTTGCGGGATGAAACTACAAAATGTGTTTGTATTACGAAAAATGTGGGCCAACCCAAAATGCATATTGAATTTACCAGAGACACTGGACCAGATATTATGGCGTAAAACTCCTAGTGACAAATTGGTTCATCATCGACTCACCACAGTAATTTTCGGCTTAGCGTGTTCCCCATTTTTAGCGATACGTGCTCTGCAACAAACAGCATTAGCCCAACAGTTTTCAATGATTTTTATGTCGATGGTTTAATCAGTGGTGCAGATACAGTTGAAAATGCGATGCGGCTAAAAGAAAAAAAAACGACGTATTTAAATCAGGTGGCTCTCATTTACGAAACTGGAAATCCAACTATTCCATTTTATCTGATAATTTCAAAGTTAGGTGAAAAAATATTAGTTTTGAAGATGGAATGGAATGTCGCAATGGAATCCAGCGAAAGATTCGTTTAATTTTAGTGTGAAATTAGACGCAGATACCACAATAACAAAACGGCGAATTATGGCTTAAATTTCACGAAATGTTGATCCCCTTGCGGACTGGTATCGTCTTCTACCTTACAATTTAAGATTTTCTAGCAAAAACTGTGGATGTTAAAGGTAAATTTGGATGAAGATTTGAATCATGAGAAAGTTCATTCAGCATTCTACAACAAAATTAAATTGGAATTAAAACAACCGGAAAAATTCAACAACAAGCCGTGGATTTTACGACGCGAGCGAACGAGCATATTGTGCTGTTATATATTTTTGCGCGCCAATTTGAATTTATTTTGTCTTGTCATCGAAAAATTTGTGAATTTCTTGACATCGGGTCAGGCAAATAGTTAATTTTTATAAGCTGATGATATTGTAAAAAAAAGTTTTTCCTATTCTTGCGCGACATTTAATGCATCACAGAGATTTACAAAAAAAAAAACTTGGAAAAATATAATTATTGTGATTTAGGGAGTTTTGGGACTTTTATTTATAATTGAGATTTCTGTTCGTGATTTTGAAACTCGGAAAATATTTGAAATCCTCTCCACTACCTTATCAAATTCTAAATTCCAAACTCCAAATTCCAACTATGCATACAAAATACGACGTTTAGGTATAACATAATACCAACGAAAATTCTTCCTATGAAGAAAGAGCAATACATCTAAAATGCTAACAAGATCTTTCAACAATATACATAATACTAAATATTGTTACGAAGGCTTTTTGCGTTCATAAGGATTTTGCAATTGAAAACACTGTGTACTTTTTATGTTACTAGACCTAACTTTATTTCACTAACTTTCTGTCCGCTAGTGCCACTGGTGGGGGCTACGACAACAGATTTATTTCCTTATTTAACTATGTAAAGTAAATCAACAACTGTCCTCTACTTGCTCCATCGGTCGTATTTATATTTCCTTTATTACATGTCATAAATCGTTTTCATCCTTGGTTACTCTGTTTATGACCCATAATCATCTGGAAATATCGTTTATCGCATGTCATAATCATCATCATTCATCTTTGTCGACAGGCGGTGTGTATGAAATTGTGTTGTTATTCATTTCATTCTGCAATGACTAAACAACGTCTTTTTTTGTATGCTATATCTCGGACGTTCTTGTTTTTACTCGATCATTATGAATTTGTACGTCGGTGTATAAACATGATTCGATGTTCATAATAAACAACTGCAATAAAAACATTGGTCATGACGAGCATCGAACCATCGACCTTTTTTCTTGCTCCACGCGCCAACCGTATGAGCTATCGGTAAACTTGTTGTTTACTTGCCAAAATCGTCACAATACATATGTATACACATAGACACATCTATCGAAAAATGCATCCATCTCAACATATATAATGTATATTATTTCATATACACAATACACATGTAAGGCAATGAAATTAAATACAACATGTATTTACCTAGAAATTACAGCTGCTTTGATACAAAAACATACAATATCTATTCCGATAAAAACAATTCAAGAAATACAAGAAATTTAACAATGTTCAGTTCCCATTTTTTGAATTACAAAGAGGGATAATTTTCAGAATTTTTAAATCTATTTTTATTGTACTTTAAGTACCCCCAACAATCGCACTGAATAATATTTTTGCTGTAGCTCAAACCACCTCAATGAAAATCTAGAAACAAACTATTTCGGATAAAGGCGGGTTTTGAGTTGCATTCGTTCGTTCGTTCTTTCGTTCTGAATTTTTTTTTAATCAATCGTATCAAAGCAACCTTGATTATACAAGCCATAATCTAAAAAACGAAGCTTTTATAAGGGAATTAGAAAAGAGGAAAAAACCAAACTTTTCATAGTAAAACACATAAAACATATGGGAAATCACTTTTTTTCCGAAGACAAATTTGTAAATGAAAACGTTGCAAATTCTTAATTATGATTTCTGAAATATTTTCATAAATGTTTGAATTTCAACATATTTAAATCTCGTTTAAGTAAATGGTTTTCATTTTCTTGTAATAATTGATTTATTTAAACCAAAATATAAAAAAAAGTTCATAACAACAGCATTCTGGTCAAATTAAAAAAAAGCTTACTACAAATCGTGTGCATTAAGCCAATATACATAGATGTCAGTGGGCAGTAAACATTTTGAAAAACCGTACCAAAAATCGCCACTTGGGGAAATTTAAGTTCAAAAATTGTAGGAAAAGCAAAACAAATTCTCAAAATATTAAGAACGTGTCATAATTGTGTGATTAAACAATTTTTTTCGTATTTTTCTGTATAAATCTGAGACATCTAACGTACACTAGTAAAACTAAACATAAATGTAGCAAGCATTATTTTAATTCGTCAGAGCCAACTTTGATGTATTTTTCAAAATGAAAGTTCGCAAAATATATTTTAGAAATAATTTAATTTTTCTATTTCTGCAATTAATATTTGCTTAATACCAATATACCCTTCTTGTATATTGCTGCTCAAGATATGTAGAACACTTTTGTATAAAAATTTTGTAACATTTTTGCTTTTTTCAATGAAAAACTTGAAGCTAAAAAACACCATTTTTACTATGGATTCCTATGGAAATTAGTGAAAAGTTATACCACTAAAAAAGCTTCTAAAAAATACGTCATAATGATTATGGCTCTATACTCTAGAAGGCTCTGATCGTATTCCTTGAAAATGATGTTATTTTTCGTTCGTGTTAATTTGATTGGATTAAAAAAAATTTCAGAACGAACAAACGAATGCAACTCAAAACCCGTCTTAACGCTAATATGCGCAACATTTTATAAAAAATAAAATAAAACGTTGAGTAACGTTAGGGGAAACCCTAATTTTGAAACCAAGCACTAAAAGCCTACTTCTCAAAATTTCAATTTCTAAAAATTTAAACCAACAATGCTATTTACGTAAATTTTAAAAATATTTGGTATCTGGGATTTTCCAAAATTTTGTAATTTTTAATGTTTGAGATTTCACATTGATCGAAGTTTATTAGAATTTATAAGTTGGCTCACAAAATTTTAATTTTTATTTGATTCATAATTTTTAAAATTTGGCAAAACTATAATTTAATTTTTAAATCACTAGGCTAAGTTTTCAAAAAATTAATTTTAGGAAATTTCCAGGTAAGATATCGGAATTTTGATAAATTTACATAAATTGTAGTTTGCGAATTCGAAATCAGAATAACCGAATTTTCATATAAGAGTATTTCTAAAACCCCAGAGAGCTTACTGATAATCTTTGACTGTTGATACGGTCTTGGAAAAATTTGGAGAGATCAAGAATAATACAGAATTTTCCATAACGCTTCCATTCTGAATTATTACAGAAAATTACAAAATGTTGCTGCTGAAACTATGTTAATTTTAATGTCTATTAGTATTTTTAAAAAACCTGCTGCCAGAAATTTAGAATGGAAAATTTTAAAAATGTATCTAAGATTCTTCTGACTCATTAATCTGATGTAAAATCAAATCGTTCGATTGAAAATTTCAGTTTTGAATTTTGCAAACTTAATTAAAAAATTGACAGAATATCAGATTTTTGCAAATGTTGAAGTTGTCACAGAAACTGTTTGCGTATTTAGAGGAACCCTCACATTTAAGCAATATTCTAGGTTTAAGAATTTATTTGATAGATCTTACAAATTTTAGAATTTTGCAACATTAGTAAACTGCTTCGAGAAAAACAATTGCTGATGTACAAACTAAAAGAAAAATTAACTAAAGATTTTACGTAGAAATAGCTTATAAACTCACATCACATTTAAAATTTTGCTAGTACCTGTATCAAAGGCAATAGAATACAACTTAATTCCGAATAGATTTCCTTACAATTGAAACTTAGCTTTGCAATTTCAAAATTTAGCCGAAATTTTTACAAAAAAGTCGGTAACAGAAAAATACCTGAGTTATTTCTAGTAAATTCTAGAGAATTCTATAATTTTAAAAAATTTGATGGAACTTCAGAATTTCCAGAAATTCCAAATCGTTCAAAATTTATTTGGAAAATTATAAAATATTGTCAAAAATTTGAAAAATATCGATATCTCACAAAAGCAATTTGGTGTTTTCCCGAAATTTTGTAACTTCCAGAAAGGCTTAAAAATTTGAAAAAAATATAATGCTAGAAATTTCAATTGTTTGGAATTTCTAAGAATTTATAGGTTGGAAACCAAAATACGTGATTCAAGAATCTCTCAAAATTCTATTTCTTATTTTGTTTATGTTAATAATGAGCGAATAAAATTTGATCACAATTTCTAAAATTTCAGAATTTTTTCCTTCCAGAATTTATTGCGAAAATATTATTTTGGGAATCCAAATAAAATATCAGAATTTTCATAATATTAAAAACTGAAGTTTGAAAAATTTTATGTATAATTTTAAAACAAGGAATGTTTATGGATAATTCAAAGTTTCTCAGAATAACAGAATTTCCATACATTTCCAAAACACTTGTATTCTTCGTTGATTGAATCGTTAGTATGTAAGTTTAAATTGTTTTTCAAATCAGAATCGTCGAATATATTTTATGGAACATAGTGTATCAGTATTTGAAAAAATTCTACTACCCAAACCTTTCTAAATGAAACATTTTCAAAATTTAATTTAGATTCTACTGACATTTTACTAATCTGTATATTGTAAAATCAAACCGTTTAATTCAAAATTTCAATTGAATCTTGCTAACTTATTCAAATTAAGAAACTGGTAAAGAATCGAATTTTTCAAAATTTCGAAACTGGGATCAGAAAAAATTAGAAAAAATGTTGCAAACAAATAACAAAAAAAAACAATAACTACAAAATTTTACGGTATTACAGATCAGATTGTTTCCAAACGGATTTTGTAAAGCATTATTTACTATAGATTGATCAAAAAAAATCTTTACTAGAAGATCAAAAAATTACTTCTCTCAAAAAAATGTTTTTGTTAAATTAGAATTTGAATTTCTGCAGATGCAAGGAATTTTGAATTTTGCTGGCCTAGGTCAGAATTTCCTAATTATTCAGAAAGATATTTTTAACGATCTTGTTTTGAAACATGATATTTTGAATTTCAAATATTTTAAAATAATCAAGTACATTTATGAAATTTTATAAAACTAATCCCGAATAGGTTTCCTGACAATTGAAAGATATCTTTGCACATTCTTAGTTTAACAGTACACCAAATTGTGACAGTAAAAAGTAACAACAGATAAATGTCTTACTTATTTCTTATAAATTCCGGTAAAATTCTGGAATAAAAATGGAAAGGTGAAAGTTTCGTTTTCCCTTGATTAAATATGAAAAATGAACTTCTACCACCAATTACTTTTTTCAAATTCCAGAATTTATGAAACAATAAAACTCTGCATAGAATCAAAGAGTAATACATCTTAGCACACGTACACACATACACGAACACAAATCCAACACCAGATTACCTGCCAAACGAGTACCTGATCAGTATCGTTATCTATATTTTGAACGTGATTAATCCTGCATCCGTTCAACTACCACATATTTGACGTTGATTCACTATACAAAAACGCATTATTCACTTGGCACTACACAAACACTTAACAATATACACATATAGTATATAATTCAATTGCTTGTCACATTTTCCAATTTCGACCGCATTACTTCTCTTCGCAACAAACTTTAGATATACTGGTTCGGATCCCTGTAACATTACAAACAGAGTACCGTATTATCACTAACAAAAATACTTTAAATATTTCCAATTAAACGGTAAAATTTTCGTTTTAAATGTATTAATTCAACACATCTCACTTTATATTTATGTTTAACTATTTATTCATATTATAAAACGAACGAAAACATTTTAATTTAATTTTAGCACTCCACAATAAATAATATGACACTTGTATAGTCACAGGGATACACACTCCTCATAGTTCGGGGCATTTAATTTTAGAATTAAAATGAAAATAAAAACTAAATCTTCCTCTTTTAGAAAATCTGGAAATACAAGATTTAATTTTAAAATATTTCGGAAAATGGATATTTCCAGTCTAACTTGAAAATTAAATTACCCTTTTCCAGAGTATTTTAAAATTCTTACAAAAAGAAATTCTCTTAATTATTACGTCATTTCTCAAAAATTTGCTTTTACAAAAGCACAAAAAATGCTCCAAGGCATTAATGCATCGGGCCAAATTTCACGGGCTTTTACCCCCTGTAGGCTATTACTTGATTTTGTTTGTTGAAAACAAAGAATAAAAGTTTCAGTTATTTTCAGAATTCTAAATATAAATTTTAAAAGTTGAAAATTAGTAAAATTTAAAGCAATATACAGTTAAACGTTTATTATGAAAAGCTGATTGGGTTTTCAAAATTATCACTGATTTTAATTAATTAGTTTGTATTCTTTTTAAATTTTATGAACGCAAAGAATTTTAAAACTGTTGAACTTCTGACATTCAACAACAATATTGAGCAAGTTTAAATTATTAAGATTGTAAGAATAGTGAGAACATGAAATCAGCTTAATTTCAGAAAAAAGAACGCAAAATAGCAATCTAGATCGTTTGTTGAAATCCGGGGTTATAACTTATATCATTCCATTCATCCAGCGGAAAAACCAAGAGGTGGTTCGGCATTACTAATAAAAGAAATAGAAACAAAAATTGAAGAAGAAACAATGCAAGTCGCTCTTGTAAGGATTCACATTAAACACAGACAACTTACTGTATCTTAAATATACTGTCCTCTCGGCATAACTTGATAAGGGAGGACTACATTAAACTATTTAAATC
The DNA here is from genome assembly GCA_963556165.1 of Tipula helvola. Classification (NCBI taxonomy): domain Eukaryota; kingdom Metazoa; phylum Arthropoda; class Insecta; order Diptera; family Tipulidae; genus Tipula; species Tipula helvola. The sequence continues at coordinate 337,508,249 of OY744483.1, read as the reverse complement.
GCTAGGACGTGATTTTATTATAGGAGGTGACTTTAATGCGAAAAACATCTATTGGGGATGGCGATCTAGACTTATGTCGTCAAAGAGTAAAGAATTGTTTCAAGCAGGGCAGACATCAAAATGTGAATTTTACTCTGGGTGGTTCCTCAACATACTGGCCCAGTGACGAAGCTAAGATACCGGACCTAATCGACTTTTATGTAGCAAGAGGTATATCCCAGAAGTATATTCACATTGAAAACAGCAATTCTCTAGTATCGGATCACTCACCGGTTATCATGACAGTCAGTGAAACGGTAATTTAAAAGGAAAGTGCACCCAGATTAACAAATTCAAAAACAAACTGGGATCTCTTTCGTGAATTATTGGAGGAAAAAATCAATCTCCAGGTACCGATAAGAAATTCTCAACAGTTGGAAGACGAATTAGAACAACTCAATGAAATATTTCACTATGATGCGGTGGCAAGTACTCCCGTTTTACAAAATAAAAAGCCACTTAACATATCCTACACAATGGAAGTTAGAGCGTTTGTAAGAGAAAAAAGTCGGGCTCGTAAAACCTAGCAAATTAATCGAACACCGGAGATAATAAATAATTTTAGAATTCGATATGTCAAGCCAGAATTCGATTTGACCTGTCAAAATTAGAGTTAATGCTGTCTAAATTTGATATGTCTGAAATCAGAATTTGAATTTTTGGTGTCAGAATTCTACATACGACATTAAAATTCGATATGACATGTCAGGATATGAATTTATAATGTCAGAATTGTATATCTTATGCCGTAGGCAGATACAAAACGAATAATCGCGAATTCCAGATTAATTAAGGATTTTCACAAAAACGGGATTATTTCGTTTTCAGAACGCGATTGACAATCGGGATAAATGAAAATCGCGATCAATTTTGTAGCTGTCTAAGGTATTACGGCAAAATTAGATAAATGATGACAGAATTCGTTATGTCATTCCAGAATTTTAAGTATTGTCACAATTTGATAAATCTGTCATGAAGTCTTCAAAAGTCCGTAAATCATCTCAAAATTCGATATGTTATCTCAGAACTACGTATAAAAAACTACATAGTGTAATTTACTCGCCCAATCGTGATTATCGACACAATCGTACGAGCGGAAACGTAAAACAACAAATGAAGAGCCAATTTACACACAGACGTACCCGTCTCCAATCAATATGAGAACAGTAGCTGATGAGCAGATAAAAAAACTTTTCAATGATGTCTTTATAAAATCTTTAAAAAAACCTTACAATTCACCAATTTGGATTTTAGAGAGGAAAATGGATGCATCAGGTAAGGAGAAATACCGTATGGTGATTGATTTCAAAAGGTTGAATTCAGTAACAATATCGGACACCTATCCAATACCGGACATTACAAATACAATCGCCAGTCTTGGTAATTCCAAATATTTTACCACGATAGACTTAACGTCCGGATTCCATAACATCAAGATGAAGGAAAGTGATATTCACAAAACAGTATTTTCTACATTGAACGGAAAATATGAATTCACAAGATTACCGTTTGGTCTAAAAACGCACCAGCGATCTTTGAACAGATCATTGACGATGTACTAAAGGGCGAGTGCTCTCAGCAATAGAAATAATATATTAACAGCACTATAGTAACAGCAAACTAAAAAGATGGAAAGCAAGAATTGAGGAATATAATACAAACTAGGGTTTCTCAAACGAGATCCCGGGATCTCGGTCTCATATATGATAGGGAAATTCATATTTTCGGTATTAAGAGACTAAATGGGGGTTGGTATGTCTCTTATTTTTGATTATTCCTTAGATCCGAATGCAGACGATTTGAATATTGCGTGTAGAAGTTTACCCATATACACCATTTCAAGTCAAATTCAGGCCAATTAGGAAGAACTTGGTGATTTGTTTACCAATTATGATGAAATTCGAGATGCATGATGGAAATGGGATTCTAAAATGATATGAAAAAGTTCTCGAATATGGCCAATTTGGAAGAAACTCGGTTATTTCTAGACAGATTGTGATAAAATTAAATAAATATGACATGAAATCGGTAAAGAAACCACTGAGTTCTTACCTAATTGGCGAAATTTCAGAACTTCATGTTAAAATAATTTTAGTACTCCATCAATACCGGTCAAGTTCCTTCCTAATTGGCTATATTCCAGAACTTCATCTAAAACTCATTTTAGAATCACAATTATTATCATGTATCCTGGATTTCATTATAATCGGCAAAGAAATCACCAAGTTCCTTCCTAATTGGCCATTTTCCGGAACTTCATGTAATAATGAATTTAGAATCTCATTTCCATCTTGCAATAAAAACCAAGTTTATTCCTAATCGGTCTGAATTTAACTCGAAAATGCTATTAATGGATGAACTTCTAAACAGGATAATACTTTCTAAATTCGGATATAAGGGGCAATCGGATATCAGAGACAGGTTAGTCCAACATTAGGGTTTCAAACCGAGGTTTTACTGTAATATGTTATTCTTATGCCATTATGTAGTTAAACGAGTATATATAAAAAAATCGAAAACCGTGAAATCCCAGGATCTACTGGTCACACTTTTGAGACAAAACGGGATCCTGGGGTCCCGTTTTGAGAAACCCTAATACAAACTGGAGATCACAAACAAAGTGGCCGATGGCTTATCAAGGCTAAAATTAGAAGTAAAAACGCTTTCATTTTTAAGTGGCGATGCAATACACAGTACAGATGAGGATAGTACCACAGGTTATCCGACATTGTGAGGCTCCATTAAATGTATTTAGAAAACAACTAATAATCTCAGAAAGAAAGGGAGTTCGCGATTTGTGAGTGTCTTCAAATATGATACAAAGGAGTTAGCCCAGCTTGATATTCAAATGCGGGAGTAGCCGCCACGGAACCCCCCGCTTTCTGTCTTTTTCTTCTTTATCTCCCGCAACCTTCTATGCACCTAAAAACAAAAGAAAATTGACTTTCTACGTTCCATTCTAACTGATTTGATTTTAAAAAAATATAAAGCGCTGAAACCTCGCGGATCGAACTTCGGTCCTGAAAATTAACTCCCAACTAAACTCTTTAACTCAAACTTCAGCTCAATCTCCAACCCAATCGCTTTGCAATCCTCAACCAAAAATCCAACACCAACCCATTCAAATCAATCCTTAATATAACCCCAAACCCAACGTCTAATTCAATCCACAAATCAAACCCCAATCGAACCCTTCACTCAACCCCACCCTCAAATCGACCCCAAATTAATTCCCAATTGATTACCTCACTCAAATCCGACTCAATTTGAACTCAAACACTATTCAACCTTAACTCATTCAACCCAACTCTAAACTCAATCATAACTCAACCCCAACTCAACCTTCAATTAAAATCCAAACTCAACCCTCATTTCAACCCCAAGTCCCCAAATTCAACGTTCAACTCAAATCTTTAATCGGCAAGGTCCGGAAACTACATGCATACCTTAACCTCAACGCACAACCCCGCAAATGGAAACGAACTAAACCGCAAACTAAACTAGCAACTAAATCATCAAACCAGCATATTCGTATAGGACGGAAATTGTTTCGGGCTGTTTGCTAAACTTCAACATTGTTCGCACTAAGGTAGTTAAAAATTTGTAAAGGTACTTCCCGAACGGAAACCATTTTAGTTGGAAGATGTTAGATAAGTAGGCTTGGCATTAATTATTAGGTGAAAATGAAAACTTGATAAAATAACCATGGCATGAGAGTTACGATTTCCATGTTGTTATTTGGTTTTGAACATCAAAAGTAGTTAGATAAAAATTGTAACCCCCTTTTACAATTAAAATTCTAATTCAGATCTTTAAATTTGTGTACCCAACACCGAAGACAGAAAGGCACGAAATATGCAAAAACAAAATCCAATTTTAATAATTTTCCATTTATAGGTTGTCATTTGCGGCGACATGTCCCAATGTCCGGTCGAAGATCTTTCAATTTTGGTGGACGAAATTTTCTTCCCCATGTTGCACAATCCACAAAATCAAACGGATTGGCCCAGCATGATTGCTGAAGATGTTCAATCACATTTACAAGAACTTCGCAATACAATCGCTGAGGTAGGTTAATGCTCGCTCAAATATATTTAATCAATATAAATTTGTAACCAACACAAAATATTATGTCTGGGCGTTTTATTTATTTTTGTTTATGTTTACACCGTTATTGAAGGTCAAGGGTAGCATAACAAACAAAACAAAGTTACCATTACCAATAACAATGGAACATGTAATGAAAGTTAAATGTGATATATTCAATGGGTAAGTCTTTATACACATTTTATGAATGAAAACCACTTGTTGTCTCGCAATGACGTCATTTCGTATTTTTTTATTTACGTTTAGAAATCTTGGTGCATGTGATTTGAAATTAAAAAATTCACTCGAAGGTATTGTTATCAAGTGGGTATCATCCATATCGGATGTACTCAAAGAGGACTCAAATCAAATGTTCGCCAACAATATGTGCCCGACACCAATGCAGGAGATCGAATTTTGGAATAATCGGCTAATAAATTTGGAAAATATTTTCGCTCAGTTGTGTGGCGAAAAAATTAAGGCAGTCGCTTTGATACTCGAAAAAGTCGATTCCGTGTATTTTACATCATTCAAAATGATTTTTAAAAATTTAGTTCAAGCCCTCGTTATGGCACGCGACATTACACTTTGGATTACGCCGCTCACCAAACAAATTACAACATTTCAAAACACCGATTTTCTACAATCAAAACTCCTAATAAAACCACTCGTACACTGTGTCTGCCTAATATGGGCAAACTCGAATTACTACTGTACGAGTGCACAACTCGTTAAACTGCTTAAAATGATGGTGAACATGATGATCGTTGAATCGAAAAAATGTTTAGATCCAACCACCCTGTTTCAGGGCGATATCGACGATGAATTGATACGAATCGATCGGACAATCGAATATTTTAAATATTTCCGCACCGTCTACCATGAGTATCGACAAAATTTGGCACGATTTTTGGTCGCCGATAAAGCGATCCAACCGAGTTTTTGGTCATTTGACTCAAAACTAATTTTCGAATGTTATGATCTGTACTTGAAACGATTGGATGATGTAAAAAAAATTTTTATCACCTCAATTGATTTTTTGAAATTAGAAAAAATTGAGATTGGTGGTTTACGAGGTCGCGGCATTAGTCGCAGTATGGTTAAAATTGCAGATGATTTTCAAATATTATACTGTCAATGGATTGGTATACAGTATGACCCGCTGGATCCGTACGAAAAAGAGTTTTCATTGCAACGAAATATATTTTTCGACAAAATCGATACGCTCGAACGTAAATTAGCGTCACTCTTTGCCCTCGCCTACGACGAATGCTGCAATCTCGATCAAGTCACGAAATTAACACAAATGGCCGGAAATTTATTGACGCGGCCAATTATAAATCATGACGTTCAGTGTAAATTACAGTTGGTGGCAAAATTTTATTTAGACGATTTAGAAGTGGTGGACGATATTTTGTCGGAAAATTTGGAAATTTATCGTCACGCTGGTTGCGGTGGGATGCAAATCGATTACAATTTTACACCGGTTGCTGGTGCTCTAATGCTGATCGGTAAATTGCGAGAACGAATCGATCGACCGAAACACGATATCGAGCTGCTCGATTTTAATGTATTTGAAACGGAGTCTGGTAAATCGGCACTCTTCTGTTACCACAATCTGATGTCACGATTAAAGGAGTTCGAAATCGAAATATTTGATGATTGGTTGGTCACAGTGCCGGAGATTATTGCAAAAAATTTAAATTCGAATTTACTGCAGAAACTTGATTCACAGTTGCTCGAGGTTAATATCGATGTTGATATCGAAATTGTTTTGAAAGAGGTGCGATTTATTTCAAAATTTAATGCAGATCGAATTTCCGATGAGCTGCGCGCGCTACACGAGAATTCAGACGAATTATGGCAGGTTAAGTTAAAAATCTGTCGAATCGTCGAGTGGTACAACTTTCTGCGCGAAAAGACCAAACCATGTGAATTCAAATTGATCGAGAAACAAGTGATCGAAATCGATACCAAATTACGACATGGGCTCGAGGTAGCAAAATGGAATGATTATGATAACGAGTATATTGATGAGGTACGCGATCACATCAAGGAATTGTACGATCGGATGGTGAAATGTCAAAAAAATGTTAAGGATTTACAGATGAATATTCGGATGTGGGGTAAAATCCCGCTGTATGATCGCAAAGATAATCGTACAACAACCCTGTTAAATATCGAGGATCGTGAGATAAAAATCGCAAATCGGCGTCGAGAATGTCTTGAAACCGCCGAAGTGATCGCCAAAACGATCAAAACGAATTTCTATCTCATCCACAATTTGAGTGAAATACCAAATTGTGAGGTATTCACGACACGTAAATCTTCAGACGAATATAAACTGTTTAACGCGTACGAAGAATATATCGACCGGGTGGTCCTCGATGAGATTATCGACGCGGTCAATAACAGCCTCAAATATATCCTGTTCGAAATGGACAACCGGTTTAATCACAATGCACCCGTTTTTCAAGTCAAATACTATCTCGAAGATATGCAAACCCATTTCTCACCGTCACTGGTGCTCGATCCCAGTGCTGATGGCAACAGTTTTTTCAGCCTCATCAATCGAATACTCGACGACATTTATAATCAATCGAATGAGATTAAACGGGTGGTACCACCGTCGACGGACAATTATTTCCCATTTATTAAAACAAATCTGCGATTGGCCACCATGAAATCGAAAATTATCGATTTGGTGCGGGACACGATTAAATTTGCCGCCGACGATATGATGCGGTACGAGCAGTACGGATTCATATGGAAGGACGATAAGGTGCGACAATTGGACAATTTTTTAAAGTACAGCCGACTTTTAACCAAAGATGATATGCAGAAGATCGACGAGGTGGTTGTGGCCAAACCAAATTTGGAACATTTCAAGGATCAGGTAAGTATTTCAATCACAAAAAATATTTCGACTTTTTTGATCAAATTCCTCATTTCAGATCGACAAATTCAACGATCTCTACGACGAGATCAGTAATCTAGAACCATTGCAACACTACCACGTGTGGCTCGTAATCGACATCAAGCAATTCAAATTCACGCTACTCAATGAGATCTGCAAATGGAACAATCTGTTTAAAGAGCACTTGGTAAAATACGTGATTAGTGCACTGCACGAGCTTGAACAATTCATCAGCGATGGAATGCAGACTTTCCAGTTAAAAATCACCCAAAATGATTTCCCAGGATTACTAAAAATCATGTCAATCCTGTCGGAGATTAAAATACGCCAATCGAAAACCAATACAATGTTTGATCCGCTTCGCGACATTGTCGACCTGCTAAAACAGTACAATGTCGAGTTTAGCCCGGTGATTCAGGCGCAATTTATTGATCTGCCTGATAAATGGAGCCGCCTCAGACGCATGTCGTACGATATACGCCAGAGTGTGGCACCAATTCAGGCGTATCAGGTTGAGCAGATCAACAAACGAATCATACTGTTCGATGCCCGATTAAAATCGTATCGACAAATATTCCATCGACTACCATTCTTCCGGGTCCCGTGCGATCGAGTCTACGATTTATGTGACGAAATCAATTTGGAACTTAACGGCATTGAGCAGAAGTATGACAACCTTAAACAATCTGCGACTTTATTCGAATTAGTCCCACCATCGCGTGAAATACTTCGGCTATGCCGCAAGGAGCTCAAAATGTTGAAGCAACTGTGGGATTTTGTGCACGTTATTGAGTCGCTGGTAAACGATTGGAAGAAAACGCCGTGGAAAAAAATCGACGTCGAAGATATGGAGCAGGAATGTAAGAAGATGTCGAAAGAGATACGAATACTGGATAAGGGGATGCGAAATTGGCAGCCGTACCTATATTTAGAGCAGTCGATGAAAAATTTGGTCACCTCATTGCGAGCGATTACGGAGCTGCAGAATCCGGCAGTTCGTGAACGTCATTGGTTGGATCTGATGCAGGCGACCAAGGTATGTACATAGAGTTCGGTCCCGGCCATTTTTTCCAATAATTTCCTTCTTGTGTTACGTATATTCAGCTTATGGAAATTTATGGACGAGAGCTGCTGGTTAGTTTTATAGCATGCGCGCACTTAACTGCTAAAACCTTAATCTCTTCATTCAATTCTTGGTTTTTTTAGGTTAAATTCACAGTCGACGATTCAACGACGCTGGCCGATCTGCTCGATTTGCATTTGCACGAGTATGAGGATGAAGTGAAAAATATCGTGGACAAGTCGATCAAAGAGATGGGAATGGAAAAAACGATTCAGGATATGCAAAGCACATGGAACGAAATGGAGTTCGAGTACGAGGTGCATCCGAGGACCGAGCTTCAATTGTTACGTGCGACCGAAGAATTAATCGAACGGCTCGAGGATAATCAGGTGCAGCTACAAAACCTTCTCAACTCAAAGTACATCAAGTATTTTTATACCGAAATCCTTGAGTGGCAGTCACGATTGGCAAACGCCGATCAAGTAATCGGTATCTGGTTTGAAGTGCAACGCAAGTGGATGTATCTCGAAAGTATTTTTGTCGGGTCTGAAGATATACGTGCTCAGTTACCCGGTGATTCAGCCCGATTCGATTCGATTGATCGCGAATTTCGTAGGCTTCTAATAGAGTTGGCGGGCAACCGGAATGTCATCGGCATTACAAATCGCCCAAAATTATACAACAAACTTGATTTCTTGGTCACCCAGCTAATTTTGTGTGAGAAGGCGCTCAACGATTATCTCGAAACGAAACGGTTGGCGTTCCCCCGATTTTATTTTGTCTCATCCGCCGATCTCCTCGACATATTGTCGAATGGTAATAATCCAAAACTCGTGTCACGACATCTCACCAAACTGTTTGATTCGATTTCGGAATTAAAATTTGCCGACGATAATCGAAATGCGGTTGGCATGCTTGCAAAAGAGCACAGCGAGTTTGTTGGTTTTTCACACGACTGTGATTGTAGCGGCAAAGTCGAGGATTGGCTTAACCGTTTGACCAATATGATGAAACTAACTTTACACAACTCATTCGAGACGGCTGTCGCAAATTATGAGGAAAAACCACGCGACCAATGGATATTCGATTATCCGGCCCAAACATCGTTGTGCGGTACCCAAATCTGGTGGACCACCGAAGTAAATTCAGCTTTCGTTCATCTCGAAGAGGGTTACGAAAATTCACTACGCGACTACAACAAGAAACAGGTTCACCAATTAAACGCCCTAATCAATTTACTTCTGGGCGATTTAACATCGGGGGATCGTCAAAAAATTATGACCATCTGCACAATTGATGTCCACTCAAGGGACGTCGTAACCAAAATGATTACGCAAAAAATCGAAAATTCAATCGCCTTCCAGTGGCAAAGTCAATTACGACATCGATGGGATGCTAAGGCGAGTGACTGTTACGCCAATATATGTGATGCAGAATTTTTGTACGACTACGAATACCTGGGGAATACACCACGTCTTGTTATAACCCCGCTAACTGATCGGTGTTACATAACGCTGACACAATCGCTACATTTGATTATGGGTGGTGGACCGGCTGGACCGGCGGGGACTGGTAAAACTGAAACGACAAAAGATTTGGGACGAGCACTCGGCGTTATGGTCTACGTGTTCAATTGTTCGGAACAAATGGATTATAAATCGTGTGGAAATATTTATAAGGGGCTGGCACAAACCGGAGCCTGGGGTTGTTTTGATGAATTCAATCGGATTTCAGTTGAAGTCCTATCGGTTGTGGCGGTACAAGTAAAAACGATTCAGGATGCAATCAAGGTAAGTAGTTTTATATAGGCTGCACGATTACAAGATGCTTTAACTTTTGTATTCCAATCCGTATACGAACCCGCGCTATATTATGAAGGGAGGTAGACCATACGCTACTCTCGCCGATCATACCGATAAGGTAATCTCTTAAGTGTATGTGTGTGTGTTTATGGGTAGTTTAGTGTTCAGAGTGCGATGATAAATTATCGGAGTTTGTTTACCAATTGGCAATGCTTTTACGTAGCCCCGCGTACAATCTTACCTCAAAATGTCTAATTGTTTTTGAAATTTTTTAGGCCAAAAAGCTGAAATTCAATTTTATGGGTGAGAACATTGCGCTCGTACCAACCATCGGAATTTTTGTCACCATGAATCCTGGCTATGCCGGACGTACAGAACTCCCGGAAAATCTTAAGGCACTATTTCGTCCGTGTGCCATGGTCGTTCCCGATTTTGAGCTGATTTGTGAAATTATGTTGGTCGCCGAAGGATTTCAGGAAGCTCGGCTACTCGCCCGTAAATTCATCACGCTGTATACATTGTGTCGTGAGCTACTCTCCAAACAGGATCACTACGATTGGGGTTTACGCGCCATCAAATCAGTGCTCGTGGTGGCCGGATCATTAAAACGCGGTGATCGACAGCGGCCCGAAGACCAGGTACTAATGCGAGCGCTTCGAGATTTTAATACACCAAAAATTGTGACCGATGATGTCCCAGTATTTATGGGCCTTATCGGTGATTTGTTTCCAGCCGTCAATGTACCTCGAAAACGTAACGCCGAATTTGAAAAACTCATACGAAAATCGGCGTCGGATTTAAAATTTCAACCAGAAGATGGGTACATACTTAAAGTTGTGCAGCTCGAAGAGTTGTTTGCGGTTCGGCATTCTGTGTTCATCGTGGGTAATGCTGGCACCGGAAAAACGGCCATATGGAAAGGGTTATTCCGAACGTATCAAAACCAGAAACGGAAGCCATACTACAACGATCTAAATCCAAAGGCGGTCACCAATGACGAACTATTCGGGATCATAAACCCGTCGACGCGGGAATGGAAGGACGGATTATTTTCCGCACTGATGCGAGATCAAGCGAATATGAGCGGATCGGGTCCCAAATGGATTGTGCTCGATGGTGACATCGACCCAATGTGGATCGAAAGCTTGAACACGGTCATGGATGACAACAAGGTATTGACGTTAGCGAGCAACGAACGTATTGCGCTGACCAAAGAAATGCGGCTACTCTTCGAAATTGGCCATCTACGAACCGCAACTCCGGCCACAGTATCCCGAGCCGGAATCCTCTATATAAATCCACAAGATTTAGGTTGGTACCCTTACGTCTCATCGTGGATCGAATCGCGTGAAAACCAAACCGAAAAAAGTTGCATGTCCATGATGTTCGACAAGTATATCCCGTTGCTGCTGGAGTCGAGTAAAAAATTTAAAAAAATCACGCCAATCTCAGACATTTCCATGATCCAGATGACGTGCCACCTCTTGAATTGCCTGCTCACCCCGCTAAATGTTTCGATGGACGGATCTAAAGAATTGTACGAAATGTATTTTATATTCTCGGCCATTTGGGGATTCGGTTCGGCTCTTTTTCAAGACCAAATAATCGATTGGCGTGTTGAATTCAATAAATGGTTTGGAAACGAATTTAAATTGGCGCGATTACCAACCGATGGCACCGTATTCAACTATTACATCGACACAAAGACCAAACAGTTTTTACCGTGGTCAAATTTGGTGCCGGAATTTGAACTCGACACCGATGTTCCACTCCAATCGATACTGGTCCCCACTCAGGAGACGGCAAGGCTTAAATATTTCCTCGACATTTTGATTGAACGACGACATCCGGTCGTGCTGATTGGAGGCGCTGGATCTGGAAAAAGTGTGATCGTAACGGATAAACTGAATACCATGTCTGAGAAGTATTTAATTTCGAATGTGCCGTTCAATTTTTACACGACATCGGAAATGTTGCAGACCGTACTCGAGCGACCGCTCGAGAAAAAGGCGGGACGAAATTTTGGTCCGCCCGGCAATAAAACGTTGGTCTATTTCATCGATGATCTAAATATGCCCGAGGTGGATGAGTTCGGTACAGTACAGCCGCACACTATAATCCGCCAATTTATGGACTACCAGCATTGGTACGATCGGTCAAAGTTGACACTCAAGGATATCCACAATTGTCAATTTGTGTCGTGTATGAACCCCACCGCCGGAGCTTTCACAATCGATCCGCGACTTCAACGCCATTTTTGTACGTTCGCAGTAAATTTTCCGTCCACCGAATCACTTTTCCAAATCTATAATTCGATTTTGTCTCAACACTTGGCCAGCCCGCACTACAAATTCTCGATTCATGTGCAAAAAATGTGCTCGGCCATCATCCAGACCGCGCTAAATATTCACGCCAAAATGTTGGTCTATTTCTTGCCAACGGCCATCAAATTTCATTACATTTTTAATTTACGTGACTTGGCCAACATTTTTCAAGGTATGCTATTCTCGAATCATGAAACTTGCCCCGATCCGAATTCTCTGATTCGATTGTATATTCATGAGGCAACTCGCGTCTATGGCGATAAACTTATCAGTTACAAGGACATCGAAACATTTAAGAAGCTGATTACAGAGAATTCGAAAAAAGAGTTCGAGGATATGGAGGAGGGGAAAGTTTTTAAAGAGCCGACAATTTATTGCCATTTTGCACAGGGATTGGTGGATCCCAAATATATGCCGGTCGAGTCGTGGACTCAACTGGGTAAATTATTGGAACAGGCACAGGAAAATTATAATGAAATTGTCGGCGCCCTAAATCTGGTTCTGTTTGAGGACGCAATGAGTCACGTTTGTCGAATTAGTCGGATTATTGAGGGTCCACGTGGAAATGCATTACTCATCGGTGTTGGTGGTTCTGGAAAACAATCACTGGCACGATTGGCCGCATTTATATCCTCGCTTACGGTTACACAAATCCAGTTGCGGAAAGGATACAGCATGCTAGACCTTAAAAATGATTTGGCTGTGCTTTACACTAAGGTGGGCGTAAAAAATGTTGCGTCCATGCTTCTCATAACGGATTCACAAATTGCCGAAGAGGAATTTCTCGTCTTGATCAATGATATGCTGGCGTCGGGTGAAATTCCAAATCTCTTCCCCGACGATGAGATCGAGAATATTATTAATTCAGTCCGGAATGAGGTAAAGCAGCTTGGCGTTCTCGACACCAAAGCGAACTGCTGGCAACATTTCATCGATAAAGTTCGTCGAATGCTAAAAACTGTACTCTGTTTTTCACCTGTCGGTAACACATTACGAATTCGAGCCCGAAAATTCCCAGCCGTTGTAAACTGCACCGCCATCGATTGGTTTCATGAGTGGCCAAAAAAAGCGCTCGAATCGGTGTCACATAAATTTTTGTCCGAAATTGAAATGCTGCCCCAAGATTTAACGACTTCGGTAAGCACTTTTATGGCGTACGTTCATGGTACGGTGAATGACATGTCGCGAACGTATCGGCAAAATGAGAAACGGTATAATTACACGACACCAAAATCATTTCTCGAACTAATTTTTCTGTACAAAAAGTTGCTAACCGATAAAACATTTGAGCTCAATGAAAAAATTCGTCGGCTCGAGAATGGCATACAAAAATTATCAGAATGTGCGATACAAGTGGATCAGTTGCAGGAACAGCTTGCGACACAAGAAATCGATTTGAAACTTAAAAATGAGATGGCGGACAAATTGATCCATGTTGTGAGTGCTGAAAATGAAAAGGTGCAGCGTGAGAAGCATATTGCGGCGGAGGAGGAGAAGCGTGTTCGAATTATCGAGGATGATGTTGGGCTGAAAGCACGCCTATGTGAAGATGACTTGAGACGTGCCGAACCTGCTCTCGTAGCAGCACAGGAGGCACTCAATACACTAAACAAAAATAATTTGACCGAATTAAAATCGTTCGGGGCACCACCCGAAGCCGTGGTAAATGTATGTGCCGCCGTAATGGTTCTCTTCTCACCCAGAGGTAAAATCCCCAAAGATCGAAGTTGGAAGGCGGCTAAAGCGATGATGGGGAAAGTTGATCAATTTTTATCCGACCTTCTTAACTACGATAAAGAACATATACGGTCGAATGTTGTTCAGGCGCTTCAACCCTATTTGAAGCACAAGGAATTCGATCCGACGATTATTGCCGCAAAATCGACAGCGGCCGCCGGATTATGTGCCTGGGTAATCAACATCAATAAATTTTATGAAGTATTCCTTGTAGTCGAACCCAAGCAAAAGGCACTTAAGGATGCGCAGCGCGAGTTACGAGATGCCCAAGAAAAGCTGCAAGTACTAAACGAACAAATCAGGGATCTGGAACGAAAAACTAAACTGATTCAGGACGAATTTGATCGGGCACTCGATGAGAAGCAAAAATGTCAGACCGAAGCGGATAAGACTACGTTCACGATTAATTTGGCTAATCGGCTGGTTGGTGGCCTGGCATCAGAAAATGTACGCTGGCGCGACTCAGTAACTACGTAAGTATCTATCTGTATATATACAGCCCGAATTTTTTATAACACGATCCGATTTTCAGATTTAAAAGCCAGATCGTCACACTACCAGGAGATGTCTTGTTAGTTTCATGCTTCATATCGTACGTTGGCTGTTTCACACGAAGCTACCGGACCGATCTACTCGAACGATTGTGGATTCCAACATTCCAAAATATTAAACCATTCATTCCCCACACGTACGCGGTTGATCCCCTGCGTCTGGTTTGTGATGAAGCCCAAATTGCGTTGTGGAATAATGAGGGACTACCGAGCGATCGAATGTCGACTGAGAATGCCACAATTTTAAGCAACTCGTCAAGATGGCCACTTATGATTGATCCACAACTGTAAGTAAATATTTTGAATCAGCCTAACATCTCTCTAATTTATTTAATTCCCGCAGGCAAGGTATCAAGTGGATAAAACAAAAATTTGCCAAGAATTTGACCGTGATTCGGCTATCGATGAAAGGATATATTGATGCGATCGAAAAGGCACTCGCCGAAGGAAGAATCCTGCTGATTGAAAATATCGATGAAACCATCGATGCTGTACTCGAACCATTACTCGGGAGAAACCTGATCAAGAAAGGGAAATACATAAAAATCGGCGAGAAAGAGATGGACTACAACCCCAAATTTCGTTTGATTTTGCACACAAAAATCGCGAATCCTCATTACAAGCCAGAAATGCAGGCACAAACAACCCTAATAAATTTCACTGTAACTCGCGATGGTCTTGAAGAGCAACTCTTGGCTGAGGTGGTTAAAGCGGAGCGTCCAGATTTGGAACAGCTTAAAACTGAGCTCACCACCCATCAGAACACATTTAAAATTTCGTTAAAAGCGCTCGAAGATGATTTACTGAAAAGACTCGCGTCGGCCGGTAAAAATGTCCTGGACGATCCAACACTCGTACTTAACTTGGAGAAGACGAAAAAAACGGCCGAAGAAATCGAGGAAAAGGTAAAGGAAGCTAAAATAACGTCCATCGAACTCGATATAGCACGTGAACATTATCGTTCGACCGCTGAGCGCGCATCCATTTTGTATTTCATCCTAAACGATTTGCACAAAATCAATCCGATCTACCAATTCTCGTTGAAAGCATTCATCGGTGTATTCAAGAATGCCATTACGAAAGCCAAAACCGACCGTAAACTTCATATACGTCTCGAGAATTTAATTGACTCGATTACATTCTCTGTGTTCATGTACACGAGCCGAGGGCTCTTCGAAAAGGACAAACTCATTTTTATGTCACAAATGGTGATCCAGATTCTGCTACAGGCTAAGGAAGTGCACTTGATTGAACTCGATTTTTTGTTGCGATACCCGTACATCCCAAATATCACATCACCGTACGAATTTTTATCGAATATCGGGTGGGGTGGCGTAAAAGCTCTGTCGGCCATCGATGAATTTCGAAATTTGGATAAAGATATCGAAAATTCGACTAAACGATGGCGAAAATTTATCGAATCTGAATGTCCGGAAAAAGAAAAACTTCCGGGTGAATGGAAAAATAAAACGGCATTGCAACGGATTTGTATAATGCGAGCACTGCGTCCCGATCGTATGACATACGCGATTAAAGTATTTGTCGAAGAGAAATTGGGATCAAAATATGTTGAGGCCAGGTCTATCGAGTTTAAAAAATCATTTGAGGAGTCATCGAGTACGACTCCAATATTTTTTATACTATCACCCGGTGTCGACCCTCTACTCGATGTCGAGAAAATTGGTCGTAAACTTAATTTTTGCGCAGACAATGGGAATTTTTTTAATGTTTCACTTGGGCAGGGGCAAGAGGTGATCGCCGAACAAGCGATCGATACAGCTTCAACGGAAGGTTACTGGGTGATTTTGCAAAATATTCATCTAGTCGCTAGCTGGCTACCAATGCTGGAGAAAAAAATGGAATTCACGATGGATGTAGCACACGAAGCGTATCGGCTTTTTATAAGCGCGGAACCCGCCAGCTCAGCCGAGTATCACATTATACCGCAAGGAATTCTTGAGTCATCGATTAAAATAACGAATGAACCACCGACTGGGATGCAAGCGAATTTGCATAAGGCTCTGGATAATTTCAATCAAGAAACGCTCGAGATGTGCTCAAAAGAGGCGGAATTTAAATCGATCCTATTTACGTTGTGCTATTTTCATGCCGTGGTTGCGGAACGTCGTAAATTTGGTCCACAAGGTTGGAATCGCAGCTACCCATTTAATGTTGGTGATCTAACGATAAGCGTTTACGTTTTGTTTAATTATCTGGAGGCGAATAATAAAGTGCCGTGGGAAGATTTACGGTATCTATTCGGTGAGATTATGTACGGTGGTCATATCACAGATGATTGGGATCGTCGATTGTGTCGTACATATTTGGAGGAATTTATGCAACCCGATTTAATCGATGGTGATTTGTATTTGTGTCCAGGATTTGCTGCACCACCGAATTCTGATTTTCAAGGTTATCACCAGTACATCGACGCAAATCTGCCGAGTGAATCTCCGTATTTGTACGGGCTGCATTCGAATGCCGAAATTGGAACACTAACCACACTTTCAGATCAACTGTTTAAAACGATTTTTGAGCTTCAACCACGTGATTCGGGTAGTGGCCAAGGGAACTCGATTTCACGTGACGAAACAGTTAAAATAATTTTGGAGGATATTATTGATAAGCTGCCCGAAGAATTTAATATGAACGAGATAATGTCACGAGTCGAAGAGCGATCACCGTACATCATAGTCGCATTCCAGGAGTGTGAACGCATGAATTATTTGCTACACGAAATGAGACGATCCCTTAAGGAGTTGTATTTGGGACTAAAGGGTGAGCTAACATTTACGTCGGAAATGGAGAGCCTAGAGGAATCACTATTTTATGATCATGTCGCCGTTAAATGGGATCGACTCGCATATCCAAGTATGCTCGGTCTACAGTCATGGTTCTCTGATTTGCTAATACGTTACAAAGAACTCGATATGTGGTCATCAGATTTTACACTACCGCCATCTGTATGGCTAGCCGGATTTTTTAATCCGCAAAGTTTTTTAACCGCAATCATGCAACAAACTGCACGCAAAATGGAATGGCCACTAGATCGTATGTGTTTGTGCTGTGAGGTAACCAAAAAGTATAAAGAACACTATACTACACCGCCCAAGGAGGGGGCATTTGTAAACGGATTATTTATGGAAGGTGCCCGATGGGACATTCAAACTGGGGCTATAAGTACATCACGGCTCAAGGAATTATTCCCGATGATGCCGGTCATTTATATTCGAGCCATTACGCAAGAGAAACAGGAGACGAAAAATATTTACGAGTGTCCCGTATATAAAACTCGATTACGTGGACAAACCTATGTATGGACATTTAATTTGAGAACACGAGAACGAGCTGCTAAATGGATTTTGGGCGGTGTTTGCTTGCTGCTTCAAGTTTAGTAAATCACAAAATTTTATATTCTTTGTTGAATTAGTAACGCACCTTAATAAAAAAAATTATCCTCTTAATTAATTGTTGTGACATCTATATTTTGGAATATTAACTCATTTCTTTTTTAATGTGTCTTCGATAAAATTTTGTTGTTTTGCATTCGATTTTTGTGTTTACCAATAGAGGCTGCAATGCTGCATGTTTAATTGGAGCGTTACGCTAGTGGCGGCCAGATGTCAGTCGAATTAAATAAAATGAATTGTTGTCGTTGATATAAAAATTATTAAGGTAAGATACCAATTTGATTTAATTTGGTAATTTACTACCTGTATTAAATTTGGTGGTCAATTTTACCTTTTGTCCGTTTTTATTATTATTTGTGTTTGAGAGGCGGCACTCGGAAACGATATTAAGTGGTTTTATACATACGTGGGTGGTCCAGCACCATGGGATGCTTTATAATTTAAATACGTGCTCAATTGGGTAAAAATGGAAAATATTTATTTACATTTTGTGTTGGAAATACTATATCAATTGGTTTGACATTTTGCTAATACATACAGCCCCGTCTCTTGTTTTTAAGAAACAGCCGCATATTCTGATTATACGCTAAAATCGATCAAATCCATTTTAAAAATTAAAAACCAATCATAATCTCGTGCATATCAAATTTCATGTATGAGAAAATTGTGTGTGCGTTGTGTGCAGCTTCTCGTAGAGTCTATTGTAAAATGTAAATATCCTGGTCTAGGAAAAACCAATCAGAGGATGTACGGACACACTAAAAGTCATCTCTGCATATACATATATACCTGCGAGTAAACAATGAATAGAAAATTTCTCGAGCCGACCACCAACAATTTTATTTCGAAATGTAGAATTGGAACAATAGGAAAATTTTTATAAAGATATCAAAATTGGAAAAAAGATATGATTTTTGATGGATTGCTGCTATATAGCTGTATAGAGATGGATGGATGGATGATAGTCCGACGAACCTTACAAAAAATAGCAAATTCACATTCATACATATTCGGAAAGACATTTAGATGATGAATTCATTTACTTACTAAAGTCAATATTAGCTTAACAGTCTAAAATTTTTTTGTGTATTGTCTAAAATATATACAAAATATGAGGGGGAGGTGTTGTGGTACCACCACCCATCCAATTATGTTTTAAAGGGATGCAATACAAACTGAGTGCAAAGCATTTTTAGACACAAAATTCTCAAAAAATTAAGGAAACGATTTAACGTAATTAATTAGATCTAGAGAGACGAGCCAGACGCACCTAAAACCAAATTACCAAATTTTAATTTTTCCCACCACCATTCCCGACTTCCAAATTCTATAAAGTGAAATTTAAAACTTTAAAAATTTGATCCATTTAATTTATTTTTGTTGTTATTGTTGTTAATAAAATAAATAAAAATAAAATATTTAGTTTCTCGTCTAAAGTTTTAGTATAGGAAGTAGTTTTGGTTTAGTTACTTACATTCCCAGTTATTACCCATCAATCGTGTATTATACTGTATGTAGGAGGGTTGAATATAAAATACGATATCGTTAATATTGTGGGATGGATTTTTTCTGTTGTATGTGGGTTCAAAATGGTCGTACATAATACATATTATATTATCAATTTGACATCAACAGTGGCATACTGTTTTCTTTACTATTGTCCTGTCATAAAAGCTACAAAAAAATATTTCAAACAGGATGCACCGAACATAATTATCTTGAACAATCTGCGTACCTAATTATTAAAAAAAATTAAAGAACAAAAGAAAATAGTCGCACAGGTTATATGGATTGTGATAAAGGTGAGGGCACCATGCTATAAAAGATTGTCGATGCATTTAAAATTTTATAAATTTATGACGAGAAATATTTTTGGGAGTTAAGTGTTAAATTTAACCAATGTTGGTCGTAAAACCAAAAGAAAGAATGAGGCGCCAAAATCATAAAATTTGCAGAATAATTTTATATTGATGGAAATCAATCATGAAAATGATTTGTATACCTACCGGCGATACTTTTTCTGTACCGGATTATTACAACAACAGCACAACGTTGCAGTTGATCTAATCGATGAATAATGTAAAAATATAAAATTATCAAAGAAAATATCTAAAATTTGGCACACTGCAAAATCAAGTGCCGATCGAGCTCGTGAGTACAGAAAACGAATAACACAATCCAAACTCAATTTCACCTGTACCAATTCAGCCGTTCAGTCTAACGCAAGAATAAGTATGTACAAAGTTACAAGCAGCTATTTTGAGAAACACTTTATAGCAAATAGTTTTGGTCATACTTGCTACATTTACGATAGCCCATGGTTTAAAAATAATCTGCGACTTGTGAAGGAAAAACACAGACAAACGATCCAATCAGCAATTCCAAATATTGATAGTCCGTAAAGTAAACCATACTCGATGGTACGATGTTATGATGATATTATGGTATGCAGGAATGGTGGAGTGATGGTAAGACATACTCATGGTGTGATGGTTCGACTTTGAGGCATGAAAATATATCGGAAAACATGTCAGAAACCATTAAACCACTTTAAATAATAACAATACATGTAGATTTAACATCCCGTATTGGCCAATAAATAAGTTTATGGTATTGTTGCCTATGAGTGTGGATGAAGAGCGGCGAAGACGATTAACACAAAAAGCAAAAACGCTTCGTCAAGATTTAGAAGAAAACGTTCACAATAACTTACAACAATTTTTATCGAAGCATAATTTATTTGGCACTGGATGAATATTTAAATATCATAAGAGCAAATATCACAAGGCCCACGTTGTTGAAACAACGAAATATTTACAGATCTAATATTGATTTGCAGGACCTACTGAACACTGTATCGCTTAGGAAAACACAAGCCCTCCCGTTTCGGGTGGATTAATTGCGCGTGAAGCTTTTAAACTTCCGCAACCGCTTCACGAACAACAGTTCTTAGTGGCGGGAATCAACGTCGAAACAACGATGTACGCGCATGCGGTGGGTGCTCTGGATGCGCGACTCCATGACACTCTCGCGTATTTGATCACCAGCGCGAAGGGTACACATCCGTACACCACCTTTAAGACAGGAAGCCGTCGCAGTTGTTGAGCAAGATGAGATTGAATGCGGGCAACAATTTAAACGAATCTACCCTGCGGCAGTTTTGGATGAAGAGGTTGCCGCAGCAGGTTCAAATGGTGCTCACACCTTTCGAGAACGACGTCTCCCTGCCGGTCTTGGCGGAACGGGCTGACGACGTGCACGAGACGATGGCGCATGCACAGATTAATGTCCTTGAGGCGTCCCCGTCTGTATCAAACCAAAATTCCCATCTTTCGATCAATCAACAATTTTCTGAATTCCGCAAGACTCTATTAACCGAAATATCGGAAATCGTTCAACACCATTCTCGATCCCGCTCAAATTCAAATTCTAGGCGGAATTATAATTCAAGACAAAATTCACCAAACTTTCGAAAAGCATACTATCAAAATTCGGGTGATCCGTCCGTGTCAAATGAATACACATATTATTATCATCAATGTTTCGGAACCAAGGCAAAAAAATGCAAACCCGGCTGCCAATTTTTGTCTAGAGCTAACCCTTCCGATAATAATGTTTCAAAAAACCAATAAGTCATTCGCAACTGGCGGAGTGCAATGACGTATCTAAATCCAGCCGCCTTTTAATTTTTGAAATTTTTCTACAGACACATTTTTTAATAGATACAGGCGCGGATGTCTCAGTCTTGCCAGCTCGTTTCGTTCGGAATCCAAGGGTTGATCCATCGTTCAGGTTATTCGCGGCGAATGACTCTACAGTAAACGCTTTCGGAACCAAAATTTTAAAGCTTGACATCAGACTACGCCGCGAATTCTCCTGGGAGTTCATCGTTGCTGACGTGTCAATGCCTATCATCGACGCAGATTTCCTAAGGAATACCGGGTTGCTAGTGGATATACAAAGACAAAGGCTTATAGACCCGTTAACCTCTTTGTATTCCCATGGTGCGCTTACCTCTAACGCGGGTTCCACGGTGTCTAGGATCGACAGGTCAGTGACGGACCCAGGAGTCTTCAACGTTACTTCAAAATTTCCAACAGTTATTTATGGCGACATCAACCTCAACGCTACAAAACATAACGTTACACACAAACTAGCGACGAACGGACCACCCATTGCATGCAAACCCGACGACTGGCACCGGACAAATTCATCATCGCGAAGACAGAATTCGAAAACATGATGAAACTCGGGATTTGCAGACCTAGCAGCAGTCCTTGGTCCAGTCCAGTACATTTAGTGTTGAAAAAGAATGGAGAGTGGAATCTCCTTGCGGAGATTTCCGAGTACTTAATCGGATCACGATCCCCGACCGGTACCCAATTTTACATCTCCAGACCGATAAACACAACGATAGACCTTGTCAAGGCTTACCACCAAATTCCCATTGAACCGACGGACATTCCAAAAACAGCAATTTCGACACCTTTTGGACTCTTTGAATTTTGTAGAATAACTTTCGGCCTTCGCAATGCAGCACAGTCGTTCCAACGCCTTATGCACTCAGTCCTACGAGGACTTGACTTCTGTTTCGTATATTTGGACGACGTGCTGATTGCCTCAAAAAATTACGAGGAACATCTGAGACACATCAAAATTATTTTCTCGAAATTAGAAGAACACGGTCTCGTAGTAAATGCGGACAAGTGCAACTTCGCAAAAAACGAAATTCTCTTTTTAGGCCACATGGTAACTGGACAAGGTATCTTACCATCGCATGAACAGGTTCAAGTCATCAAAAATTTCGAACGACCACTGACTATAAAACAGCTCAAACGTTTTTTAGGGATGGTTAACTTTTATCGTCGCTTCATTCCGGGTGCTGCTGTCGACCAGGAATTGCTGAACGACTACCTAAAAGGTCGACAGCAGCTATTGAAGCGTTCGATAACTGTAAAAATAAACTTACGGACGCTACCTTACTGATTCATCCTTCATCATCAGCACCTCTGGCCATCATGGTTGACGCTTCCGACACGGCGATCGGAGCAGTGATTCAGCAGTTCATTTCAGATACTTGGCAACCACAGTGCTTATGATCGTGAACTCCTAGCGGCTTATTCGGGGGATCAAACACTTTCGGCACCTCCTCGAAGGTCGTACCTTCACGTTGTACACCGATCATAAACCTCTGATCTACGCTTTTAATCAGAATCCGGAAAAAGCATCTCCTCGTCAGTTTAGACACTTAGATTTCATTAGTCAATTCACAACCGATATCCAGCATATCTCCGGTATCGATAATGTCGTAGCAGATACTCTCTCACGTATTAATCAAATTACTATTCCCAGAAGTATTTATTATGCGATCATCGCAGATGCACAGACCAACGACGAAGAACTTCAAGAAATCTTAAGGAGTAATACTGTTCTCAAATTCGAGAAATTCCCGGTTGTTTTCAATTCAAAAACCTTAATTCATTGTGATATTACAACTACTACACCTACGCCAATCATTCCGCTAAAATTTCGGAAGCAAGTTTTCGAAGCGTTTCATATAATCTATTGTCGTCAAAGCATCCATTAAACTTTTGACTCAGAACGTCATTTGGCGAAAACTCCACTTAGTACATATAAATTAACTTCTCAACGCTTTTCGTTTATTCACCTCGATATCATTGGTCCGTTACCGGTTTCTGATAATCAGCGGTATTGCGTCACGTTGATTGATAGATACACGCGCTGGCCCGAGGCGATTCCAGTTTCTGATATAACTGCTGCTACCGTCGATTTCGCGGTCTACTCTCATTGGATAGCTCGCTTTGGTGTGCCAGAGTGCATTGTCACGGACCAAGGCATGCAATTCGAATCACAACTTTTCCACGAACTGGCTAACTTACTGGGGTTCGAGCGAAGGAAAACAACTAGTTACAATCCAAAATATAATGGCACGATCGAGCGATGGAACCGCGTCATCAAGTCTGCCATTATGTGCTACGATCGAACAGATTGGACTAGTGTTCTCCCTATTCAATCTTACTAGGACTACGGACAACGTACAGCGACGAACTCGTATACGGACAAACGACGCGAGTTTCAGGTGCCTTTTTGGATACAACGAACGTTCAAATTTCACAGTTAGACTTTGTAACGGATATCAAACGACACTTTGAAGAAATTAAACCTGTACCGGCTTCGCGACATGCAACGGACAAAATTTTTATTAGCAAAGATCTGCATACTTGCTCGCACGTTTTTTTACGGACTGATGCAGTACGCAGATCACTGCAAGTCTGCAACCACCATATACAGGACCGTTTTTAGTTATCGACCGTACACCAAAATTTTACACGTTAGAATTGAACAGAAGACACGTCAAAATTTCCATCGATCGACTTAAACCTTGTTACACGGACAATCAAGACACACAGACTACACAAACTAGACCATCCTTACCGACTCACGAACCAAAACTTCCTATTCCGGCTGAAGTACCTAAATTACCTACTGTGGAGCCGAAAATTCGCAAGCAGGTTCGTTTCGATCTTACGCCAGAACCGGCGCACAAAACTACGAGGTTGGGTCGGGTATCCAGGCCGCCCATTCGTTTCACGGATTAAAGTACGATCGATCTTCGATCGCTCTGGGAGGGGAGTATTTGTGGTGTCAACCAAATTAGAATCATCCCGACTTTCGCCGAGCAAATGAAAATCAGTTCAAATTTCGATATCTAAATTAAATCAGTTAATATTATAAAATTACCGGCACTGTTAAGAATAGTAAGTACAAAATCTAAATAATGTAGTAGTTAGTGAAAACGCAGCAAGCAAACAAAAAACGTTTGTTTGGAAAAAAAAACAATAACAGAAAATTATTGACACAACGACCGAAAAGGATTGCTGTTGATTTTAGAGCGATTAAAAGATAATAGAAAATAAATCTGAAGAAACAGAAAATAAATTAGTGTTTCAATATTCCTGCGAACCCTCAGTTGGAAGTAGCGGACGTTCCAGCGATCTACCAGTGGTTGTGATAATTATTCGTCACACGCCGAACGTCGGCTTTATAGACATCGGATCAACCAAAAGTTTTATAGAATTTATGAAAAATAACTTTGAAATGGACTTAATTTAATCGAATATACTTGATTTAGAAAAAGAATTTTCAGGTGATTACATTCACGTCAACTTTAGGAACCGCGGTTCCCCTGTTTGTTTTTTCAAACTAAATCAGCTAAATTTTGTATCAGAATTTTTCCTTTGAACCAGCTGAATAAAATTTAATCTACGGTAGCTATATATTATGCTGTTCCAATAGCATGCAATTTTTACATTCGTGGGGACATACCACACATCCTGAATGTCTCACCATTAAGCTTTCAAAGCCAATAGTATAGATTCAAGATGTTTATGATATTAACTGCGGTGAGAGTTTTTCGAAAAGATTTTAGAGAAATAAATTTAGAATAATGATCCAAACCGATAAAAATCTAAGCATTTCCGTGTTTGGATCTGGCATAAGGCCGTACAACCACTCTTTGCACATCCACCTCGGTTCGGTTGGTGTAATTTACCGGGATAATTTTTTCACATATAGGCTTGCGTGGTCAGTGATGATGGTGAAAGGATATCGTTTAAAATATGCTCGGAACTCCTTTATGCTACGCATAGTCTCAAAACACTTTAGCTCAGTAATGGAGTAATTTCGCTGTGTTAGGTAATTAATACGTTTGAGGAGGAAGTGGCTTTTTTCATGGTTTACTGTTAAACCCACATCAAACAATCTTTTGGCAATAATTGACAGCAATCTGAGATTTTCAAATGTCCTAGAAGTAATTAGAAGGACATCCAGATACACGAAAACGCAAACGTGAAATTCGTGAGGAATCACAAAATTCATTAACCTGCAATTGTTACAAATGGCTACCAGGGAACATAAATGCCGTCTTTTCTCGAGACGCATTATCCAAAAGGGTTTGCCAAATTGCATCTTTCAAGTCAACACTTGAGATCTACCTTGTTTCCTCCAATCGGCTGATGAGTCCGTCGATTACAGGCAGCGAATGCGAATCCATTTTCGTCACTTCGTTCACTTGTCTTGCAACCAAACCAAACGAACCTTGCTATTTGGATTACGAACTATTCTCACAGCAGAGATAACATTCGATCTAGGCATATCAGAACGATCCATAAAAAAAATATGGAACCTGCCAATTCGAACTTCAAGTAAAATAAAGATACAGGATAGTATCGCTGCTTTATTGAAGTTTTGCCAAGGCAGTTTTTGTTAAATGAAGGAAATTGTTTAACGATAGCATCTAAACGAAATTTTGGTCATGAGAAAGAAGGTGCGGAAATCAGAATCAGCTTTATTCAACTCCGAGATAGATTTTGAAATTATTTTAAATAAATTGTCACCGTTGTAGCAGACTTTGACTTATGTAAATATGAATGAATTTTACCGGATTGCTAATAATTGTAAATAATTCTAATTTTGGACTAAAAAAATAATTTTTAATTACCGCATTGCTAGATTTTCGTCGCATTCGTGACAAATGTCATTTTATCAGGTGCATCATTTTAACTTTTTTACTCGAGAGACGCTTTCTCTACTTTTACAATCGTCAATAAGGTACACTATTAATACCCATATCAGCGTATGGTCCATCCAAATGATCGGTAACGAAAGCTTCCGAAATAATTTGGTGCCTTGCGTTTTGTCTTAATATTTACAAACCCGAGATTTAACGACCGAGGTAAGATTTTCAAGAATAAAATTCAATTTAGAATTGGGACTTGGTAGTAACAAAATTGGTTACGGCCGAGAAATTTAATTTTGGTTTGGTACGATTTTGCTGGGAATTGTTGGTCAAAGTTTTTGTCATATATTCATCCATCTTTTCCTCATCCGCAACAAAATAATTGTAGGGGTTTTGAACATTTAGCAAAAGTGTATCCTATAATTGAAGACATGAATATGTGATATGTAAAATTTTCATAATTTTACAGAAATGAACTTCAAAGTTTCTACGATTCGTTTTAAAACACTTGTTCTTAGTATAGTTTAGTATTCATCCGCTTTAAATTCTCTAGTTTTGCGAAGATTTATTGGGACAGGTCTTGATTGATGTTATGTGACAACACAATCAGGTCCAGTGAAATACTCACAGCTATGATTACATTAACAACAAGCGAGGGGAAACGAAAAACCAAGTCAACACTGAAATATCAGGAATGGGAGGAAAGGAAGCCTAGGTCTACAATCACAAAGTCGAACTGAATTTATCCGCGAGGTTTCAAAGTTCCTTCGAGATTTAGTTTGAGGCAATAGTGTTTAAGAAATTAACCGACAATGTTCCAGACGTCGACTTTGGGACCAACAAATGGAGACATTTGCAGAATTTACAACTAGCAGATCCACAATACAACAAGTACAGTAGCATCGACGTCATAATCGCCGTTGACTATTATCCCTTAATTCTAAACAATAACATCATTAGAGGACGCCCACAAGATCCAATTGCCCAAGAAACTGAACTTGGTTGGATCATAATGAGAAGAACAGAAATGTGTTACATGTTTCAGATTTAAACAAACAACGCTCAACCAACTAATGAGCGATCTACCGACCTGCAGAGTGACTCCTTCACGGCCGCTCAGCAACGTGAGTATTGATTATGCCGGACCGATTCCACTAAAGAACAAGATAGGAAGAGGTCAAACCACGTACAAGGGATACATTGTGATATTTGTGTGCATGGCCACCAAGGCTATACATGTGGAAGTAATCAGCGGATTAACAACAGGAGCATTGATGAAGGAAGAAACATTGCCACCTACGCGTTGGAAATTGGAGAGAATACAGGAGGTCCATACTAGCTCAGATGGATTGGTTCGTATTGCATCAATAAAATGCAACCAGATTATCTATAAACGACCAATCACCAAACTTTGCAAATTACCAAATGAAGAAGATAATTCTTGGTCGCAACAAATAAGCAACACAAACGAAGCTCAAGATGTAAAACCAACAACAACTAACAACAACACCTCAATCAGGCAGCAACCAGGAAGACTGGCGAAAAGGGGAATCAAGATTCATCTGGCATTGTTGGCCTTGATGAGCGTCTAAAGAATCGATACAGATTGAGAACTTCTAAAATCCCACTTCTGTATCTATCTTGTGAAAATCAGTAAGATGGAGCTAGTTGCCATGAGATGGACTTTAATTGTGCGATATAATCTGAATATGTACATATTGGGAAGAAACAATTCAAGCAGACCGCCTCATAAGCGGCCTTGCAATTATATGTGGCAAAATTAACAATAAATATGGAGAAATTCAATTGTGAACTATTTATGCAACTACGATCCCAAAGGAGTAGAATAAATGAGGACAATTTACTATCATCTAATAAAGAAGTAACAAGAACGAAGCGAGGAATTGGTGACACACCAGGGCTAGTGTTAGGTGACATGTTCCGAATATTAACTCAGAGAGAAGTAAGCCAATATGAAGAACATTTTCAAACTGATAAAAAATCAAACCTCAATAATTGATAACACATAGTAAAAATCGCTAAACCTAGCCAAAATGCCACAATACAAGCAATTATTAACAATCAGAGGGGGTTGCAGCGCCTGGACAAAGGCATAAATGACACGCGTATAACGCAACAACAGGTATTAACCATTTTGGTGACATCCATTGAGCTGGCCGTCGCCATTGGAAATTTACGATTCATGCAGGAAGTACTGCTAGTTGTTATACACAATGTACACCTCAACATCCTGCATCCACATTTATTGAGTTCATCACAACTTGAAGGACAGATAACAGCCATCAGAGAATAACATATATCAGTTTCCATAACAATTCCTGGTCACGAATTACGCAAGTTATACCACTTATTTAAAAGTATGACAACCAGGATACGAGTAACGAAGGGATATGTGATAATTTAGATTTCAATTCCTTTATCATACACCTGGTCTTACACGACATATATTCAGTAGTAGGTAGCGTTTCCCAATACAGGGAAGACATTCATATATATGTAGTACCAAAAACTGAATTTGTTGCCGTTGATATTCAAAATGAACATTTGACGCAATTAACAGCCAGAAATCAAACACATTTCGTGCAAACTTCACCTTCTTAAATATTTTGTCAAACCTATGACTGAACAGCCAAAAGTGGAAAATTGATTTTAAACGTCCCAGGGTGTAATCTGAATAAGAAATAATTCCCGATGGACTTGATGTCTTGTCCTAGAGCCTAGACACAGCCTCTCCACCATTATTATACATATAGATATAGATGCCAACTTCTAATTTTTACGTGCTCTTGCAATTAATGCTGTTCATTAGATAATACACATAATACATAGGTGCTACATTTTTTTCCTTAATTGCAAATTGATAAAACGTAAAAAATTATTTTCTTTTACCTGGATTTGTTTATTTAAAAAAACAAAATCTTACGTCGTGAAATGATCTAAAATTATAAAGGATGCATATGAATAGAATATTTTCTTTAGGATCTTGATGTGCATATACGAGAAAGGTTTTTTTACTAGATAAACAATAGCAACGTTTTTATTTGTGAAGGAGTGAAGTGGTTGAAAATATTTGGTCTAATTTATGTTAAGTGACGAAATATTTTAGAATGTTTTTTTGGTACAAAACTGTTACATTTTCGAGTGTGTGCCGGTGTTTATTTTGATTATTACTTATAGATGAAATTTAATTTTATGACGATGAAAGACCACACACGTAGTTAGACACGGGGTTTTATGTAAACATTCTTATACTTATTTCAAATATTTTTTATGGTTTTGGGTTATTCATATTATATAGAGGATTTTTGACCTACCTAAATATTGCTTATAATATTGGATTAAGCATAGTCAGGCATTTTGTTGTTTAAGTCTCTGAATAAAAAAGCTTGCTAGTCTCGCATGCGAGTAGAGTTCGGTCACGCAGTCTAATATGTCCGTAAAAATTGAATAATTCAAGTTTTGATAAGAAAATTTATTAAATTGCAATATGAGGTAATTATAGAGATTACACTTTGATTTGATTTGATTTGATGTGAGTGTTCAATCAAAACTAAGCAAGACCCTCAAAACAAAACCGAAACATAGGACAGGTTTATTTGTATTAAAGAATGAGAGAGTCTCAGTTCTAATTTTCTCAAGTAAAACTCCCTCGGTTAAACGGATTATTCGCTCAAGTAAAGTTTCACTGTTGTATAAGATAAAATAGTTAACACAAGACGACATGTTACTAGCATAAGACAACTTTCCACCTTCAGGTACCACACAAACCGTAAATATTGCAAAAAGGATTGCCTTTCTCAGTAAGTAGTGACAGCTGTTTTTTCTATAACTAAATGCGACACACTTAGGGGTGTCAGCTGGGTCATTTTCGCCCGGATACCCCGGACCTCAGATTTAACCACCAGTCTCGGCTCAAGAATAAAAAGCCCCATACCAAGCTAAGTAAACTTTTTTGCGTTACATTCCGTCAAAGCAGTTAAACTTGGTTGATTGCTCCTGTTGTTAATCAAAGCGTTAAAAGCAATAAATGTTGAAACTACCAGATATTTTCGTAAAGCATTTTAGATTTGATTAAGAATGAAGTTTTTCGAATAACTATTAGGTAATTTTAAAAAAATGGAAATCTAAGACAGCACCTGTCCGAAAATTAGAAAATTTGATGCTAAAAGCCATCGTATCTACAGCATAAAGGATCCTAAGGTTTAAAAGGAAAGGAGTTGCTCTATTCTCTAAACAGTGTGGAAAGATGACCACAATAAAATAAAATAAAGCCTAAGTGGACAGACAAAAATTTTACCCAAGTTTATAATGACTTATCGAACATATTATATCATAAAAATGCAAATTCTGGAATACATATCGAATTCAGACCCGATATATCGAATTTTGATATAAATAACTCAAATTCTGATGTCACAAAATTAATTTCTGCCACGACTTATCGAATTCTAATATGTTTTATCGAATACTGGTATGATTATCGAATACCGGCATGATATTTCGAATTTTGACATCCATACTCAAGCTCTTACATAAATTATTAAATTCTGACATCATTCTGACATCATTTAAAAGTACGAAATATTTTCAAAAACCGCTCAAACTATTGTGCTTAAAAATTCTCTTCCTAATAAACTCCTTTTTTTAATTAGTTTGTACAGATCTCCTAATCAGACGGATTCAGAAACGATTAGCTTCTTCGAGAGCTTGTCAGACAAATGTGACAATATTCGCAATCAACATCACGAATGCGAATTAATTATGGTATAGGTAACTTTAATGCCCAACATAAACAATGGTTGAATCACAAAGATACAAATGTCGCTGGGCTCACACAGATTGTTAGTGAGTCCACATTTGAATGCCAAAATTCTAGAGGAGTTCATATTCTGGATCTCTGTCTGACATCAATCCCTCATTCCATGGAGGCCCATGTTGAAACTGGAATTGGACATTCTGACCATAACTTAATAACCACAAAAATATCTGTCGAAACACCACTAGAATCTAGACAGCAGCCAAGGCGTCTTTGGCATTTTAACAAAGCTGATTTTGATGGTTTACGGTCATTTTTTCAACATTTCCCTTGGGAACGCCATTACCTACATAACAACAACATCGACGACGCCGTTTCCAGTTTTACTGATACCGTCTTGCATGAAATGAATAAATGTATCCCCTCATCATTTTCCAATCCCAATCAAAATTTTAAAACATTTTCAAAAGAAGCACCAAAGCTGCCAAACAAAATAAAGCGGCACACAAAAAATATAAACGCAACGAAATTTCTTATGAGGAATACAAAACGATACGGAACACCTGCAAATAAACCTGTGGTAGAGAAGCAAAAAGAGCCGACAGCAAGAAAGCCAATGCGGCTTCCGAGTTGAAAATCTCCGATCGCAACTTTTACCACATGGTCGCATCGGCTGCAAATATTTCGAAAACATCTGTTTCAGCATTGAAACGTGCTGACGGCGCCTTCCTGACATATGTCACGAACAAATGGAATCTCGCCCTAGAACACCACGGAGAGGCCTTTGCAATCGCCTTGGATATATCCAAGGCTTTTGATAAGGTATGGCATGAGAATCTTATTTGTAAACTTGTGGCATACGGGCTGGACTCAATGACCGCACCAGGTGGATTAAAAGCTATCTCAATGACCGAGAAATCAGCGTCGTGCTTAATGAGAGATCATCATCGACGCACTCCCCAAATGGCGGAGTCCCTCAGGGATCATCTTTGTCACCGACCCTGTTTTTGCTATACATCAACGATTTGCTGGATAGCACTGTAAATCGTATCCATAGCTTTGCGGATGATGCCACATTACATTCTTCTATTTCATTCGAGGCGAAGCCTAGCATTACAGATCTAAATATAATAAACGGTCAGAAATCGTAACTTCTCTTAATTCCGATTTAAGTACAATATTTGAGTGGGGTAACAACAACTTAGTACAATTTAACGAAAAAAAGACACAAATATGCACATTTGCACGTAAAAAAAAAGTCGCAACGTCTACCCATTTGTGGTAAAAAACCATATCCTGGTGGGTTGCGACTCAATTCGACTGCTTGGTGTTCAAATAAGTAACAAACTTAAATGGAATGAACACATTGTTGCATTGGCTAAATCAGCTTCAAAAAAACTCGGGTTCCTGAATTGATGCAGAAGGATTGTTAAATCGCATCAAGTTCTCCAGATATATAAAACCTTCATCCAACCATGTATAGAGTATTGCTGTCAAGTTTGGGGAGGTGCGTCTGGTACCACCCTCCACTTATTGGACAGCTTACAGCATCGCAGAGATGTTGCAGAACTCTGCGTCTTCTACAGATGCTTACATGGTAAATGTTCTGCAGAACTATCGGAGAAAATACCACCATTCGTTACAACAACAAGAGTAACAAGAGGAACAACCAATGCACATAGGTTTACAGTGAAGCTCCCGAAACCTCGAACTGAAGAAATCAAGCGCGAATTTATATACCGAACATCAAAAAAGTGGAATTCGCTAATACACTTCAAATTTCCGAAGGAATATAAAATGAATAAATTTACGGAAGCTATTAATCTTTACTTGCAGGATCGCGCATTGGGTGCAGAAGCTCTGACAGTTACAAGGAGCTAGGACCGTTAATAAGTCCGCTCTGCACCCAATTAAAAAATTTAATAAAAAAAAAAAAAAAGTCAAACGCTGTAGAAATTTATCGAAGACTTCAGAATTCGATATATCATCTCAAAATTCAAGATGTTATGTCAGAATATTACATGATATATCCAATTCTGATATGACATCTCGAGATGATATGTACGTATATCAAATTCTGATAAGACCTTTCGAATTCTGACCGAATATGTACAATACGGGAAAAGTTAAAATATCGACGTGACATATAAAATTTGACTTGTGATATCGAATTCTAAAACCAAAAATTGAAATTCTGATATAATCTGACGAATTTTGTCATGATTTACGGAATTCTGAAGGCTTCATGACAGATTTATCAAATTGAGACAACCTTTCAAATTCTGGAATGACTTAACGAATTCTGATGTATTGAATTTGGATATAAATAACTCAAATTCTGGCTTGATATATCGAATTCTGTCATCATTTATCTAATTTTGGCATAATACCTTACACAATTACACATGCACAAAATTGGTCGCGATTTTCATTTATACCGATTGTCAAAAATCTAGAAAGAAAATCTAGAATTCGCGATTATTTGTTTTTTTATTTTGTGTCTGCCTACAGTATAAGATATACAATTCTGACATTAAAAATTCATATTCTGACATGTCATATAGAATTTTAACGTCGAATGTAGATATACACTAATTTTGACAGGACAAATCGAATTCTGGCTTGATATATCGAATTCTGACATAACATACAATACATAAATGTGAATTCTGATATGACATATGAAATTCTAAAATTATTAATTGAATTTTCCCTTGGTATATCAAATTCTGACATGATACACCGAACTACATACTATACATCAGAATATTACATATTGAATTCTGTGATGATTTACCAAGTTTTGAAATGATTCATCGAACTTTGACATCTTCAAATCCCGACTTGACATATTGAACTATGCCATGATTGCCACATTTAAATTCTGACATGATGTATCAAATTCAAGCGTGATACTTATATGAATTCTGACATCATATATTCAAATTCTGACACTACATAACGTACGTATCGTCGACGTATCGAATTCTGACATAAAGTAACGAATGGTACAATTTATCGAATTCGGATAAGATATAGAATTCTGATATCATAAATGCAAATACAGATATTGTATATCTAATTGTGACATAAAGTAGAGAATTCTAACATGAGATATCGAATTTTGACACCAAACATTCTAATTCTGGCATAGCATAATACTTCGAATTTTGATATGGTATGTCGATTTCTGACATAATTTATTGAATGGTAGTAACTGACAGTTAATTTCTGTTGGTTTTGTGGCCGCAGCGACAATATATCGGGTTTCCATTTGGGACTTGACAACTTTCAACTTTCACTGTGAACGCACCCTCAAACCAATAACCAAACTGTCAGTGTCAAAACATTCAGTAAAGACTACATTTTCATCATGGTGAAATACACGAACGAACAACGTTTACAAATAATTAAAATTTACTACAAAAATTCCGAGTCGGTGGTTGCAACTTCAAGAGCGTTAACTCCAATTTTTGGTCATAATTATCGTCTCAGTATAGACAAGCAATTCATAATCTAGTGAAAAAATTTGAGTCTAAATATTCGCTGTTGGATGTTCTCGTACTAGAGAGATAACGGGTTGGTCGAAGTGCCGAGAATATTGCTGCTGTTCAAGCGCCCGTCGCAAATGAACCAAAACAGTCGATTCCACGATGTTCTCAAAAATTGAGCATCGCTCAGACAACCCTTTGGCGAATTTTGCAGAATTGCAGAAGGATCTTGGCTTGCACTCTTATAAGTGACGTACGTTCTCGGATTGGGCTCTGGAAATGTTGGATCAATTTCATCGCAAAATCATCTTCAATGATGAATTGCATTTTTGGCTAAATGGCTTCGTCAACAAACAAAATATGCATTATTGGTCAGGTGAAAACCCTCATGTGCTTCAAGAAACATCACTTCAGCCACAAAAAATAACTGTATGGTATGGTTTTCATGCTGGTGATGTCATTGTACAGTTTTTTTTCGCTAATGAAAATAACCGTCACGTTACAGTCAATGGAGATCGCTACATAGCCACGATGCAACGTTATTTCTTTGTGGTGTGACGGGTCTGACAATCGACTTATTGAAATCTAAATTCGATGAACGTGTTATATCCAGAAATGGTCCTGTCGATTGGCCGCCTAGATCGTGTGATTTAACACCTCTAGACTTTTTTTTAATGGGGCTACGTTAAATCATTGGTATACGCCAACAAACCGGCGTCGTTAGAGGAGCTCAGAGCTAATATTGAACGAGATATAGCGGCCGTTTCTGTTGAAATGTGTGGCCGAGTCATCGAAAATTGGGTTCAACGAATCGACACGTGCAAACGTTCTCGTGGTGGGTCCATACATAAATGTTTTGATTATACTTTGAGCCAATAATAAAATTTTCGAGATATCTCTAATGGTTTGCGTTTTATTTAACAAAAAAAAATGTTAAGTCCTTATTGGAAAACCCTTTACTTATAGGTCTTTATGACTTTCCATAGATGAAACGTCTGTTTTCTTAGGAATTGGAAAAACCGAAGCTATTTTCCACAACGTGGGAAATGTCGAGGATACAATTGAAACATTAACTATGCATGCGAGATATTTTAGAAAGTATTCCAAAAACATTTTAATAAATTTATTGTTGCTTCCATCATATCCAACTGAGTTAGATCTGATGTAATTTACGCCTAATGCCGTAATGAAATGCCGTCATAAAATAAAAATAAAAATAATGCAAAACGTCCTTGTTGAGGATCGAACCCGAAATTTATTGGAAAAAATTGGAATATCGAAATAGTATATTGTGTAACGTGTAGGAAAAACGATATATTCCCGGACGAGTATGGAAGTTGCTGGGACGAGGCGTCAGCCGAGTTCCAGCAACCATAAGAGTCCGGGAATTATAGTTTTTCCACGAGTTGCACATACGATTTTTTCTCTAATCGGCAGTATATCAGATTATTCATTATATTCTTTAAAATACGCAAAATTTTCCAATTTATATTTTCAATAGATTTCACTATCAAAGTTACCTTAGAATTATAACAATCGCGTGCGCTGTCAATTTATTTAAAGGTCTGTCAGAGCAAACGGTACCCGTCGTTAATTTGTGGTTTAGTTTAAATATAATGGACAGCAATTTTGATAATTCAATCCCAGGTACTCCGCCTGGCATCTTGGAGACAGCAAGATTGACTACACTAAATTTGTTGCCGCAGAAGTCCAGGGAGAAGTACGAAAATGCATACAAGCGTTTTATGGATTATCGCATAAATAACAAGGCCAATTCATTCTCCGAAAACGTTTTAATTGCATATTTTTCGGATTTATGTCAAAAGATGAAACCGTCAACCTTATGGTCCAACTATTCCATGGTGAGGTCGACGCTTAGCATTAACAATAATGTTGATATATCCAAATATGGAAAACTACGCGCATTACTGAAACGTCAGTCAGATGGATATAAGCCTAAAAAATCCAAAATCTTAACGAAACAACAAATAGAAACATTTATGGAACTTGCTCCAGATGATACATATTTAATGGCAAAAGTATGTTAAGATGTACGCGCTCATAATTTATTTACAAAAAATTTGTTTTCTAGGTTGCCTTAATTTTTGGAATTTCTGGCGCATGTCGTCAAGATGAACTATGCCGAATAAATTTGAATGACATTCAAGATTTGGGAAATAGGATATTGATTACCATTCCTGTTAACAAGACGAACAAGCCAAGATCATTTATTGTAAATGAAGCGTATATCGAAATATATCGTAGATACATAGCATTACGTCCCACTGATTTCGATAACCCTCGATTCTTTTTCAAATTAACAAACGGTAGAGGTAACAGACAAGTAGTGGGCATACATCAGTTTGGCAAATTGCCTCAAACTGTAGCTACTTATTTGAAGTTGCCAAATGCGATAGAATATACAGGGCACTGTTTTCGCAGATCATCTGCTACAATATTGGTAGATACAGGTGCAGATTTGACTTGCCTTAAGAGACATGGTGGTTGGAAATCGGCAACGGTTGCTGAAGGGTACATTGATGATTCTCTAAATAATAAAATTGAAGTTGCAAACAGAATTTTCAATACCACCGAACAAAATCCAGGTGTGGACCGTAACATGACCGAGATAAACATTTTTAATACTACCGAACAAAATCCAGATGTGGACCCTAACATGACCGAAATAAACGATAATAGTGCATCAGTGGCTACAACTAACCTTAATTGTAATGCATCTGCGCCAATTTTCAACACCTGTACAAATTGTACAATTCATGTAAATATAACCAATAATAAATAGTTGTTAAATATGTAATTTTACAATTATAATAATAAAAACTAAATAAATTAAAATTATATCATGTATTTCTTAAAAACAGATGATAATCAGTACTAGAAAGTATTCTCTGCCTATAGGCAAGGAATACTTTCCAGTACTGTTTTTAGTAAGTTGCCTAGCAACGATGTAGTGTCGGGGAATACTTCATTTTGCTGACAGATAACAAACCAGAAAACTGACGTATTTTATCCGATTTGAGAAAAAATAATTTGCGGTATATTACATATAATCATTGTTTTACAATACAAAATTTTATGTTTTTAAATTCGTATTGAAACAATGAAATGCCGTTATGAAATAAAAGCAACATAAAATTAATAAGCACTTTGCGTGAGCATCGAACCCGAAACATTTTCTATTTGAAATTTATTGTTAACAGATCAATCAGGCTACTCAGTTATATAATCTATGTATCTAATTTGGTGAATTACATAATGTAGATTCTGATCGTAGCAGTCATAATTTTTTGATTGTAAATTCTCCAAAATGTTTGTAGACATGTCAAACACTAAAATTTTTCATTATAGCGTTTCAGCTTTAATTAGAATTTTGAGATATTTTCACTATTGGAAAATATATAAACAACAATATTTTATGCCGAAACACACAATTTACGATGGCATTTTGTTGTAAAAGCAACATCATTTTGTGTGTGTTTGTTTCCAAATCACGTATATCAACTGATAATTATTTAATAAATTAAAGATTTTTACCTTATATCCTTCTTGTCACTTTGTTTTTAATTCTCTTACGAGTTTCGGCAATAATTTGCCATCATCAGGGTGATTAGAAAATTTCTTTTAAATCACATGTTATCACGCTTATTATATCACGATAGTTTTTATATATTTCACTACACTTTAAAATATTTATTTAATTCACTTATTTTAACACAAAATATTTTAACTTTAAAACTATTGAACACTTCACATATTTTATATTTATTATTAAAAATGATTTAAGATGCACTAACCATGATTACATGATCACGACTGACGAAAAATTGTATAAATTAAATAAATACAGTTCGAGTTATTGTTATTTTGATAAATACGAAGTATCGACCTTGCCATCGTAATCTAAATGGTTAACTATGGTGTGTGTATACGTCATTGTATAAATGTTGTCGTCATCTATCTGTATAGATCAGTGATCGTAAATACGTGGCACGCGTGCCAAACTTTGCACGTTTAAAATTTTTTCCGGCACGTCAAAAAAATGTTTAATTTAATTTTAAAAAATCGACCTTTTTTGCAATTATTCATAGAAAAAATTGAAAAGACGTTTGTAGAATTTTGATAAACCCCAAATATGTATTGAAATGCTGGAAAATGGAAACCCGTGAAAGCAATTTGGTCATACAACCACCTTTGGAATGAATATCAAATATTTTTGACAAACACGGAAAGCCCGAAAAAAAATTATTTGGTGATAAAGTACAGGCGGCTTGATCAAAAAATCGCCAAATTTTACAATTTCGCAGGTTATTTAAGTCCAATTGACACAATTACTTTTTGATTGTGTTGGTACACTTCCCTGACGTTTCTTAGTATTTTGAGTCTGGATGCTTAGTTTATTATTGGCTGTCAAAAACGTTGCACAGCTTTGGTGTGCTCAGTATTAAAACGGTGTCGATTTTGGGCAAAAATTTACTAACAATCAGAGAAGCGTGAGCAGGTGTATTATCGTTTCCCCACAAATCTAGACGTTGCGTTCGGATCGCTTCACGCAAACAGCGTATAACTTCCTGGAAGTACTCCTTACTAATCGAACGATTGGTCTTTTTTGGTCTTGCGCCTTTAGGAAGCTTTTAGTGGGACGATTGAGCCTTCATTTCCATGTAATATTCGTAAACTCCTGTTTCATCATCAGTTATGACCCGTTTAAGCAGTTCTGGATCGTCGTTTACTTCATTCAACAACTTCTGCAATGACCAGGCCAAAAACAACTAAACTTGAACGAAATCTGAACAAATTTGAAAACGTCGAAAATTACGACTTAAAAAAGTTTAAAGTCTCGAATTTTATTATATATTTGATTAAAAAAAAACAAAAATTGGTTTGGTGGCCAGAAAG
Organism: Tipula helvola; assembly: GCA_963556165.1. Classification (NCBI taxonomy): domain Eukaryota; kingdom Metazoa; phylum Arthropoda; class Insecta; order Diptera; family Tipulidae; genus Tipula; species Tipula helvola. Next base: position 337,468,596 of record OY744483.1, on the reverse strand, counting down.
CAGGTTTGTAGTTAAATCTATTCTAGAAACATTTCAAAAGCCGCCGCCTAACCAATTAATTTATCTTCATATTTGTTGGTTAAGTCAGATACCAAGTTACAATGGAATTGGTGCACAATTGCAAAAGTTCCGTTTGGGGCTGGAATGGAGTTTATTAAGTGAAACATGGCCAGAATTCAACAAATATTCCAACACATTGCTAATAATACTTTGGTACATAAATACAAGCCACAAATAAAAAAATAAAAAAAATTGCTAAAGGGAAACTTGTTTTTTAAATACATGACAAATCCAGGCCTTTCCTGCAATTCCAGCGCGAAATAGAATACGTACGTTTGTCTATAAATTTTAGTGAAATTTTATATTTACGTTATTAAGCCGATTCTGTAAGTAGTTCCTAACGTAAAATCGAAATATTCACGTTCTCCAGAAAAGAAGATCCGAGAAAATCCTCTCTACGAATGCATTACTAATAGGAATGCTTAATGCTTTAGATACAAATGCTTTCATGTAGATTAAATTATCCAATTTTTGGAATGTCGTAACCCATAACGCTTCGGTAGAAAATTTTCCACTTTTTCATAATCCAATAATTTATTGATGTCATTAAACTCATCGTACACCGATCTTCATTAATTGTTAGATTTAAAATTTTACCAACTTTACATATATCATCGAAATTTAATTTCCTTTGTTTAATATTAAACGATGATAAATGAACGAATGGGTTGTAAATCTTATCCTACAATTATTTTGTTGTTTATTGATGACATTTTGATTTTGCCCGGAGTTTCGTGAACTTGGCCCGGAGATCGGAGATTCGCTCTGAAGCCCGGAGTCTCCGGGCGAAAATGACCCAGTTGGCAACTCTCGGCAACTCTCCCCCACCAAACTAGGTTGGAAGTTTGTTTATGTATTTTAATAAAATTTTACATCTGAGATTTGATATGTAAAGTCGATTCTTTAAATAGTTCCTAATATAAAATTAAAAAAATTCCGGCTCTGAAGAATTCCTTCGGTCATATCATCATGCTTTAGTCGATATCTTAAATCAAAAATTATATTCGCCAAATTTATTTTTACATTCTGAGCCAATTCAGACTATTAACTCTAGCATAAAATGGAACAAGCTCATTTTTGTTGCCGGATGTAAGTGCAATTTTGTGTTTGAAATATTTTGTTGTTATTAAAAATAATTCCAAATATAAAACCTAATATTACATGGCCTGAAGGATTTTTTCGGCCCTAAAGTTGGGCTGAGATCAGAATTTATAAATTAAAACATGGTCCAATGGTAAAATATATTTTGGAACATTACTCCTACTAATGGAACATTACCCCTCCAGCACCAAATGGAATAAGTTGAGCATGGAGAAGCAAAACCGTAACATATTATTGTTTTTGGACAATACAACATGCCATCCCCAGATATTTTTGTCCAACGTGAAATTAGTTTATTTTCCACCAAATATAATATCGGTGCTTCAGCTTTTGGATAATGTAAGTAATACAACAGTGTCACAAAATCAGTACAAGTTCTGGATGAAATAATGTAGCTTAAAGTGCATTAAAAGAGAGACTGTCCAAAAATTCTTCAACAACTGTTTTTTTATGTTAGGACCAGTGAGGAACATAATGATAGTAACGTTATCGATGTCGAATTTCCCTCTTTAGATGAACTACGAACCCTCTTAAGTCAAATTGACGAAACGGAACGTTGTTATGCTGAAAATTATGTAAGTGTAGATGACCAACTATCTACTGAGATAAAAGAGATGGACTTGGACCCCATAATTAACCAATCTACAATACTTCAAATCCCCGAAATAGTTTCGACCCTATTGAAGAAGAAGAAAATTCTGACGAAGAAGAGCCTACAAGTGTACAGCTATGGCAAGCTTAGCCACTCTTAATGAATATACCTTGGCAGAAGGGGAAAGTGACCTCTTCCAAAAAATTAAGGATGTCGAGATAAAATTAAAAAATTATGTGACCTTGAAACGAAATCCTAACATATGAAACAAGTCACCTTAGACGTATACTATAAAAAGTAATGTATGTTTTGGATACATATCTTCCATTGTGATCAACAAGTCCCTAATTTTTTCCTAATTAGTTTCATAATTAGTTTTGTGATTTTTACTACACACATTTTAAAAATTTTTAAAAACACTTGTTAAATATTTCGCAAAATTACAAAAGGTTTAAAAAATCACTCGATCGATTTCGGCTTATTAGGCCATCATCAGGAGTATCTACTAAACTGTAAAAATAAAAATGTAGTTATTCATATATATAGTTGGAAAAAGCAAAAAGTGAAACCAAAATATACAAATAAAAAAATGTGGGAGTGGTAAACATTAAAAATTAAAAGGGGGGTGAGTTAAACACAGGTATATGATTATTGATTAGTCAACGGTCGAATAACAAAATTCCAGATGTTGATTTTTTTTCCCCTTTATTTTATTATAACCCGACGTATTAGTAATTTTATGGGATGGTATGAGTATTGGAATAAAACAGTGCGGGGTCGGTAATTGGTGAGAAACGGATTTCTCTTTGTTCGATGGTGAATATTTTGGTTAAGAAATATAGCTTTTCGAATTTCGTAAGATTCTAAGTTGTCTAAACGTCTGCTTTTTGATTGTGCATGTAATATTTCTAAATTGTTAAAACTGGATGTGTTATTTTCTAACGTTAAATAATTATAAAGGGATGATTCATGGCTACCAGATAAATGTTCTTTAACTCTAACTTCAAAATTGCGCCCAGTCTGTCCGATATAAGAGAAACTACAATCATTGCAATTGATCTTATAAACGCCAGACTTGGAAAGGCGATCAATTCTTGGTTTGTTGGTATTATTGTTATAAAAAGCAAAGCTAATATCTGTATATTGTGTCACGATGTTACTAATCCGTTGGCTAGTTTTTCCTATATACTCTAAGCGGCGTCAATTTTTCGGCATTGGGCTATCAGGTGGATAAATGTTAGCTAAAGCTTTATGTTTCAGTATTCTGTTTAATAGCTTTAATATAGTCTTAGCTGCATAACCGTTATTCGCTGCTATTTCTAAAATTATATTAAGCTCTTTGTTATAATTGGTTTGTGTCAAAGGAATGTTTATTAATCTATCTGGAAAGCTGACATTTTAATATTATGGGGATGGTTTGAAGAGTTAGGTATAATGGCGTCTGTATACGTGGGTTTTCGATAAATTTTGAACTCTAATGAAGAATTAATTCTGGTTATTGTTATATCTAGAATAAAGTTAATAGATTTGTTTTCTTCTTTTTCTACCGTAAAATTAATGGTGGGATATTGAGAATTTAACTAAGTGAGAAAAGTGGTTAATAGCCTATCAGTTCCATTCCATAGATATAGTATGTCATCAACATATCTGTACCAAAAGATTACATGACGGAAATAAGGATTATTGCTTGATACAATGAATCTGAAATACTTATTATTAAAGCAAAAATAATTTTGTTTAATACAAGTTTCAAATATCAGCTTCAGTTCATTGCGTAGGCTCCCATCTACAACATCCCTATCTAAATAAGTATAAACTATCTGAGACAAAATGTTATCTAATTGGAATAGAAGTGTAGTGGAATATCAACATCCTGAATTTTGTTAATCAATTCTACCGAGTTCTTAACCGAGATATCCGAAACGTAATTAGTATGACTGTTGAAAAAATTTATGAAACCCTTACATAGCTTGTAGGCAGGTGCATTGCAATATGCTACTATTGGTCTAATTGGAATGTCTTCTTCATAACCGTGTACCTCCAACCAGTGCCATCAAAAACCTTTGGGCAGTGGTTGATACACTTACTGACCAAAGTCTTAAATGACCTAGTAGGATCTCTATTGAGCTCTAATGCTTTGCTTTCTGTAATGAAATCAGAAATTTATCCGCTTTACACGCTATCAGGTCATGATCACGTAACATTTTCTTAATCGCACCAATCACTTTAAGGTTATTATTAGAAGAAACAGGAGATTGAGAGGAGATAGAGGAGGAAGCTTGGATTACCCAAGCCTTTCTTAATCTGTAACGCACATATTGATTTCAGTTGGGTTGACTGGCCGTATAAGGCAGTTTCGGCATCAATAACGAGACCCTAAAATGACTGAACGCCGATTGTATTTGGCACAGGAGCAAAATTTACTCCATTGCTCAGCATTTGAACCTCAACGCCACTGAAGCCGACGGAAGACAAGTTATTAAAACGTGAATGGAAAGGGAAACCAGACATACCACTATTTCCTCTATGTTTACGTGGATAAGCCTTATCTCGCGACACATTCAGTTTAGCTTTTTTGCTTTACATATTGAATATGTGAAATTTCTTCTACCTCGGCACGAAACTTATTATTCAACCAGTCTAACTCATTAAAGTAAACATTTTTAAAAATAATTTAAAATTACTGTATGTAATATTTAAACCGACATCTATGAATGAATATTGAATGTATTTTGTATATTTTTGCCGTCTGAATAGGCTCTGCTTTTATTTGTGTTTTCATTTTGTATTAAAAATTTCGCTCTTAAAAATCAAAACGATAAAAAATGTTTAGTTTAGGCTTAATTTTGGCATTTTTATTTTTGGCTCTATTTGGTTTGGCCAGTACCGTAAATTATTGTGATCCATCACTCTGCGCAAATAATATTGTTAAACATCATATTGCATGTGATAATAATGGTGTAAGTCCGTAATCTACTAAATTTTGCCAATTACATAAATTGATTCCATCTAAATCCTTCTAGGAATTTCGAAGCAACTGCCAAGAACCAGCTATCATAGAAATAACACAACAAATGAAAAAATCAATACTATTTTGGCATAATGAATATCGAAATAAAGTCGCAAATGGATCGTTGGAGGGATTCCAAAGTGCCCGACGTATGACAACGGTAACATGGGACACTGAATTGGCATTCTTGGCTGGTTTGAGTGTACTAACCTGCAAATTAGAGCACGACGAGTGTCACAATACTTTAGAATACAAGTATTCTGGCCAAAATATAGCTAATCAATATCATACGCAAACCATTAATCCCTCAACGTATGAAAATATAACTGTCTCTTTTATAAAGAAATGGTTTGATGAGTACAAATTTGCGAACCAAAGTGATGTGGATAAATGTTCTGAGAGTGGTGTGAGCAAAAATATTGGACATTTTACAGCAATGATTCAAGAAAAATCAGCTAAAATTGGCTGTGGCCTTGCAAGATTCTCAGAAGTGATTAAGGGAAATAAGTGGTATGTGATACTGTTAGATTGCAACTACAGTTTTACCAATATGATTGATATGCCGATTTATGTTAAAGGGCCAAAGTGTTCTGCTTGCAAATACGGTCCTAATCCCGATTTTAATGGGTTATGTTCGCTGGCCGAATATGTTCCACCGATTCAGTAAGTCGGCAATTTCAACTTTACAATCTAGTATTTAAGATCACGAAATATGTTGTTCTGTTTTAGCAATTCGGATGCCGTAGATTTTTCGGCAGTACAACGTTCAGCATATGGAAAGATAAATGTTCCAATTCCTCGAACTTTGTACAAACCTGCATTGATAAAATCCCTTCCGCCACCAAAGCCTGGATTAACTAGAGAAACTCGCCGTGTTCCATCTACTCGCATGGCGGAACTTATAAAAACGGCTGAAAGGGTTGTTAAACCATATAACCCGAATGAAACTTTTTATATAAAGACTGTACCTAATCCAGAGGTAAAAGGAATTATTCGACCTGTTCCGTAAGTAAATTTTGCAGATAATATTTCATTTTTTGGTTGTTGGTTGCCTGCTTTTTTGTTAAAACTTACACCAAAACACTATTCTCTATTGGCTTGAATATTTCAGAGTCGTAACATGGCGTGGCCCTATTTATAATACGAACCAAACTACTAGGCCTGCATCTACTCAACAAACGCAAGTAGCTTCTCACCGGGATCAAACTGCTTATAAACGAATTGTACCTAATGTACCGGTACGATTCAATGACATTATTCAACCTGTTCCGTAAGTAAATTTTGCAGAAAATGCTTATTGTTAGTTACTGCTTTCTGTTAAAACTTACACCAACAATCTATTTTGTTAAAATATCATCCTTCTGGTTTGAACATTTCAGAGTTGTAAGATGGAATGGCTCTCGTATTGCTAATCAACAGGGTCGAACTGCCTATACACGAGTTGTACCTAATGTACCGATACGATCTAATGACATTATTCAACCTGTTCCGTAAGTAAACTATGCTGGAAATGTTTCATTTGTTTGTTGTTAATTACTGCTTTCTGTTGAAATATCAACTATCTGGTTTGAACATTTCAGTGTTGTAAGATGGAATGGCTCTCGTATTGCTAATCAACAGGGTCGAACTGCCTATACACGAGTTGTACCAAATGTACCGGTACGATCTAATGACATTATTCAACCTGTTCCGTAAGTAAACTATGCAGGAAATGTTTCATTTGTTTGTTGTTAATTACTGCTTTCTGTTGAAATATCAACTATCTGGTTTGAACATTTCAGTGTTGTAACATGGAATAGCTCTCTTGCTGCTACACCTGGAACTACTAGGCGCACAGGTACTCAACAGGATCAAACTGCTTATAACGGGGTTGTACGTAATCCACCTAAACCTAATGCGTAAGTGAATTGTGCAGAAAATCTTCAATTTGTTTGTTGTTAATTACTGGTTTCTGTTAAAATATCATCTATCTGGTTTTAACATTTCAGAGTCGCAACAAATCAGGATCCTCGTCGTAGGACTACTTTACTCGTAGATGTAGATACAACATCTATATAAGTGGGATGCCAGTAAGAATATAAAATGATTTAATGATCTAGTACATCGTTTTGTAGTATGCACAGAACTGCAAGTGATACAGAATTAAAATTATTTGTAATGTAAAATTATTTTTGAATTATAATTATTATAATTTTTATTTGGTATTTCTATATTATGTTTTAAAAAATGGCTTTATTTTAGACATACGTTTATTAATACCGCAATTATCATAGTCGTGTTACGTTATTTTTCAGGACGCCACGTCACATCAAATTTGCCATTCTCTTAGTCATTTATAAAGTTACGTATTCGTTGGTTACTGTTAGAGTTAAAGAACATTTATCTGATAGCCATGAATCATCCCTTTATAATCATTTAACGTTAGAAAATCACACATCCAGTTTTAACAATTTAGAAATATTACATGTGTACAACCAAACAGCAGACGTTTAGACAACTTAGAATCTTACGAAATCTGAAAGGATACATTTCTTAACCAAAATATCCTCAACGAACAAAGAGAAATCCGTTTCTCACTAATTACCGACCCCGCACTGTTTTATTCCAATACTCATAACATCCCATAAAATGACTAATACATCGGGTTATAATAAAATAAAAAATAAAAATCTAAGATAAACAACAACAACATCTGGAATTTTGTTATTCGCCCGTTGTCTAATCAATAATCATATACCTGTGTTTAACTCACCCTCTTTTAATTTTTATTGTTTTATTGCCAAGATTATTCCTCAAACTGCAATAAAAGATTGGCATGAAATTTGCCAACCATTTTCCAGTCTAAATCTTCCAATTCAAAGTATTGGATCCTACCTTTTTCGAAATGACACATTTAACAAAGGTTTGATAGTTATATGCGTCTATGGTTTTCGACTGAAAATTCCTATTCTTGGACCTAAGGTTGTATTTGTGGGAATACTTTTTATAGGCATCAGCCAAATTTTCTTGAACTGTATCAAAAATTCGACACATTTTAGCATGTTGTTATACGATTTCATCAATATTCTGATGCGTAAAATGCATATTGCGGCCGAAATTCACGTAATACGGAGAGAATATCGATGAGTCATGAATGAATGTCTGCAGAGCACATGAGATCTTACTTTTGCTGAAATCCCCATTTCTTTGATCGTCTCCCAAATAACTCCATACGGCAGAAGGCACACTACGGTTAACCAGCTCAGCCGGATTATTTTGGGGATGGTAAAATGCATTAGTCCAATGCTTGACTTCCTATTGTTCCAAAAATATTTTAAAATTACGCGAGATAAACTGTTTGCCGTTGTCAGACACCACCACCTCCGGCACTCTAAAAACAAGAAATAACGAATCCTCCAAATAATTTATGTGCGAACCGGATGTAACATGACAAATTTTGAAAAAATGTCTATATGACAACTAACAAATGCTGGTTACCCCGTTTTAACCGCGCAAAAGGTCCCATATAATCTATGGCGACCATCTGAAAAGTATGCGTAGAAGTTTTCACTGATCCGTTTCTGTACTTATCCACCTGACAAGCCTCGCAATTCCTCACGTATACCTCAACTTCTTTCGCCATCTGAGGCCAATAATAATTTTCTTTTACTCTGCAATAAAGTTTTAGCGAATTCCATGTGCGCAGCTAGCAGATCATTGTGATAACGCCTTGACCGCTCTACACAATCCACCCGGGACGTATAAACGCCAGACACTCTCGAAGCTGCCAAATTTGCTTTTCTCTTGCACTTATTTGGACAGTTTCCCTTCCTTCACTTGAAAGTCGGAATACTTCTCGGAATACGTCAACAGTTTCAATCGCTCTTGGTTAATAAGCATCAGGCAAAATATTTAATTTCCTTTTTCGGTGGACCGCAGCTCAAATCTGTACTGTTGTAGCCCCATTGCCCATCTCGCCAACCGAGCAACTGGGTCTTTCAGATTTTTCAGCCATAACGGCAGAGCGCAACCGATTATAACTTTAAATCCCACTCGTTTAATGAAAGGTTTAAATTTTCAATTGTTGGAACTATACTGTCAAACATTCTCTTTCTGTCGCGCGGTATTTACGTTGTGTCGTCGAAAGCTTTTGGCTCATAAAGGCAATAACCTGCTCATTTTGTCCCTCCCTGTGTGAGGATGGTGAACGCTTTCTTGAAATCTGGATTCTCCAATATTGGGGCTGCCACCAATCTCGACTTTAATGTAGTGAATGCCGCTTGTGCTTCTGCCGTCCATTCGAATTTCTTGTGCGAGCCCTTCTTTAGTAAATCCGTTATCGGTTCTATCTGATCCATCTTCGGTTGTCTTTAATCGTTGTCGGAGTCCTGAAAGCCATTATTCCACTGATTTTGGCCGCAAGACTGACTCGTCTAATAGATCCAGATGTTCCTCAAAGGTTTGGGACATTACAATTAAATACAAACACTTTGGGTTCTAAATCGTAACCAAGCACCATGTCCATTAGTCTGGCGAGTGTCTGAGACGCATTGCACAAACCAAATGGCATACATCGGTATTGAAATAGTCCATGTCCAGGAACAATGAAAGCATTTTCCGACCTAGATTCGGGGTGTAATTCAATTTGTCAAAAGGCGTCACTGAAATCTATGCTCGAGAGATATTTTGCCCCATTCAGTCGCCTGAGTATACTGTTTATGTATGGCAGAGGGTAGGTATCCTTTTTCGTGACTGGATTGAGCCGTCGTGCGTACAAGTAAAATCTAAGCTTTTATAGGGTGACCATCTGCCGTTATAATTGCTGTTTTAACAGGTTGTAACGTGAAACCCAGTTTACCGATATTATAGACAATATCTCCTCCACCCAATATTTTGCATCCTGTATCCGAATCTAATAAACCTATATAATTGTATAGCCCAATATATCTACTTCAATGTGTGGCCTCTTATCTCCTTCTATAGCTAAAAAAGCATTTTCTGGAGGACTATTCCTAATTGACGTACTATTAATAAAAACTTGTTTGGATACTTGGTTCTGAATTTTGGTAATCTTCTGCACTTGAGTCTGATTGTTATAGCGACGGATGAGCTTAGACTCATTCGCCCCCCCCCCCCTGACAGTTTTCCGATTTCGAAGCCATATTTACCTCCTTAATCAAAATGTTTGTGACCGTACCGATTACAATTCCAGCAAATAAGATCAAAACTGTTCTCACGTCGAAATTTTGGAAGATTTTGCCTATTATCAGTAGGGACTTCTTGTATCTCTGCTTTATTAACCTCGTAACAACCTCTACTTCTTTCTTTAAGCATTCCGAACGTAGGTTCAAATGGGTTAGGTACTTGCTGTGTTGTCGCTCTTCAGGTTTTCATAATCCTTTTTAGGTGCTTGCAATCGTGTATGTATTTCCTCGGGAATCAATTGGTCGTAATTTATCGGCAAGATCTCTGCTATATTGCCGTTACCAATTCCAGATCAGAGCTGTAATATAAGTGATTCGCTAGCAAATGAAACATTGATAGGAAATCTGTGAGTGGCATCCCCCTTCACCGCTAAATCAATGTTTACTGAAATTAGCCTCGTTACTGCTGACATTAGCCTGACCGGGATCCAGAGGATCGTTTCTATCCATCATTACTGCTCCCAAGGCTGCGTATCTATCATTGTTAGCCGCACCATCATTTACTTCGACAAACCCCTCTAGTATATCCGCATCGTTACCTTTCGTTGTCCGACCTATTTTCGCACTGCTCTGTAGTTCACTGCATCCTGCGAACTGATTGTTCCGAACCTGCCACAACTTTAGTCTGCCCAATGCTCTCGTATTGTGACGATGCGGTTTCGCTTATGCGTTGTATCATGTGGTCAATAGTACTTATTTGCACATAATAGTCACACGCACGATAAGCCCGATCCACATAGTGTTTCAATCTTGAAAGAGCCATTTGCTTTGCCATTAGCAAATTTTAATTGTTGTCGAATCTGCGTAATTCTAATTATACAAAAATCGTAATCATCTTCTTCTACTAATACAGTTTTGGGCCTCGCAATCTTGCCTTGATTTTCCTCAGTCAACCTCTGCCGCGTCAAATCCGTGGTTTGCCTTTTGCCAATGTTCTGGTCCCATCTCATGATTATGAAAAGGAACGAAAATGTACCGTTTGTGTCTGCCCTTTGCCCTATGCCCTTCTAAACCTCCACGCCATAAGCTCTCACGACCGCCGATGCTACATTTATTAAGAGCCTGTTACGAAACACCAGGTTCACTTTGCTACAAGAGAAGTATCAAATGAAGACCTTTAAGACCATCAAAATTATCGATCTTACATAATACTATTTTGTAAGACCAATGACGGCTTAAGCTTACTCGTAGAATACGAAATAGGTCTTAACTAAGACAAAAGGCTTAACTAACAGAAAAAGTATTATCTAAGACTGGTTTTTAGGCAGTGACTGGACGTCAGAATCGGGACCATTACATGTCAATTAACATTGAAAGAAACGATTATTGGCATAAGAAATTTCCAACAGGAAAACGATCAGAATCAAATTTGTCCGTTGTTCGACAGTTAACCAAATTGATTAGGAAAGTAAGATATGAATAGGAAGCTCTCCTATATCGCAAAAAGTTCATTCACACATATACCGCTCAAATAAATTCACATACAAATTATACCTATTAAAATACCGATAAAACGATACGATACAATTCCAGTACAATGCCCCCAGATTTTTTTTCTTGTTCCATTTAATTACATTAACACATTTATTTAATTACCCTAATTAATAATTATACTATCACTTTATCTCCCTTTACATAAAAAAAATCCCTAACATAAAAATGCGAAATAAAAACCATTTCGATATTCAACTTCGTCCAGAGAGGTCATCCACCTTGCTCATTCCCCCCATCCAACAATGCCGATAATCTTTGGTGTGTACTTACACCAAAAAGACCAAAAAAATTAAATTACAACAGATTTTTTTTTGTCTGTCCATCCATATACTATTAACCATTCGGTCAGCTTATGGTCAAGTTAAAATTAATGGCCATATCTACCGGATTATATCAAAAAAAAAATTTTTATTTGTCTAAGTATAAAACAAATCTTTAAGATTTGTACAAGAAGAAGACAGGACACAGAAACAAAACATAAATAAATAAAATGGGAAGTAATAAATTTTGAGGATGGGATGGATAAAATTTAATTCATTATTTTAAGAGGAAAATGTTAGATGATGATGATGGATGAGTATTAAGAAGAAAACAAAAAAAAAATGAAATCTTAAGAAATTAAAAAACTTTATACTTTGTGCTTATCATAAAAACTAATCAATTTTTATGAAAATTTAATTAATTAAAATTGAGTTCATCATCATAATATTATATCATTGAGATATATAGTAGTATAGTAACTAGTAAGGGTTGTATATAGTATTAGGACCGTGTGCCCAATATTTTGATAGGTGCAATTCTGGCACGTGTACCAAATCTATATATTGCATGGTAAAAAATTAAAAAAATACAAAGGCGGACGCGGATCGAATCCATATACACGACATAACCGATCCTTGTTAAGTATTTATAATATTAATATAATATTAAGCCCGATAGGGTTAATGCATACGTAATTAAATTACATTTTCAAAAATAAGTTTAATTATGTTTGATTTACAATGTAATTTTTCGATTTTGGGAATACAATTTTTCCCATGTTTTGGGAGGGTGCGAACACTGAACGCATATTTTACAATGAAACCTGAAGAGGGTCATAAACTGGCGAAACAATTAAAACCAACCTGTAATTAAAAAAAATAATAATAAATATTGTTTTCGGCACGTGACTGAAGAGTAACGTGGGTATGTACTATGTATGTATGTCTTTATTGTTTGAGGTAGTTGATATTTTGATCGTTACCGGGTACTTTTCGTATTTATAGTATTTTATCCGATTAACACCTTTATCTTTTATGTTCACTGTAATATTTCTGATTGAGTGATTTACCGAACCATAAGCTGTAAAATAATTGGTCTATTCAGGCAGCAAAATTTTACATAAATATCAAAAATTTGTACGAGTTTAAAATGTTGTTTGAAAAGGTTAAAATCCCTTATATCCCAAATTAAAAAAAAAGAAACAAAATGCTGAGTTTGTCTGTCGCCCGAACAAAAAAACCCAAAATAGTAGACCGAAGATAATTTTTTGACAAATCTATAAATCGATACATAACAACCCGGCAAAACCAACTCGGCAGTGGTTATTCAGTGACGGTGAACTTGGCAAGGTAACTTGACAATAATTATAGCTAACTCCGTGATGTTTTCTGATGTGGTATAAAATATCAGAAATCTCTTCTTTTCGTTCTTTTTGGGCAAATAATCATTTTGTGATATAATTTTCCAAATAGAAAAAATAAAAACTGATAACTATAAATTCTGGAAGAGGAAAACAAAGACCGTGGGGTTAAAAAAGGATTCTGCCATTTTTTTTTTGTCTTGGTAACGATGGTGTAATTGTTAAGTGATTTTGTTGAGTTGACCGTCGCCCAGCCGACCTTAGCCAAGTTGGCTATGGCAGAGTTTATTGGTTTTACATTTTTATTTTTTTAGAAAAAAAATATTTAGGATTTTGTAGTGCAATAATTAACATTTAGAAATCAATTAGTTTATCAATAATTATCAATTATTCAAACTAAGGTAATTTAAACTCAAATATTGTCCATTTAGATATGGATGTCTTCCCTACAATTAACAACAAAAATTTATTCGAAAATTCGTTAGTGTAAAGTCCTTGAAATGGATCTTTCAGAAATAAGCAACAAATTAGAAGATAAACTTTAAAATTGAGGCCAAAACAAAATGCAGAAGTAAAGCATGTGAGTTATTTGGAGAGAAAATCACCGAAACAAATAAAGTCATATACCAAAATTTGTAGCTCATGCTTTGCTGTAATAAAATACTAAGCAAACACAACGATCAACCTAATAAGTCATATCTGCGTAAACCAAAATTTTTCGTCGGCCAACGAAGCCTTTGATCAGCCTTTGTTAATCGCTTAAGTTAAATTTGGCCAAATTTAAACGAGTAGGTACACCTTGCCGGCCACTGTTGCACATTTTTGATTTAAATTAATGAAAAATAATACAAAATAACTCAAATTATTAATTAAAATAATAAAATTAATTAATTAAAACACTAATTTAACAAATTTAATTGAAAAATATCATTTAAGTCAAAACGCCTTTGCTGGGAATGGCAGAAATGAAAAATGCGCATTTTAAATATGCGGTTCTTTTTGCAAAAAACGTTTGGCAAACACTTCTTTGGCAAAGAAGTATGAATGGCAAATACACTTTTAACAAATTATTATCCAGCAAAATATTATTTAGCAAAAAGCCAAGAATGTCAAATATATGTTTGACAAATTTATTTTTGGCAAATTATTCTTCAGGAATTATGAGGCATTTTGATTGCGCGATCAAAATGCCTCATAATTCCTGAAGAATAATTTGCCAAAAAGTAATTGCTCTAAGATTTAATCTTGTTTTTCCAGAATTTTCTGTTGAAATATTCTGAAAAATGGAGATTTCCATTCTAATTTTAATATTAAATCTCCATTTTCCAGATAATTTTAAATTTTCATTTTCAAACAAAAATATTTTTATTAATTCCGGTACGCGGCGAACCTATCAAGTTTTATCACAATCGGTTAAGAAATAGCCAAGCTACGATGCGCAATGGCCATATTTCAAAAATCTATCCTCTTTTATTTAAGAATCACATTTCCACCGTATATATTTGTCGAATTTCATCATAATCGGTTAAAAACAGCCAGGTTATAGGCCAATTTTTTAGACTCAAAAACTTCCTCTAGAAATCATTTAACAATCGCATTTCCGTCATATACTTATTGAATTTCATCAAAATCGCTTTAAAAGTAACCAAGTTCCATTAATTTCATCTAAAAATCATTTATAAGAGTCCCATTTCCATCGTACATCTCAAATTTAATCATAACCAATTAAGAAAAAGACATGTTACAGGCTAATTGGCCATATTTCAAAAATCTATCCAAAAACCATTTAAGAATTCAATTTCTCTCATACCTGTCGAGTCTTATCATAATTGGTAAAGAAATAGCCAAGTTACAAGCTAATACACCTAAAATTCATTTAGCAATCCCATTTCCACTGTACCTCTCAAAATGTATGATAATCCCGAAAGAAATCGCCAAGTTATTGGCTAATTTGCTATATTCTAAAAGTGTATTCAAAAATCATTTGACAATCCCATTTCCACCGTACCTGTCAAATTCAACCATAATCGGTTAAGAAATAATCAAGATACAGGCTACTTATCCATATTCCAAAAATGTATCCAAAATCATTTAAAAATTCCAGTACATTTGCCATTCAATTTGTTTTGTCATATGATATTTGCCAAATATGCAAATTTGTCGCTTGCCATTTAAACGGCTGCCAAATAATGCTGCTTTACATGTTCATAAATAGAAAATCTATTTCTATTAAAACGTCTCAGGACCCCATTTTCAATACCTGTTTGAGATACAGTGCGTTAAAGAAGGCAAACTGAACGACTTTAAGGTATAGATTACTCACATATAGTTCAAGTTGAAGAAATTGCTATTATCATACCCTACCAATACATATTGAGACATAAATGCATATTCAACTAATGTCCTTTGTCATCAGTTTCTTCAAACCCGTTTATAATTATTATGTATAAATTTAATTTTGGTTGATAATAGCAATAATAAGCGGCTTTTGCAAGGTCAACACTCTATGTAATATTAGCTTGTCGAATTTCCAAAATATTTGAAGTTTAGCATTGGACTTATTTTGATGACACAAAGAACGGCCGCCATCGATGGGAGATCCGAAATATTTGAATCTTATGTCACTCCCTTAAATATGTAGTTATACCACTACTAAAGTAAATTGCATCATGGCCTCTAAAACCAGAGATCACATTAAAGAGTATCGGCGACAGAGCATCTCCTTGTTGAATACCGGAGCTAATTGTAATAATTCTCGATAGCTTGTTCTCAACTTTACAAATACTTTGCTTAAATCGTTTGGTTTTTTATAACAAAGAAAAACCACTCCTTCTAATTTTAGTATAATAAAATCATTAAATGCGATATTGTCAAAGTACGGTACAGTATAACTTTTTTTAGCGAGAGCTTCGTGCTGTTAGTTAGAACCGATTCATCATTCAGCATCAGGCAAGCGTGTAAAAAATCGACATAGTTTGTGAATTAATTTGATCACCCAGGCTTCCGGAGGCTTTACTATACTTCTTGAGGATATTCGAAAAGCACCAAAGTAAAGACTGGCTTGATGATAAATGATAATTACAGCAAGCAAACAATTATTATAATCGACACTATTTTGAATTACTTTGTATGGAGTAAAACGAACGAAATTAAAAAATGAATCTCGGAAAAGTCTAATATGCCAGTATGATATCAACAAAATAAAGGTAATAGTAAATCCTACAACTTAAACTAAAGACGGTTGATTTACGTTAAATAGTTTAAAAGCTACTTAGTATTAAGTAAAATATGAATCTAGGTATCACCTCGAACAATTTTTCTTTGATTTGACACACTGTATCTCAGTAGATATTACAAATGGGCCAATAGTTTGCTCAAAATTAATCAAGGAAACATCCCTTAGTTCAAAAACGAACAAAATCAAACAAAATGTTTTCAATTTCTGAAAAATCAAACAAAAAACTTAATTGATTTCGCTTGTTCCGTTCTCTGCAGTATCTATAAATACAGATAGACGACGACAACATTTATACAATGACGTATACACACCAACACCATATTAAACCATTTAGATTACGGTGGCAAGGTCGATGCTTCGCAATTATATCAAAATAAAACACAACCAGTTCAATAACTCGAACTGTATTTATTTAATTTATACAATTGTTCGTCAGTCGACATGTAACCATGGTCAGCGCAACTTTAATCATTTTTAATAATATATAAATGTGAAATATATTAAGTGTTCAATAGTTTTAAAGTTAAAACATTTTAAAGAGTAATGAAATATATAAAAACTATAGTGATATAATAAGCGTGATAAAATGTGATTTAAAAGGACTATCCTAATAATTAATAATTTAATAATTAAGACGGATATAAGGTAAACATCTTTAATTTATTAAATAATTATTGGTTGATATTTATAACTGTACCTCGGAGGCATATACATAATTCGTTGTAAAAACTGAAACCAGTTTTTATCATCAATTTTTAACTATAATATAATACTTTGGCTTGTATATGTGCAGGCCCGCGCCTGACACGTTGGCTGCCTGTGTGCAATATTCCATTTAACCACCCTATTTTTTTTTTTAATTTTAATAAATTTAAAAAGGATAATTTAAATAAATTCATTTATTAAATTCAACTACATAAATATCATGTAACAAATTTTTAAAAAATTACAGATTAACACGTCGCGCTTACGCTTATGCAAACGCATTTATTAATTTATTAATATCGAATTCCTCACATATATTTTGTTCTAATGATATAAGCGCTAAATCATTTAAATGATCTTCGATCATATTTGATCGTAAATAATTTTTAATAATTTTAGTTTTAGAAAAAGAGCGCTCGCCAATTGCTACTGATAGTGGTATAATGTTAACAAAAATTCTATTGGCTGTAGAAAAATGGTACCTCGCATGGTACATAAAATGCACGAGGGCTAACTTCAATAGCAGAGGGCTATGTTTCCCACTCATATTGCCGCCATTATCGTAATTGTAACACATCATGCCAATATTTTATTTTCGCATCTAAAATTGGCTGCTGATGATGGTCTACAGTATGTTTTGATTTTAAATTTCTTTGTATTTCTCGTGCGGTACGACAATTTTGCAAATGAGACTGTTGAGTTTCATGTCTCACTAAATATTGACCAATATGCTGCCAGTCCCTAAAATATAAACAAAGAATAGCATCCAATTTTTTCGAATACATGAGCCATTGTCGAACATCCTGTTCTCCATTTTGAAGTTTTCTATAATAAAACTGTTTTGAAAATTTTCTGGCATCGCTATTTTTGAGGTAGTTAATATTTTCTATTACTTGCTCGTAATTAAGGACAATAAAATCGATATGCTTTGTAGCTAGAATTTGTGGCCAATCTGCTGGATCCTGCGGTAAAATTTTAATATATTAGTTTCTGGTATATATCCGGTGCAATTGGTCGTATTGGTGTATTTGCATCTTTGTTTAGTTAAATTTCTTTTCGCTTTGTTTTTCTTTCTGACATCTTTAGAACGAGAAAATTATAATATTTAATGCTCGATTTTTCCGTATAATATGTATATACAAAGAAAATAACGATAACCGCATTAATGTTTTTATTAGACATAGTGTTTTTGCCCCTCAAATTAAATCAATTTCCAGTGACACAATGTCCTTATTGGCGATTTCCATCAACTGTAGTTGGTGTTGGTTTCTATGTAAGCAAAGCGGACGAGTATTGTCAAATTCAACGTTTGACAGTTCTGGTCCCCCTTGCTCTATGGGTAAATTTTGTTCATATTGTTTTCACCAGATGTCAGCAAATATTGCAATTATTGATACAATTTTTAGTTTGGGATACAATAGTAGGCCAAAAGTTGTAACACCTCAGCAGTTCCGATTCTGCGCTCTTTCGATTAGTGTATCTGTTAATACTTCGGGCACCACAAACTTTCAGACTGGTATATCGGTTTCTGATCATCACCCTACCCGGACGTATATCTTGCCATTTATAACTTTGGAAGTATCTGAAGATACCTCATTTTCTTGGACAGCCTTTATTCTATCCATATACTGAGTGTCATTGAATGCATCTTTATTCAAATCTTGATGACACACCTCATCCTCAGGATGTTCAATTGTTCAATCGTCTCGACATTGACCGTTGACAAACTGCCGGGACCACATTTAGCGAACCTTTCCTATACTAAATGTTAAAATCAAATGCTTGCAACTTAATTGACTATCTTGCTAACCTTGCGCTCAACTCCTGTTGATCCATGAGCCAACGCAAACTGGAATGATCGGTAATGATTGTGAATGTATAACCTTCAATATAGGGTCGGAATTTTTTGACTCTTATCACTGCCGCCATACACCACTCCAACTCAGTAATGCTGTAATTCTTCTGTGCTTTGATCAGCTTATACGACATAAATGCTATTGGGTGTTCTTCGTCATCGTTAGTCTTCTGGAAAAGAACACTCCTAATTCCAGTTGTTGATAGATCACATTATGGATATCGAATGATTTGGAGAAATCAGGATTTACCAAAATTGGTATAATTTCGAACGCTTCTTGAGCATTATTATTCTCATTTGCAGATCTTAATAATCTAGCCACTTCCGACAAAAGTGATATACACGATCATGCAATCGGTGAGATATAACCTTGTCCATAAGCCGACATATCGTCTGAGCTGCATTACACAGCCCCGTGGGGGTGTGGTGGGTGTCCAAAATCGTGGACGCCCCGGCGCTGTAAAGGCCGTCTTATCCCTTGACGATGAATCGAGGGGTATTTGACAGAAGGCATCTTTTAGGTCGATTGTACTAATATAGCGAATTTTATCTCAACGACCTAGCAGCCCCTCGATTATCGGCAAAGAGTAAGCGGTCTTCACAGTAACCGAGTTCAACTTTCTCGCGTCGAGGCACAGACGAATCTTTCCAGTTGGTTTTGTCACTAATGTCACTGGAGACGACCACTTTCCTCAATAACGCCCAGTGCCAATATTCGATCTAACTCCCTATATAAGTCTTCCTAATGTTTTGGCGATATGGAGTAATAACGGTGCTTAATGAGAACAGCATGTCCTACATCTATCTTATGTGATAGCAGTTGTGTTCGTCCAAGTTCCAGTTTTTCGCTCGACTAGAAGTTACTAACAATTTTGTTCAAAATATTTTCTTGTTCAGAAAATCAGAATTCAAATTGTGTTCATTTTTGCTTGATTTACATTCTGGTCGGATAAGTCAAGTTCATTGAATATTAAAGGAGCTAACCCAAACAAATCCCAGAAATCAATGCCTATAAGTATAGTGGCTGTTGTAAATTTGGAGCAATGTGGAGTCGCATAGTTTTCGTTATTCCACGATATGAAACTGGTTGTTGTTCACCACTAGCAGTGGATAGTTATGACAGTAAACTGTGCATTTTCAACTGATTATCTTCAAGAAATTATTCCGCGCCTGATCCTAACACTGAAATGCTCGCACCGTTATCTAATAGACCTTTATAAGGGATTCTATTTATCAAAATGTTTGCATACGGTCTTGAATCCTTTTCCTTTGACATTACTGATTCTGCCACTACCTTTTTCATTTCCTTTCGAATTTTGAAATACTTAAGGGAACGTATTAAATGTGATGAACTATTGCGGGTTTGAGTGAACTGAGAAATTTTGATTCGCGGATTTGCGTTTGAATGGGATGTTAGTCTCTCTTCATTACACGGTAGAATTCTGGATCCGTATTTGTCGTTACTTCCTCTGCGCATACCTTGGGAGCTATCGTTCTTTGGGGCTGGGATCTTAGGCCTCCGCAGTATTCCTGAAACCCCGTTGGGAGTTTTCCGTAGTCCTAGCTTGTTGACACGTCATACAATTAAATTTTACAACATCTTTGTAAAACAAAATTTGTGTGTTATGGGGACTGAACAATCCTTAAAGAAATTGCCGGTATTTCCAAAGTTCCGACACCTGTTTCTACTTTGAAAATTATTGGAAACTTAATTAGCGGATGACAGATTATTAGGCCAAGAAACAGCACTTACAGATTTGGAGTATATTGACAGGTCAGATATATTTCCCTGATGGAGATTCGCATCACTCACACCAATGACCATTCCAAGCTCATTAATTTGAAGTTGTTTGAAGAAAACTTTGACTGGCGAAGGTGGCTTGAAGACCAGGCCTCATATCAACAAATCGAATCAACAAATTGACACTATCGGGTTCAGCCATCGACCATCCAATGGTCCTTTGTATTTTTGTTTTCGGTTTTCTACAGCTGGAAATGATCGATCATGCTTTGACGCAATTGATCCCATCTAACATTTTGATTTTGTTTTCTGTACAACCAGTACCATTCCATAGCCGTCCCTTTTAGCAAAACATTTAAATTAGTAGTTAGACACTCTGTACTTAAACCGTTTGAAATTGCCATACTTTCCACTCTATATAAAAAACGCTCTATCGGAATCCCTCCATAGTCTCTCCCGAAAATAAGATATTCTAGTCTGATTGACCATTTTGTCATTACCTTTGGAATGGGCAGAATATTGCTGAACAAGTTGTTGAGTTTGTGGTGGTATCAATGGGTTAAAATTAATTGGTGTCATTATTGTCGTTGCCGACTTAATCACAGGCGAAGAATGAACTGGTGTACCTTTAACATTAGCTGCTATTAATCCCACATTAATGTTGTTACGCGTTTCTACAAGCGTTTCGACTCCTAATTTCGTCAACAGTACCTCAGCCAGGTAGTTTGGTTGATCTTCGAAAATATTTGAATTACAAGATACCGTTCTCCCTCAGAAATTACGATTTCTATATTCAGCGGTTCCCTATTGCGGTTACTTTCATCATGCCCCGATCCATCATCACTAACCAATGGAATAACTATCTCTTTAAGTGATCTTTCCGCATCTGGCGCATCGTTGTTTGTTCGTTTCGAAATTCAACCACGCAACCAAATAATTTATTGCAAGAGGTCAATAGATACTTGTTGGGGATTGACTTGTCTCTTATTTTCGATTGCCCCTTTAGATCCGAAAGTAGAAAATTTGAAAATCTCGTATAGGGGTTTATCCATACCAAATGAACTTTCTTGGTCAGTTAAGAAGGAACTTGGCTATTGCTTGGGATTCTAAAATAATCGAGAGTTGAGAAGTAACCGCGAGTTTCTCGTAATTTGCCATATTCCAGAACTTCTTTTAAAAATAATTAACTGTAATATAATATTACTATCGAAGTTCGAGTTACATAAAATAGAATATTAAAACAAATAAATCGAAAACCGGGAAATCCCGGAATTTTTCGGCCACACTTTTGAGAACGGGATCCCGTTTGAGAAACCCTACTTCTAAACTTCAAGAAAAGTGGTTTTACCCATTTTTGGCAGGATGTATAACAAAAAGTTGTTGTACACTAGTGAAGTGAACCAAGTAGATCCAGCCAGCGATAACAGTTCTAGGTAAAATTGTTGGAATGTGATGTTTTTTTTATTTATTATTCAATTAGTTTAGATCTCAAATATTGATATCGGTTAAAAACTCACGGAGTTCGGCTCAGAAACCGATCGTATAGACGTTTGTCTATTTTTGTTTCGTTTGCAAATCAAGTTCAACAGTTATAATTGATTTCAATGTAACAACTTTAAGAATCATCATGGGATCTCATCTTACGTACTCTGTAGCTTCACAAATTTTGATTTTCGTGGTATTTTAAGAAAGTACAAATTACTCAAGATCACAGTTTTCTATATTTCTATTTGCGTTGATAAATTTAGTGTAGTAGTTACATAGTTTCTTCCCCTTTTTAGCCAAATATTCCTTAAGAAGAAATTTGTTAAGTTTGGATTGCTTAGCAACGCAAACCATGAGAGATGAAGTTGGTAAATATTTCCCATTTATCCAAGAGATGATTTGAAGTTCAGCATACTCAAATGGATGAGAAAAAATCGGCTTGATAAAGTCATATCAAGCGTTTTGCAACCTTTTTTTTGCCAGTAACTTGGATTTTAAAGAATTTATAAACGATTTGTTCACCGGTTGCGATGAATCAATTTCCACCTCAGTCTGAGTTTCCGCGCATGATTTGATTCATTATTGATGTTCACTGATAGCACCTTATGGTATTCTTTGCTGCATAAGAAGTGCATTAAACCTCTTATTCACATCACATAACACATCTTTTAATTTTGTAGATATTTCTGGTTGACCCTGTTACCCGAAAATAAGTTTTTTTTCCTAACTCATTGATGAATAACAGGCAGCCAAAGTTTAGAATTTATTATTCTTCATCAACACTGAGGCGGTATGATACATAATCATACTGGCCACCATTTCTTACTTTAGGTACCATTTAACTGACTTTAGTTGGAATTTGCAATTGATGAAGTCTCTAAATTGTTCGTCAGTAACTATGATGAATGAATCCTGCTTAGAAAGATCCATCGTGTGGGTTTCACAATGCTTATTGAATTTGGATCATTTCGAGATGATATATCGGAATTAAGGGTAATTGAGCTGGAGACACAACGGAGTTTTTGGCCAATTTACTAATTTGTGATCAAGTCATTACCCGTTCAGATGGTATACTACTATTAATTATTGGAACTAGTAAGGATGCCACCTTATTAATTTTATTTGAAAGCGCTTCCATTTGTTTAAATAAGGTCATTATAGTCGGCTCACAATCTTGACAAAACCAAGTCAGACCATTTACATTTTTTATAGTCCGTTTAACAACACTAATTGATTTTGATTTTACTCCAGCACACGACTAATCTGCAGTACTCCTTTACAAACGAAGAAATTGTCTATTATGCCATCAAAATAATTTAGATTTTGTACCTTTTGTATTTAATTTTTTTTTTTTTTTAATTTAAGACTACAACCACATTTGTACACAAAACAACGAAATTAATTTATTAAAAACGCATCGCGACACGCGTCTTTTCAAGTGTATACGCAACCGTTGGTCGAACTCAAAATTAAATAAATTGAAATTTTCACTTGAAAAATCGGAAAAATTCATTCACCCCGCAATTGTTTTGTTATTATTTATTTATGTTTATCTATTTATTGTATTGTATATCTTATCTCTATTGTGAGATCATTTTTTTGTTGTTTGTACATAAGCTTGGCGGCGGATCTCATTGGATCTATCGATCAAGTCGTCGACTAAAAAAAGTGACGGATTGCCCTTTTTTTTTATTAATAAATAAAAATCGAATTATTTTGATGCGGTTTATGCTTGTACGAGGGGTTACTCATCAATACACGTGACTTTACCGGTTTTTTAGTAATTTTGTTTTTTTATTATTAATTTTGTGGTTTTTTGGAATATAGCTATCTATGTACATATATCTATGTAATATGTGATATGTATGTATTTAGAAAGGAAGACCGATTTAATATATTCACCTTTTTTTGCGTAACGTATGGCTGCGGTGAAATGTTTTTTACTGATAAAAATAAATTTTGTGTTTTAATTTTCGGTTAATGTACGGCGGCAAGCGATATTGAGGGGGATACAAAATTGGTTGAGTACTTACCTAATGGTTAATGAATTTATGATAAAAAAAAATTAAAACGAAATTGAAATTTTTTTGTTTGCATGTTGTTGTTTTATTTTTTTGTTGCAAAATTTCCCATAATTTTACGAATTACATAATTTGTGGTGCGTGGTAAATTTATAATTTTGTTATTTAACCTGATTTGATTGGGGTAAACGAACTAACTATGTAATGTATGTATATACAATTTTCTGCAATACGTTCCTAACATAATGAGTAGATGTTAATATTTTGTATACCAAGTAAAACAATTACCTTATTGTACAAAATTATTCTCAATTTATCTTACCTGCTAGATAATTACCCTTCAATATAAATCATTGATGACACAACAAAATCGATCGACGTGAGGTGGTCTCATCTCTCTAACTCTATATGCAATGTAAATTAATAGATTCATAAAAGTTATATTTTAGAGACACTTCACAATATCCATAAAAAAAAAACATTTATATAAATAACAACAATTAATTTTATTATTTTAATATACATTAATAATAAATATACAAATATTTGTTAACTGTCGGTAAAAAAAAAAAAAAAATCGGCCGCGGTAAAACACTCAGTTGTAATAAAATTAAATTACAATAATAATAAAAATTGATCTTTTCTTCTAACTATTCAATACAGAAGGCACAACAGTGTTTAGCTATATAAAAGAAACGTGCGTACCATAAGAAGATGCGCTGTCTGTGTATCATAATAAAATTCAAATTCAATATGGAGAGGCGCGATAGACAGCGTAATATAGTGGCAAGTTATTATAAAATTAAAATTACACAAAATATAGATTTTTAAATAAACAACAACTACCTATTGTTATAAATAATATAATAAAAACGTCTTCAAGAATAGTTTTTTTGTATATGTATGAATGTACACACAAAAACAAAATTTCGTCGTCTTGATCTTAAGAGATCAAGAGACGACAAATATATTTCAAATCAGGCGTGTAAAACTCGTTGTTGGGTCTCGAACTCAATTTATTTAATTACAGATCGAAATTACGGCCACCGGTTTAATATTAAACTATAAAATTAAAATTCAACTCAATACTTGATGCTGACTTCTGAAGCTTTGAAAATAAGTTCAAATACTTACATTTTTTTTTTAAACCAAATTGTTCAAATTTAGGTCAATACTAGGTAGTCTTTAAGCCCGTAGTCTGCAAGTTTAACATCCAAGCGATATAAAGATGTTGTATATGCGCCCGTATTTTGTCTTGTTCACAGAATTTTTAATTTTTTTTATTTTTTGCTTCTGCTGACTTTTGAATTTCTAATTATCATATATCTCGTGTAAAATATTGTTTTTTTTTGTGGTTTAAGAATCAAGGTATTTATTACTTCAGAGATCTTCATAAGTACTTTACCATTGAAGAAATCGAAAAACAACAACAACAATTGGTAACGATCATGCGAGTATTTTTGGATAATAAATTTTTCGTCAATGATGATGATGATGATGATGCGATGTTTTATGGAAATATAGTTGTTCTCTTAGCTCATTGTACATAATTATGGGCATACATTTTAATGAGAACTTTATTATTAAGAAGTTTATGATTCTAAATATAGTATACTACGAGTACTTTAAGTTTATTTTAAGTAGCCACTGAAACATGTTCATTTATTAAATATTGGTATTAAGAAGAGTTACGTTAGATGGAAAGTTGTTTATACAAATCAGCTCATTGCCAGCCAAGTAGTATTATCAAGAAATACAAGCTCTGGCTTCTAGCAGAAAGTCGTCAAGAATGTTGAAAGGCCGAATGTGTCGAAGAGAATTTGAATTGCTCAATTTATCCAGAATCCAGATTTATCCAGAAACGCAATTATCAAAGTTCGGACCACATTTAAATTAAAATTTATCAAATATCTATCGAATTTTACTTTTTTCGTAAAGTTCTTAATATTTACAATAATGGAAATTGCTTCGTCAACCTTTCAGACACAGATCAAAGGAATCGTATCGCTCATATCGCTTCTAGTGATAATTCTACCACAAATGTTTCAAATTATTTTGTGGTTGGCTTAATTCGTTGGGTTAGTATGGCATCGATGAATGTATTGGAGAATCGCTTCTACTTCTACACTGATACATGGACCACAAATGTTTCAAGTGATGTCAAAAGTCTAAAAATGCCTATAAAATTGATTTTTTTTCATTTATTTCAATCAAAACATTTTTTCTGGATTTTTTTCAGGATTTCTTTTCCGGAAATTTCTAGATTTTTTTCGGGATTTTATTTTTCTGGATTTTTACTTTTCAACTATTCTGGATTTTAAAATGTCTGGATTTTTTTTCAGGCAAACGTATGTTTCCATTTCAATAATTTAACTGAAGGAAAATTACATGAAAATTCGGCCTTTCGACCCATTCTGCCTTTTGTTTTCCTTGCTTTTCTTAATAGCCTTTTGCATTTTTGACGGGTTTGTTGAATCTCTTTGGATCACCAAGTTGGCCGAGATTGACCCCTAGTACTAAGAGGACTAGAGCTTGCTATTGCCTCATTTAAAGCATTGGACAGCTTGTCCACTAAGGCATCAAGTTCTTGCGTAGTTTCTGGAGGTTTTGGCACCAGAACTGGAAGTAAATTACCCGTAGTGGGCTTATGGCCTATGTTACATATATGTATGAAGGACTTGTAATGTAATCAAGGAGTTACTCACCTCGTTTATTTATATCTGTATACTTTCCCAGATTTGCATCGGATGACTCCAACCTTGTGACCTCCAACGTGTGTCGCCCTCAATGCTAACCACTGCTAAATCTGCATTGCTGTGGTTGCTAGCAGAAAACAACTTAGATTATTTTTAACGAGAATTCACGACCGAATCCGACCTTATTTTTTCACGTGCATTAAACACAGAGCCTTGAGCCCTAGAACCCGGTCTCAAAATGATCCAAGATTCTTGGATCAAGACAATATATGTCCCTTCTTTTCCAATTTGAAACAGGAGAGCAGCTAATGATGCTTTAGGATACTTGTGTAGTGTTAATAAAACAGTTAATCGCATTACATTTCGATTGTTTAGTGAAATCAAAGGCGATAATCCTGAGAACACGTGAAGAGATTCAAATTTCACACTTGAGGAATATAAAATCGCCACCACATCGAACCTAAAAATTAGACGTTGTCGTACCTCCATCGCAAGAGAATACCCCAAGCTACCACCAACGGATATACAGTTATCCCGCATTGATTCTTATATTCGGCGGTGACTATACGAACTATACCGATTTCAAAAATCTGTTCTCCGACCCAAATACACATCAGACGGATTCTTTCAAAATTGCAAAATCTCCATTACTTAACGGCGAACCTCACCAGTCTACAGTCTACAGTCAGTGTAATATCAGTGACGCCAAATAAGAGAGGCATGGGACATTTTGAAAGGCCGATACGTTCATAGACGTCTCATTATTGATAGCCATCTTCGGAAGTTCAAGAATATGCTTGGATGGCACCACTAAGTTCGCCTCACGGATACAGGGAGCTGTTTGAAAGTATTAACCAGTGGGAACTATCCATCATCAGAGCGAAATATTCAACATATCAGGAACTCAAGAATTTTACAGACAGTCGTTGAAGTTAAAATCATCGCAGCCAGTCGCTTCACCATCATCAACGTCATATGCAAGCTCGCAAAGTTACCTTAGTGGTTGAAAATTTATTTTTGTTCCACAAACTGCCAGACAAGATCACAGGTATTCCTTTTGAGCGAATCATTGATCCGCAAAGATGACCATATCTGAACGATTTGCAGCTCGCTGATCCGTATTACCATCACCCAAACAAGATCAACGTTCTGCTAGGGGCCTATGTAATTCGGTAAGCTCCAGTTGGAAGAAATCATATAAAATATTAATGCCTCTCTTATTACCCAAAATACGAAATTAGGATACATCTTATGGGGAAGGTGGATCGTTCGACAACCAGTCAACTTTCAAGTGTGACGGTGATAATCGAAAATCATATCATGGTCGATAATCTGATTAAATCATATGGGGAAATCGAGAATGTTCCGGCACCACGAACTCTATAACTTCTGACAAAAATCATTTACAAACAACACATTTCCACACTACCGAAGGAAGGTACACTGTTTACCTACCAATCACATGAAAAACATGAAACTTCGTGGCATGAGAAATCAGCAATTAAGCTTTGAGTGCCTACATTAAATTCATGAAAGACTACATGAAAGGCTTCATCACGGTGTGTTACACACTTCACGCTCTACCCCGAAGTTCCGAGTCATATTCGACGCGTCGCACTATGGGTGTTTCAACTACAGGTGTTTCATTGAAAATTGCAACAAGACATCTTCAGTATTCTCTCGCAGTCCGAGAAATATGTGTTTGTTTTCAGCAAACTCCACCGACACGCGGGGCGCCAACTCGTCGTTATTAGGCGGTCATCCATTGTGATGGAGCGCCCCCCTGTCTTCAAGAAATACCTGACAGATAGCCACACGCCAGCAAATCAACAATCACGACCCCAGCCTCGAGGAACGCAACGTAAAATCAATGATAGTCCCCCAAGCCAAAGCTGAGCCGAGTGACAACGGAATACATTCACTGCTCACCCATTACTCAACACTCGGCAAACTACCCCGCACCACTGTGCTGTGCAGACGTTTTATTCAAAACATAAAACTTCGCAAGCCATAGCGACATATCAGTTTTGTGACGGTGCCAAAACTGGATTGGTCTTTTGGGTCAGAATTACCCAAGCGGTTAACTTCGCCGACGAGATTTCACAGTGTCAGTTCAGAGAGAACCTTCTGAACAAGATCCCACTTCGTTCACTCAACCCGTTCACCGACGAAGATCAGATTCTATGTGTAGTAGGACGCTTAAAGAATTCAAATTTATCATACAAAGGAAATCATCCGCTCATACTACCAAAGAATTACCATAAGACTGTTCAAGCCTTCATCTCAACAAGGAGTGTAAATGGCTGATTAAACTTTTGTGAAACTCCCGCAACCAACCAGCGGATGAACTCTCGCAAAAACCTGTCAAACAACGTCACCGCCTAAGCACAGAATACCCAGAAACGACATAACTCGGACTATATGGAATAAAGTGGACTCATTTTTTTGACCTTGGTTTATGAGCGCGTATAGAGCGATTTCTACCGATCTCCCTTTACTGTATGCATGTTGAGAGTTCAACCACCTATCTGACTCATTAGTGCCGCTAATGTGAGCTTCTATTTATCGTTCCAGTATCTTTAACAAAAGAACTCATAAGCTTATGGCCTAAGGTCTTTGGGATGGCAATGAGAGCTTTTTTCCGCTTTAGGTATAAATATTACGTTTACTTCATTCCATTTCCTGAGAAAGTTAATGGCATCTGGTCGCTGGATATGATTCGGGATGATAGGACTTGAAGCCAGTACTTTGCGTAGTCTCGCAGCCTCCGAGGATTCCTGTATTTTACTACAGTAGAGCCTCAAGACACTTATTTTTGTACTTCTTATTTCATACTTGTAAGTTCCGAGGACTTCTTTATAGCAGTCTGAATCCGCGGTTCTTGTTTTCTTGGCTTTTCTAACAAGCCCTTTACATTTTTGACGAGAGCTATGGAACTGTTGCGACCACCAGGATGGCCTCTGTTTACTCAAAGCCTACTCAGAGGTGATGCTTCCAACATGCCCAAATGAAAAGCATCAGACAACTGGTCTACTAAGTCATCCAGCTCCTGAGTTGATACAGGAGGTTTTGGAATCGGTACTGGCAATTAATTACCTAGAATTATCACTTCTGAAGGTATCCCAGTCGGTTTCCCTTATTTTTCAAAATAGTCCTATTGGTGCCTTCTGTAACCATTTCACACTGAAGAAAGCAGTGATCAGAAAAGGAATAGTCATCAGACACTTTCCAATAGCGGGATATTTAGCACCTCTTGTCTGTTTCTAGTTGTAAAAGTGATATTAAACCCAAAATTACATACTTGAAGGTAAGTGCTAAGAATAAAATCAAGGAGTAGCTCACCTCTTTCGTTTGTACCCGTACTTCCCCAATCGGTCACGGGAATCAGCCGTGCCAATGTAAAATTTGTACCAAAAGCAAAGAATCAGATGGTTCTTTTACTGATCCCTATTATGCCGATGATAGCTGATTCGTCCGGGGAGTACCGTTATTTGTTGTCGTTCATCGATTACTTTTGAAAAGTTTATGGATTTCAAAAGTAAAGTGTAAACGGAAACAGGAGGGATATTACCTATTCAGCAAATATCGAAGAGTCCGTTGTAGTTGAGAGGTTTTACACTCCAGAAACCTGGACATTACTTCAGGGATTGAACAGAGATGAAACACATTAAGAAGATAGGTTCATTTGTGGGAGAGTCCTCCCTGATTTCGACCTTGACGCATTTCTTGGAGTTTTGATGAAATTCCGTTTGGAATGTGAATCACCGGCTTCCACACATGAGATACGAAGATTTGACAGATTTGGGCTTTTGCTAGGTTATTATAGTTTCTGGGATGTAAAACCTCTCAACTAGAACGGACTTTTCGTCATTTGCTTTCCTGGAAGGCTGGAAGAGGTCTATCTTTGAGCAATATTGCCCATACCGAAATTTTTCAATTTGACGGAATCGGTGGTTAGGCTGGCTCTGGCTGTTTCATATTCCAATTCATTCAAGGGTTTCCGTTGCGCTGATATCTTCAAATTAAGGCTAAACTGGCCATCTCAAGTCATTCAAGGCTGTAGATAGGGCTAATTTGTTTGTTTTTTGAAGGCGTTGTCCTCTTTGATTGTTTTACAGCTGCATTTTCTATAAATCCTGGATGTGAAACGGTTCGTACCTTAATCCCAATTCCTTCAATATTCTTTCGTGGGTGATCTCATATTACAGGGTTTGTTGTGATTGGGGTTGCTCCACCAATTAATGCGGGCTTTGAAATCTCTTTCTGGCCTGCAGTAGCTGCTTACTTTGGACAGATTTTGTTGATATTCTCTTGAGGTATTTCTGCTGAATGCGAGAATCTCTTTCCTGGTGGACTTCAAATTCTTTCATTCTGCCGTAGGTACATTTCTTGTATCCCTTCTGGCACGTTAGTCATAATAAATTTTTTCAGACTTCAGGTCACTCCGTGCACATTGAATTTGATCCAGTTTCTCATTTTATTTGTTCATTCGTAGATCAACTCTGAAGTTTTGTTGGCCAAATCTAGAATTTCGCTGATCTAATTTGGAGCCAAATGGTTTTTCATTGCCTGATATTAAGAACCGTTTCGATATCTGCCGTTTCATCCTTCGACGATAATGGTTTTGGTGTTTCGAGCTCTAAGCCATCATTGGTATCTTCGCCAACCTCGCCCAGTTCACGTTTAACAGCATTTTGTAGCCTTAGAAACGAGCGCCACTAGCGAAAGGAGAAAGGGAAGTTCTACTTATTAGTGGCAAATAAAAGGGGGAACTGCGAAAGAGTTGGGAGTACCTTGAGCCCCAGAAAAGATTGCAGATAGATAAAAAAAACGAAATATGTTTACATATTTCAACGGCTACAAAATTAGAAATGGCTTAATAGGTCACTAAAATAAAAAAACTGTATTTGACTTCACACATTTATTCATTATTATAACAATTAGGTATACAAATCAAAGACATGGCAAATCCTATTCTGCCGGTGACAAAAAAAACATTTCAAAGACATTACGACTAATTTGCAGTATGTTCACAGATTTTGTTGCATCATTGATGATTGCATTAAATCCCTCCTTTCGGCGCAATATCTGTATATTCTTATTTGTCGTATCCAAATATTTAATCATAATTTTGTACACACAATCTGATTTCAATCGCAACGAATCGCCTAGGTTTATTATTATATCCCAAAACATAAACCCAGATAGTTGAAAAATAAATTTGTCACTATCATTTGTAGAAATTTCCAGTTCTATTGTCTTCTCATAAAGCATGGGATTAGCCCCAATGCGTAAGCCATGCAAAATCATCTCTCTCGAAACGGACAGTCGCGTTTCGTATTTATTGTCACGACTAAATGTACCATACTCGTAAGGCCAGATAAATTCCTCTCTACGTTTTGAAATCCATAAATCCTGTTCACCGTCACAGCTGCCGAATATAGTTTGCTCCGCAATTGAGGTATAATCAAGCTTGCTAAGAAGTCCTGGAAATTTCGTGCTGCACTCCTTTATCATCTTATTCGACATTGTCGGGAAACGAATTTTACGTATCAGTCTATCAAATATATGGCGTCCATCCGATAATGCCAACACATTTTTTTTGCAATACAATGCTACCCAGTTCCCCAATGCCATGTAGATATCTGATTCTGACACCCCTTTAGGAATGCGATCGAATTTCAAAAGTGCATCCACCGTTTTTGGGTGAAGAGATTGAAATTGTTGCCCCTCTAAGCAGCGACTAAAGTTGCGTGCTATTTGACAATGCACTGTATTGCGTACCAATTCGTATTCTTCGAGAACACAATATTCGAACAACATTAATAGCCATTCTTTTGAATAACACAAATACATGGAATTAATTATTTTATTTTCCAACTTTATCATTTTGTATTGGGTGGCCAATTTCAAAAGATCAATGCCAGTGGCAACGGTGATCGTACATTCATCGGTATAAATGAAGCGCATAAATTCCAGGAAGCTTCCATATTTACAATCAACAATCGGAATCAATTTTGGTTCGCCCAATAAATTTTCTAATCGCTCCTCAAATACAACACTCCGTTTCATTAATTCAAGGGAGTGGGCATAAATGATTGTATTCTCCACAACGAATTGGACATCCGATTGGAAATCTGAGTTGAACAGCTGTTTTGTTATGTCGGAGCAAATTAGATGCGGTGAAGAATTTATTTTAAACTTCAATTTTTTAACCATTTTTAAATATTTAAATAACAAGCCACACACAAGAACTAAAGTAAACAAGTTTATGGGAACTGTGGTTGTGGTTATAAATTTATTACGACTTACGACACGTACACAAATTTTTTTTGACGTTTCAACAAAACAAAAAACGAGTGCGTTTAATGTTTATAATTTGGTGTATTGCTTTGGTAAAACAAGTTTTAGTTGGTTTAAAGGGGCGAGTACCAAATAGAGTATAGAGTACATATTCACAATGCAAAAAACATTTTTTATCACTTGCAGGTTTGTATGAATATTTAACTTGACGAACAAAAATTGTTGCTCGTTATGTTGGAAATTCATACAAACCTGTAAGTCAAAAGTAGAAAGTGTTTTCATTGTGAATTCACAATTCACAGCAATAATGCTCTGTGAAAATACGCAATATTAAAACACGAACTAAAAGAGAGGCGCTCATGGTGGTTTACGGCTTGAAATGTCCAAATTCAAATATTACTTTGACGAATCTCTTAAATTCCAATTTTTCGGGCCAGCTCACCTCTTGGATTTTGCATGGAGCGTCGGGTTGGTGCCAAGAAAATTTAATTTTGCAGGACTCTAAATTGGAGCACCATCCAAAGCATGTAGCTTATAACAGTTGTATAGTATTGGTTAGTAGTTAAAGAAATATTGTTTTAATTATTTCTAAATTCAGTTCATATATAGTTAGAAAGTAACTCTGCTGCGAGTATTTCCCTAGCTATTCCTAGCTATATGATTAACATTCTAAATCCTTACAAACCTTTTGTGTCGAGGATGCAAGTAGGGCCTAGGCCCGCAGAAATCTAAAATATGATGCTCTCAGATATATTTTTTTAAATAATGGGTTGAGCTTACTCTAGGATTGTGCTATACAATACATACCTATAATCGCCATCATGTGCTGGCCTGTAGATCTATATCATATCATATCTATATAACAATATTCTCATTAATAGTTTCGAATTGTTTTCGGAATCTACGAATAACTTTATATGGGCCTTCGTAAGGCGGAGTCAGTCCGGTTTTTACTTTTATCTACTCGAACAAACACATATTATTCACATGTATCTAAAGTTTCAGGAATAAATGTATTGTTGTTCGGGAATTTTCTTGTATCAGTAAGAACGATATTCTGCATGAATCTGCGTAAATTAATTAATACATCTTTGGGATCTGCATTGTTTGGTGATGTACGTACAAACAATTCGCCCGATAGTCTGAGACTTTGTCCGTAAACAAGCTCGCAGCAGAGCATTTGAGGTCGTCTCTTATAGCAGCGCGAATACCCAACAAAACAAATGGTAGTTCGCTACTCCAGTGTATGGTGTTTCCTCGAGCCTTAAGGGCAGCTTTTATTTGACGATGATATCTTTCAACCATACCATTTGCTTGCGGGCGGTATGCGGCCGTTCGAATACGATGGATTCCTAAAATCTTATTCAGCTCAGAGAAGAGTTTAGATTGGAACTGGCTGCCTTGGACTGTTGTCATAGTAAGCGGTATTCCAAATCTAGATATATACTGATCGACAAATACTTTGGCTCATGTCCGAAATTGGATAACCTTCAATCCATCGAGTAAATCTATCTACAATCGTCAGGCACAAACAGAAATATGATTCCTGGCACACACAATGAGTCTATTCCCTTCCATTTATTCGAAATTTATTAGCTCTGAATCACGCATGGAAGATGGTGATCGCCTAAACTGTGACCCTTATTTTGTTTTATCCACAATTTACAAAATACTGGCCAATAAATGGATTAGTCGTTGTTCAAAGAGTCCTATACATAATGTGTGATATTTCTACATAAAGCCAAAATTGATTTAATAAATAATGGGGGACAAACCAGAGTATTGTCTAGAATTTCGATATACTCGTCGTAAGTCGTAACATCGAAATTTTCTGT
The DNA here is from genome assembly GCA_963556165.1 of Tipula helvola. Classification (NCBI taxonomy): domain Eukaryota; kingdom Metazoa; phylum Arthropoda; class Insecta; order Diptera; family Tipulidae; genus Tipula; species Tipula helvola. The sequence goes on along the minus strand of OY744483.1, from coordinate 337,433,656 downwards.
CGTACGTTTTCGAACACAATTAATATCACCCCACCCAAACACATACCTTGCCAAAAGACTTCATCACCCAACTAACTAATTAAAATTAATCAGCCACACTAATATTGTTTAAAAGATTTTAAACAATAAATTGTTTATTATAAAAATCAACAACAATGAAATCTAAATAAATAAACAAAATCAAATTTTTATAACGCTTTTTATATACACAACACATAGGCAGACGAGACACGGTATACACACCATCAACAGGTTAAAATACAATAATGTAACAAAAAATTGTATGTTTAATAATCATTATAAGATGATGATGATTTGTTTGTATTTATTCAATTTCTTAAAAAAAAAAATTTTGTTGAATGAAATTTATAAACAATAATAAAATTGGCTTCCTTACAAACTTTCTTTTTTTATTGTTGTCTCGCATAAAACACTTACCTTCATTTATGCTGTTCACTATACACTGTGTGTATGTATGTATGTACAATATAAATACACTTGTTGTTTGATTTTCGAATTTTCGAACAACAAGATTATTTATTTATTTGTTTATATTTGATTTATTTATTTGATGTTGATGATGATAATAATATTTGAATGTAATCAGATCATTATTTTATTATACACTGTCAGAGTAATTAGGTTCTCTTTTATATTGATTTTTATGTTCGCCTCTCTTTTATTTTATTTTTGTTACTCTAATAGTGACTCTTTATATGCTACATACTCGTATAATATGCTCGAAAGTAAAATTTGAATGAATGCGCGCTACCCACATAGCTGTAAGAATGAATGAATTTTTATGTTTATTCACTGTACGTGATTTGAATATTAAATTATTTTTATGTTTTGTGTTTTTGTTATTAAAAAATAATAAAATCGATGGAAAAATTTGTATTTTTATTACAATATGTTGTACGGTAGGTGCAAGGTGTGTGTGGGGGCAAGACAACGTATTTAATGCTTCAAACAAACAACAGGTCTAATTTGTTAAGTAGCTACAGTCACTTTAATTTAAAAAAACAGTAGATTGAGAGATTGGGTTTTAGTAAAGGCCAATACCTTTTATATCTTATTAGCACAAATTACCCAGTAGTTTAAGGAGCAAGGACTGAGTGATGGTTTCCAAAAAAATATTCCACCGAAATAATTTGTGGCGGTTATATTCATCTTAGCCAGGTATACGACAAAACTCTGTAAGTTATTGCGATTTGTTGAGATGTGACACGGTGGATTTCGGTTAGGGTAAAATATCTTGAAATAAAAATACTCAAATCTTAATCTGATTAAAATTTTAGATCCAGTTCTCGTGAATATAAAAATTTGAACGAGAAAGATTCGAAAAGATCAACAAAGGAGCAAGAGTTTTAATTCCTAACAAGTTTGAGAGAGTCTGAAATAATTTTTGCTCGCATAATATTTGTCATATTTCAATTGACATATCTATTAAAATGATTGGATTTTGTGTAAAATCCCGCTATTTCGTAAACTTCACGTCTTGCGAATGGCAGAGAAAAGCACTAATGTTTTTAAGGAACAGGGACAAAAATCTTTTCCCAAAACCAGCAAGAAGGAAGGAAAATTTAATTAGGTTCCTTTTCGATCTCGAGTACCCAAACAACATTTATTAAAAGTTAAGTTAGTTTTTTTTAATGTGGCTCCTAAAACATCCCTTGAACTTTAATGTCATTGATACTGCTTGCAGTAATTAGCGGATTCATTTCAGATGTCACTAGTTACATATTGCAGACTTGAGAATTACAAATAATTTTATTTTGTATTTCGGCTACTCTTTATAAAAATTCAATTGGCTAATTGAAATAAAAAATCAAGTCATTTCTCATTTTTATTTTGTCAGCGAACCAGAATTCGGGGGCAGGTTAGCAGATGCAGACCTACCTGGCATAAACCCATGCTAGTTGACAGATTTATGACGTATTTTAGTGTTGATTTGAAAGCATTGCATACAACCGGTTGAAATAATTTCGGAATTGCGGGAAATTCAGTTACCTATGGTTAAAGAATTATTGGACAACTGATTTCCATATAGACATCAAATTATCTCATGCAATTTGTCGACATTTTCTTTTGCATCCTTTGGATTTAGAATTTCATCCCAATTCACTGCTTCTAAATAAACTTGCAGATCAGTATGGTTTGTCTTGTTAAAGGTGTATTTAATTTAAGGTGCGGGTACAGAATCATTCATATTTAGTATAGTAGTTCATATATCATATCATTAACATATGGAACGGTATGCGTAAAACCCATTTTTGATATTGGGGCTTTCGTAGACTTTTGTAACACAGCGTTCATTCCCTCTTTTACACAAAAATTTCTTTAGTCGACATTTTGTCTAATTTCGCTTGCATAGCGAAGCAAATCATGATAGAAAAAGTTGGTACATAATTCCCATTTTTTAAGAAGTGATTTGAGGTTCAGCGTAATCAAGTGGTTGATATGTAATCCGTTTGATAAAGTCATAACCAGTAGCTTAGATTGTAGAGATTTAAAAAATGTTTTATTCTCAGATTGCGATGAATCAATTTTCTCTTCAGTCTGAGTTGCAGCATGATTTGTTTCACTATTGCTATTCAATGCTTGATATCTTTGGTGCATAAGAAGTCCTTTAGTATTCCATCCACGTCGCATAACGCATCTTTGAATTTAGTAGAGATCTCTGATTTTTTATTTTTGCGGTATTTAAATCGAAATTACTTGATTTGATTGGTTGACGCCGTGATCCAAAATAACTTTTTGTTTCTGAATATATTCAATCATTTTGATGAATATACCAGACGGCCAAAGTTTATAACTTATAAAGAACGATGAGGCGAATAACACATAATCGAACTGGCCGCCCTTTCTAGATTTTGAAACCGTTCTAATTGCAATAAACGTTCTTATGTTAAAATTTGCCATTGATGAAGCCTTTAAATTGTTTATCAGTAACTGATGAATGAATTCTGCTTGGGTTTAACAACACTTATTGAATTTGTTGGGCTTATTGGGCTTCCATTTGTTTAAATAAGGTCATTATATTCTGTTCAGAATCTTAGTAAAACTACAACAGACGTTTCACATTTTCTATATCCCGGTTCAACAACTTTAATTGATTTGATTTTAGCTTCAGCACAAGAATATGCATATACGGCAACGTTTTTCATCAACATTATTAGCACTCATTTTCATTTAATCGACGAGTTTTATTTATAATACACGAAAACTATATAACAGGCTAAATGCTGAGGTAGGATTAACTAATATAATGTTTAAGGTGGTGTCTAGATTAAAATGATTTATTTTGGAGCTGCTAAACCAATCAAATCACATTTTGTTTGATTATTTTAGTGACTGACTGGTTAACGAACAACTATATCTTTGTCGTATGATCTAACAAATAAATGCTCATTCACTACTGGATTCTCAGGTCGTGTTTACCAATTTTCTTAATAGCCCAATTAAATTAAATCAAAAACGGGTTAATTCTGTGCAAAATGTCGGATTACATTTTTGTTTCTGCCTTAGCCTGCTATCACCCATCATCCTCCAATTAAGGGGAGAAATCACATCTGGGCCAGTAAAGCTTATGACACTTTTGGCTTGTCAACAATCAAAATAACCAACAATTTGGTTTGTACAAAATCACTATTATCGACATTTTCCGAAAAAGTGAGAAAATGTCCGTCAGTCTGGAAGCTTGGGTATCTGTACCCATGGTATCTCTCTCGAGAATGGTTTGTTTGATTTGGGATTTTTTTCGCCAATCTGTTTCTGTGGTTAAGGTCAAGGCCCTGGCGTTTAGTTTGCTGTTTAGTTAAGGATTGAATTGGGTTCGATTTGCCAGCCGAGTTGGACTTGAGTTGGGATTGGTTTAGGTTTTAGATTTTTTTTTCATTTACTTTTCCAATGGATTTAATGTCTATTGAAGGAAAAGCTTTGTAAAGGAAAGCTTTACTCACTGCGTACCACCTGTGATACAGTACAATAGAAATATGAGTAAAGCCGATTTTCGTTCTCGGATACAGGACCAAGGAAATCCATAATCTCTGCCACGGACGTGGTACATGGAAAGCTTTGCCCATCTCTGGTCTGGTCTCATAATTTGCTGCCTTTCAACATTTGCAAATCTCACATGTATCGGTGATAGATTCAAGTACAACTAGTTTCCATTCTGCTGAATCTGTTTCTTTCCCTGAGTTTATTTACATTCGATCATGCATAATTTTGAAATGGGTTCTCTGACGTTCGGATTTTGTTTTAATGCAATGATTCTAGCCGTATACTGTAGATCTTTATACGCTTCAGAGTCTAAGTTCACACGTTTGATTTCGTCGTGGTTCTTTTTAATCGTTTAAATGTGTGCACGGGAAAGGCTGTCTGGCACTACATTGAGTGATATTTACTGTATTCGGTTTTAAAGTCAAACGATTGCATTTGGTCCATCATTAGTGTAAACTTAATTGTTTCACATTCTGAATGCTAACGGATGTTCTTGTCCATTTTCCCATCGCTGAAATTGAACGCTTCCAATCCCTGAATTGAGAATCTGGATTCACGAAAACATGTGCCGTAACTAGTGCTCGCTTTAACTCATCGAATTTAGAACCCTTTTTGAGCAGGTCGGTTATCGGATCAGTTAAACGGGAATAGTTGTATATGAATCGGCGGTACCAGCCAGTTATCCGTAATCAACGGATCGCCTTGACGTTTCTTGGAACGGTATATTCGTCTTTGGCTCGAACCTTCTCGGGGTCCACTCTGAGACATCTTTTTTCAATCGCATACCCAAGATACTTTGTTTCCTTAAGAGCGAACTTACTTTTCTCCAAATTTATAGTTAGATTGGCTGATTTCAGCAGTCTCGCTACTTCAGACAGAAATGATATATGTTCTTCAAAAGAAGCTGATACCACCTGTAAGTTCCTAAGTAACAAATCGTTTGGGCTACGTTTTACAACTTAAATGGTACAGTGAAAGCCGTCTTATTCCTTGATGCTAATTTTAAAGGATTTTGCCAGTATTCATCTTTTAGATCAATAGTGAGTGCTGATAAATCTTGTGTTGTCTAATCGGCCTAACACACCTCTATTAATGGCAAAAATTAAGCATCTTTCACGGTTACTGAATTGAGTTTTCTGGATACAGACGAAACCTTCCGTTAGCTTTCAATACAAATGTTTCTGGAGATGACCATAAACTGGTACTCACTTCAATCACACCTATAGTGATAACATCCGGTCCAATTCATTGTAGATATCTTTCTGCAACTTAGGTGAAACTGCCACCCACATCGATTTTATGTCATAGCGCATTCGTTTTATCGTTAATTCATGCTGATCCTTTGATTCCTACAGTTGACCTAAGGTAATTCTCGCCTGGCTAATGTTCTTTACGATTATGTTTTCGAAGAACTCCTCTCTCTGACCCTTTACCCACCACAAAATTGTTTGCACCACTATCTAACAACCCGCGATATGGAATTTCGTTAATGCATACTTCAGCATATGGTCTATTATCGATAGTTGATGTGATTACAGATTCGGCAATGTTCTTTTAAATTTCACGTCGCATTCTAAAATACCTGAAACTTCGAATACAATTTAAATTTTGTCTGTCTGGTGTTTGTGTAGCTTATAAAACTGATTGACTTGATCTCTTATGGAAATTAATCTGATTTTTGTTGAAACTCTGGATCGTTGTTTGTCGCGGCTTTCTGTATATTCGGTTTCGGAATACTTCTGGTTCTGGGATCACAGTCCTTCGAAATTCCTGACACCCCGTTGAAAGTCTTTCGTGGCGCGACTGTTCCGACACTACTGGCAATTAACTTTAAGTATATTTTTGGCTCTACAACCAAAACAAAATCTACTCGTAGTACGCTTGCTATACAGTCTTTGAATAAATGTGTGGATTTCTTATCTTTAATTGAACCTTTTTCAGATAGAGCGATTATTTTAAGTCAACCAGATTAGCCATGTGCCTCCACGTATACGGTTTCTTCGGTTTCTGCCATATTCGGTGGATACTTTCGTCAAAATAGAAAGAACGATAACTATTTGTTATTCTCAACATAATGAAATGTTTGATTCCACAATCATTAGCAATCAAATTTACTGTTTCACCGATATAAAAGTCAGAAATTAATTTCTGTGACAACGGTGACATTTAGATCCGATAACAGACGACGTCCTTGCTCATCTCAACTTTAACTTATTGTTACAATAGGATTATTACTGCGTTGTAGATTTTAGAAATTTTAATCTATGGATGGCTACGATAGCTTTATACATCCTTTGTGATGGCTGCTCGCCCTCTATATCTCCGATAAAATAACGGTCGTTACCTATATGCTTAATGACTTCATAAGACCCCTTGTAATTCCCTAATAGCCTCCTAGAATCTCCATGAGCTGCTGGATCACTCCGCAACATAACGATATCTCCAGGTTGCAAAATCTTCGGTTTAATCCTATGTTTATTGAATTGGCGCTGCTGAATCTCACAGTTATGCTCCAACAAATTTGCTACATTAACGTCTTCTCTACTTCGAATCTACATTGACTTTTTCAATCTCTTCAATTAACGGGCTATCGTTTAAGCTTCTGAAGTTATGTTTGAACACGAGCTCCGCTGGTGTTTTCTTTGTCACTCTACTCACACTGCTGTTTATATCTGAACTTCTCCTAATTTTTTATCCCAATCAGCACATTCATTACCTGAAATCCTTTTCCAATGGGTGTAAATATCCGGGTTTTTGCCACTCGGCGATTTATAGTATATGCATTTATACATCGCCTGATGTACTGCTCTACAAAATCCCTCATCTTTAGAAAATAATAGGACTGTTTAAACTTTGCGAGTGTTTTGTCTGCTCCATAATGAGCTACACACTCATGTGCGTCTCTAACGACGTAACGACGTCGTACTTTAAGCATTCAGGAACATATAGCTGTCATCTATATTTGGTATATTTGTATATGCAAGCGTTTTACATCGAATATTTGCTGTGAACCTTTTGATCACCTTGTTCTGATTTCTCCCGAATTTTCAAAATTTCAGAATCAGTACCCTGCATGGCTGCTACCCAGTCTATGTTTATATTAATACCAAAACATTGCCTTCTATCAATCTCGTCATCGCTAAGTGCATCAGCTACTTGATTAGCTTTTCCTGGCATGTAGACCCGAAATTTTTCTAAACTGGTTACTATCGCCAGAGCCTCTAATTCAATTGGTGAATACTTGGACTCTTTCTTGGATGTTTTTCGACTATAGTACATTAACGGCCTCAGGCTTTCATCTTCTTAATTTTGATATAAAACGGTACCCAATCCGACAGCACTGGCATCCGTATGAACCTCGTAACTCAAATATGGAGTGTATATGGCTAAAATAGGTTTATTCACTAACCTTTTCTTTATTTCCAGGAAAGCTGCTCTTTCGTCTTCTCCCCAATAAAACTTGTGATCTTCTTTCAATAAGTTGGTTAAAGGCCTAGCTATAGTTGCAAAACTCCCAATAAATCTTCGAAAATAACTGCATAGCCCAATAAAACTGCATACCGCTCTTACATCTGTTGGTTCACGAAAACCTTCCACACTTAGCAATTTTCTTTTTCCTGGTTCAATGCCGTCTATCGAAATTTCGAACCCCAAGTACTCTATGTTTTTGGCAAAAAATACACATGTGCTCAAGTTAAGAGTAAGGCCTGCGTCGTCAATCTGTTGCATAATTATATCCAAGTTTTTCATTTCGTCGTCGACTGTAGTGGCTGGAATTATGATGTCGTCTAAATGTGCCACTGCTGTCGTCTACCGGAACCTTCCCAATACGTTATTTATTAGCCGTTGGAATACCGCAGCAGCATTACATAGCCCGAAAGGAATCCTGCGATACTGGTAATGGCCGCCTGGAGTTATGAAAGCCGTCTTTGCCTTCGACTCTTCTGCTACTGGTATACCTGGTAATATCCACTTGCTAAATCATGACTGTTAAAATAGACTTTCCCTTGCAATCGATCCAACTGATCGTCTATAAGTGGTAAAGAGAAGTGGTCCTTGATTGTCTTGCTGTTGAGCCGCCTGTAATAGATACACATTCGAACATCGCCATTGCTCTTCCGAATTAGTATTACATGTGCTGTATTCTATAAAATATCAGCTTCCGTTAAATCTTCGAATAATTTCTTAACTGTATCTTATTCTGTTTGTGCTAATCGGTAAGGCTTATAATAAATTGGTACATCGTCCTTCAATACTATATCTATCTCCGCTTTATTCGTTTTTTCGCATCACATAACTTAACATCTCCACGTGCCACGGTTTTATGTTTGTTGATGATTATATCATTACTTACCAGATATGTTCAATATAGGAATTCTTGCGTTCCCATCTCCATCCAACTTAATTAAGCATCTCGGAATCATTTCACCCGTTTCACGTACATATGTATATTTCCTTCTACGCACATACTTCCTTATTGCTCACATCACCATGTATGTACATTTATATAGCCAATGTAATTGTTCGGTATATTAGTATGTTGGATCGTCACCAAGGACACTTTCGAAGGCGGAGTATGTTCGGTATGACATACTTCTGACTGTATAATCAATCCACTGCTATCGCTGATAATTCGCACATGTTCCTGTTCGGTCGGCTCCACCATCCCAGCACCATAACCGATCACCCTATCGCCACCTGTTGTCTTGTTCCACTGTATCTTCAATTTATTTGCTCGACTTTCTTTAATCAACGTTGCACTGCTTCCCATCAAACCACTTTTGCGTGGACATTGCTTCGCCATATGCCCTTCTTCACGAAACTTATAACACACCACTTTTTTATCGATTTTTGCGTCGACCTTTATGGATTTACCGCTATTTGTTTGACTTACAGTATTGTCAATTTAATCGGCTGCCATCACTAATACTGTAAGTAGTGTTGCTGGCATGCTATATTGTGACAATGGACCTATAGATAGTTACGGAACCTATTATTGTCTAACCCTGCATGACAATCCATTCCACCAACTTGTCAGACTTGAACTTTGCTTGTTACATAAAGCCAGCTCCTTATAAAAATAGTCAACCATATTTTGTTCCGCTTTGCGCCTCGAGCCCTTAGTACTCGAGATGTTTGTGATTTTCGTTTGATACATCATATTTTACCTTTTCATGAAGAAAAATTTACTCCAGAATTTTTTCAGCTGGGCTACAAGAATTTTTTTTGAACTTATATAAGATTCTAGCTGTTTTTCGTAGTAAAGTTTTCAATCACCTTACGCTTATTTAACAATCAAAACATGATTTCTTCATATATAGTACATACTTAAACCTATCTAGGTGTGGTACTCTACAACAACAGCATGCACACATAATATTATGTGAGAGGTACATACTTCAAAGTAGTTCTTTTCAAAACGATTTTTTATTTTACATTTTATGAATGAAGATGATTTTTGATGTTTTCTTATATTGTTTTCAGCATCGTCATAGATTTTATGCAAACTATGGGAATATAACTTGTGTATGTAGTATGAGATCGAATTTTTTATTTTGTTGTTGTTTTGTAAAATAAAAGTGAATCTCAAACTTGTAAATAGTTTTTTTAGTATTCTCAAGATGAACGCAAAGTGAAGGTTAAAATATTAAAAAACTAAAAAAATTTTGAAACACTTGATTATGGTAATTAGATTTATATCATACATGGAGACAAGTTGACAGCTAAATTTTGTATTAAGATTAGTTTTGCGTTAAATTTGGAGTCGTATGAGTGTATTTCTATTCGGGCCATTCGAAATAAATTTGTTTGGTACTATATATATCGTATAAATAATGTAAAAGTCGGTAAAATAATGTTTGAAGTATTTTATTGTTATAATTAAATAACTTGCCGCTATTAAATATATATTATACATTTTTCGATCGTCATAAAACTCTATATTATACAACTTTCTTAAGATAAATACGAAAAAAAAAATGTTTTTGGTTTTTACGAAAAATATCACACTTTCAAGTATGCAATTAACACGTTCCCTTTTAATTTGTTTTAGTGCATTATATAGGTGAACGTGTATATTGTGTATCATCCAAGCATTTATTCCTTCGAACCCTGTTTGAGCAATTTCATGTATATAGTGCGCTTCGGTTGGTTACTCGATTGGTTCTAATTACCCGGTGAATTGATTCGAATCAAATCCCGGATATCGTGAGAAAATCTAAATTTTCCAAAAATCCACTTGTCTATTTGTATATGAAGTCTTCCGTATCTGATTAAAAATTACACATCTTCCCGCAACAATTGTTGTACATAATTCTTTTATAATACGTGGGAATCTGATATATAAAATTACCTTTGGGACAAAACAATTTTCACCCTTCAATATACGGGAAATAAAATACAAAAAATTGTAATTTTCTTATCAAAACAATATTTCTTTGTTGGTCGGGTACGCGCGCCACTCGCCCAATATTTTGGTAAGTCGTACAAAAATAACAATATGCACAATAAGGATATAATGCTCACATACAGTAACCCTATATACACACACACTGGTTAATCCTAAACGTTTATTAATTCGAAACAATTCGTGAGATATCGTCAGTGATTTCGTTTATTGTTTTCCTTTATCTAAGGATTATCATGCACCAACTACAGAAAACTGTGTGTAATATACATATATCGTATATAAGGGGGTGAAAAAAAAAAAAAATTATTCCAGATCTGTTGATAAGCTGGATATTTTTCGTATTATTATTGTGTTGTTATCAAAATTGAATAATCCAAATGGAAACAAAATATCTCTAATATGGAGGCGATGAAAATTATGAGGGTGCTAAATTTTATATATGGCGACAACTAATTTGATAATTTTGGGCTGTTTATTATATAAGGCAGATAATTTACAATAAAAAAGTGAAAATGAATTTAGCACAAAACTGCCTCATCATCAATCGCACATTTTTAATGCTATTTTTATTACAGCAAAAAAACTGAATCTGATAAAGCACTCTCCAGCTAAATACTAGAACAACAAAGAGATTCATTTAATTGCAATCTGGGTGGTCTCTCACTTTTTGTTGATTACAATAAAACAATTGAAACTTATTTATTTTTTTCATTTTTCATAAGTACAAAAAAAAATCCTCATCTTAGACGTCATGAATGGATGGATGAATGGATGGTTGGTGTACAACAGCAACAAACCATTTAGTATACACAATGCTGCTATATAATATATAGAGAGAGAAGTTTTATTGTTATTTTCAATATTTTTATTTTTTTTGGATGGTACTTGTGAGTACCCACTTTGAACAAAATAAAAAAAAATATTTTTGTTTTATTATTTGGTTCTGGAATGATTTTGGACTTTTTAAATTAAAAAATGCCTTCTGTATTGTAAAATATGAATTTTGATATGAAAATATTTTGAAATGCAATATACACGATAACTTTTCATTCTTCTGTATGTATGTATGATGTGGTTTTGTAATATAGGGTCGAAGTTATATACTCTGTGTGCGTGCACTTGACGATTTTTTTTTAAAGTGATGATTATCCTAAATATATTAAAAAAAAAAAATTGTATAAATATCTTCGATCACAGATGTATAAGATATTAATAAGTAGGAGATAAAAAAATAAACCTTTTGTATTTGAATATGTGAAAGTCGTCGTGTGGTATATGTTTCCGCGCGATTGAGCTTTGGATGACTTTTTGTTTGGGTTTGTGTTGCAACCGGATTTTTTATTTTAAAACACCTATGGTCGAATGGAAATGACTAAGTAGTTTATGTTGTATGACTTCATCAACCAAATAACTCAAAATTAGGCATGGAAGTCAAAATTATAATAAACGTGAGACCTCCTCGCTACTACCCTTCACTTCAATGAAAATTAAAATTCCACCGAAACTATTCATATGACGACTTCAAAAAATTGTGAACTCGCAAGTGACTCGCGCAAAAATAAAATTGTGTTAATTTATAGTGATTACTGAAAGCTAGTCCAGTATTAAAACGGCCATCAAGTTTCACTATATCGACTGGATTTACAAGGCCAGGTTTTTAAATAATTTTTATACTAACAGTTTACTAACTTTTATAATTTTACAGGCTAAGTATAAAATTTGGGATGGATGTTTTAATTTTAAGCGGCCCTAAAACAGTGGCGATCTCAAACTGGCCGTTTCTGAAATTAAATGTGAGATCATTTTGGAATTTTCTTTTCTTTATTGAATTACATATAAAAGACACAAGAAGGTCCGTAGCCATAAAAAAAAATAATCTCGTTCTTGCTTCATATTCATCGGTAAACAATTATATTTTTGATACCTCGATATAAAATATTCTTGTCACCTATTGCAGTAGTAAACAAATCATACTCAAAATGTGAACTTCTGCTAGTTGGATATCTGTGTTTGTCATAAACTGAAATTATAGAAAAATTATGCTTTACCCGATTAAGAAAATTTTATCAAATAAAGGTCTTCTCTTTCACAAACTTTAATAAAGCTCAGTATTTGTTTGATCGGAGTAATTTGTATATATTAAGAGCTCATTTTTGAAGCACGAAGAGCTCATATAATTTTGATTGAGAGGCCGAATTCTGAATTGGATTTAAGAACTATATAATTTAATCTAAACGTTTGTTGTGACTAGCTGACTAAGCTTCCAAAGAGTAAATATATACGGCAATATACGTTCTTTTAAATAATTTCATCGTAAATCTGAAATCCAATTTTGAAATATGGGTTAAGATTAATATTTCCTAAATGAAAAGTAGGTTTTCTTGCTACAACATTGCGACTCTGCAGACATATTAAAGTAAAATGTAAAACAAAGCTTATATATACCATTGCTTGTCCAACAAATAATTTCGAATGGTATTGGGGGATTTACCAACTTATTCAGATATAATTCTTCATACTGTTAAAGTTAGCCGAAAGTTGCCAGCCGAAAGTGATAAGTCGATAATGCAGATTGTATTATTCTAGCAGGCAGTAAAGCACGGTAATGTAGATTGTGTTAACTCAACCGAAAGTAAAAAAAATCGGTAATGTAGATTGTATTATCCCAGCTGAAAATAGAAAACGAAGTCGATATCAATCTGTAGTGTTTAGCCTAAAACTTACTAAGGATGCATACCTTTGTCAATATAATAGGCAAAACCTGGCTCCAGTTTCTCGTGGAAAATTTGAAATCATTTGGCTTTCTACAGAGAATTTTAGCAAATTTTATTTTTGAGTAATCTTGTTAGTACATATTATGGATTTATTGCTCGTTCTTCATAGGAAGAATTTTTGTTGATTTTATGTTATACCTAAACATCGTATTTTGTATGCATAGTTTGTTCGTTTTTTTTTTGCTGTACAAGGGCATCGAGCACGATTATGTTGGTATTGTCTCTCCTCTATCCAAATATTTGTAAGTGCTATGTAGGACGAGTACATACACGAAATACTCACAAGTAAAACTGTTTGGACATGGATTGGAAACAATTTTGATGAAATGCGTTGACAGAATATAAAATTTAAAGTTTTGGATTTGAAATTTGGAATTTAGGCTACGAAATTTGGAATTTCAAGTTTGAAGTTTGAAATTTGGCAAATTGGAATTTTGAATTTGAAATTTGAGGTTTGGAATTTGGGATTTGGAATTTGAGATTTGAAATTTGAAATTTGGAATTTGAAATTTGGAATTTGAAAGTTGGAATTTGATTGAAATTTGGAATTTAAAATTTGAGATTTGAAGTTTAGAATTTAGACTTTGAAATTTGAAATTTGGAATTTAGGCTATGAAATTTGGAATTTAAAATTTGGAATTTCAAGTTTGAAGTTTGGAATTTGGCAAATTGGAATTTGGAATTAGAAATTTGAGGTTTGGAATTTGGGATTTGGAATTTGAGATTTGAAATTTGCAATTTGAAATTTGGAATTTGAAATTTGGAATTTGATTGAAATTTAGAATTTAAAATTTGAGGTTTGAAGTTTAGAATTTACACTTTGAAATTTGGAATTTAGGCTATGAAATTTGGAATTTAAAATTTGGAATTTCAAGTTTGAAGTTTGGAATTTGGCAAATTGGAATTTGGAATTTGAAATTTGAGGTTTGGAATTTGGGATTTGGAATTTGAGATTTGAAATTTGAAATTTTGAATTTGAAATTTGGAATTTGATTGAAATTTGGAATTTAAAATTAGAGATTTGAAGTTTAAAATTTAGACTGTGAAATTTGGAATTTAGGCTATGAAATTTGGAATTTAAAATTTGGAATTTCAAGTTTGAAGTTTGGAATTTGGCAAATTGGAATTTGGAATTTGAAATTTGAGGTTTGGAATTTGGGATTTGGAATTTGAGATTTGAAATTTGAAATTTGGAATTTGAAATTTGGAATTTAAAATTTGGAATTCGAAATTTGGAATTTGATTGAAATTTGGAATTTAAAATTTGAGATTTGAAGTTTAGAATTTATACTTTGAAATTTGAGATTTGGAATTTAGGCTATGAAATTTGGAATTTAAAATTTGGAATTTCAAGTTTGAAGTTTGGAATTTGGCAAATTGGAATTTGGAATTTGAAATTTGAGGTTTGGAATTTGGGATTTGGAATTTGAGATTTGAAATTTGAAATTTGGAATTTGAAATTTGGAATTTGAAATTTGGAATTCGAAATTTGGAATTTGATTGAAATTTGGAATTTAAAATTTGAGATTTGAAGTTTAGAATTAATACTTTGAAATTTGAGATTTGTAATTTAGGCTATGAAATTTGGAATTTAAAATTTGGAATTTCAAGTTTGAAGTTTGGAATTTGGCAAATTGGAATTTGGAATTTGAAATTTGAGGTTTGAAATTTGGGATTTGGAATTTGAGATTTGAAATTTGAAATTTGGAATTTGAAATTTGGAATTTGATTGAAATTTGGGATTTAAAATTCGAGATTTGAAGTTTAGAATTTAGAATTTGAAATTTGAAAGTTACAATTTTAAATTTAAATTTGAAATTTGTAATTTAGGCTATGAATTTTAGAATTTAAAATTTGGAATTTCAAGTTTGAAATTTGGATTTTGGCAAATTGGAATTTGGAATTTGAAATTTGAGGTTTGGAATTTGGGATTTGGAATTTGAGATTTGAAATTTGAAATTTAGAATTTGAAATTTGGAATTTGATTGAAATTTGGGATTTAAAATTCGAGATTTGAAGTTTAGAATTTAGAATTTGAAATTTGAAAGTTACAATTTGAAATTTAAATTTGAAATTTGTAATTTAGGCTATGAATTTTAGAATTTAAAATTTGGAATTTCAAGTTTGAAGTTTGGATTTTGGCAAATTGGAATTTGGAATTTGAAATTTGAGGTTTGGAATTTGGGATTTGGAATTTGAGATTTGAAATGTGAAATTTGAAATTTGGAATTTGAAATTTTTAAATTTGATTGAAATTTGGAATTTAAAATTCGAGATTTGAAGTTTAGAATTTAGAATTTCTCCAGGGGACCTGTATAGCATCATTAACTCTCTAAA
Source organism: Tipula helvola (assembly GCA_963556165.1). Lineage (NCBI taxonomy): Eukaryota > Metazoa > Arthropoda > Insecta > Diptera > Tipulidae > Tipula > Tipula helvola. The sequence continues at coordinate 337,418,134 of OY744483.1, read as the reverse complement.
AAATAAATCGTCTCCTGGGATTGATGGAATTTCAAATATTGTTGTCAAAAAAATGGCTTGCTTCCTTGTGGACGTCTTGTCGTTTGTGTTTAACTTAAGCGTAAAAACAGTAGTTTTTCCTGGAGCCCTGGAAAGAGTTGTGGTGGTCCCCATATTTAAGAAGAATGATAAAACTTGTGTAAATAACTATCGACCAATATCTCTTCTTTCCATCTTTTCTAAAATATTTGAAAAGGCAATGAAGAGCAGGATTATTGATTTCTTGGATAAAAATGAATTTCTCTCTTCGAAACAATTTGGTTTTCGTAGCAATACAAATACTGAGCAAGCGATTTTAGAATTTCTGGAACAGATTAGCGATACCATTGATCGGAGTGTTAAGGCTTCAGCTTTGTTTATTGACTTAACCAAAGCTTTTGATAGAGTTGACCATACAATTCTCCGATTAAAACTTTATCGTTGCGGCTTCGTGGATCGATACACAAGTGGCTTTGTGATTATCTGAATGAATTAGATGAGTTATTGGTAATTTCCAACAAAGCGTGTTACACCGTGACTTTTATCACGGCGAAAAAAATATATTACCAATCTGAATCTACCAATAAAAAATTTAAAACCTTTTATATTTCAAAGTGTCTAAGATACCTTAGCTGATGAGGGATGGCGCCTCTAAATCCCTGCTTTTCTAAGGTCTTAAGAAATTCGAGGATTTATAGAAATGCCAAATATTTAAAAAATATGTATTTTCTATAAACGTATTTACATACTAAAAGAGAGACTACTTCCCAAACCGCAGTTAGCATTGGATCTTTCTGCCAAATCGCATAAATCTAAAATGAAAAAAAACTCTTCATAGTTTGATAAAATCTTAATGATTTGGCAGAAAAGAAAATTTGCAACACATAAAATAAATTAAAACACGAATTCGATTATGCATTTTTTTTTGCTATGTGGGCTTCTTTCCATGTGCGCAATTTTCCATGTGAGCTTTTTTCTTGTGCGCTTTTTTCATGTGCTTTCCATTTTTTGTCGTACGCTTATGTTTGGTCATCCTTTATAACATAGCTTTCTGCTCGATTTCTGGCGGCTTCTGCATTGGCATAATTTTATGTCTTTAGAAAATTCTCGTTTCTTTATTGCAAAGGTTTTTCGGCTCTTGTGTTTTAGAAGATCTTGCTGAATCACGAAGGGCATCTTCCAATTTCGCCTACAGGAATTGAAATGTAATCCAATTAATTTAATACGATTAATTAGATTAATACGATTGTTCCCGGTGAGGGTCCAAAATCTAGGGCCTGTTTGAGAATTCATACGATGCAATGCAGTGCATACTTAAAGTAAAATTGGAGAATTCTCCATTCTTCAAGAAAACCAGTCATGCAATTTTAAAACAAATTATTCTAACTTGTTGAATTTAACTAAGCTTAATGTAAATATGAATTGACCATAACTAACCGGAAAACTTCTGAAATTTCTTGAGTTCCTTAGTTCCAATAAAAATTCCGAAGTTCCATAATAATATCTCATTTCAATTAACTTGAAGAGCCTTTCGGTATCTTATTGTTTTGAACTGAGTTTAAATTCTGATAAAAGCCAAAAAATTAAAAAAGTTTGGTTTGCGATATGAACTAAGTGGTGAACGAGTAGAATGGAGGTTAAATAAAATTCCAGGTTCCAATTCTATTTCTATGAAGAGCGAAAGTATTAAGAGTTTTACAATTTTAGTTTTGATCTGAATGAGGATTACGAAAATTTTTTCTTCAGTCAGTTATATAGTTCAGGTATTAGCGAATTATACGCAATACACATTAAACTTGTTTGATTAGAGTTCAGTGAGCATTTAGAGTTAACTTAAGTTGAGTTCATGTACGCATGTAATTTTTAAGACCATGTTGGTTGGGCGTGAGTTTAGGGTTGATTTAAGAATTAGCCTAAGCCTGAGTTGGGGTTGAGTTGCAATTGAGTTGGGATTGAGTTGAGTAGGAGCCAGCGGTTAAGTTGGGAATTTATTTGGAATTGAGTTGTTTTGAGTTAAGTTCATGTAATAATGTAGTTTTTTGAGTCGTTTTTATTTGAGGATTGAGTTGGATGATGAGTTTTAAGTTAAGTTGAATGTTGAATTAGGGGGTTGGTTAAAGGTTAGGTTATGTTTAGGGTTGATTTGAATTTGATTTAAGGTTGAATTGAGACTCAATGAGGGATTGATTTGTGCGTTGGGTTAATTTTTAGAACTGAAGTTCTGATCACCTCGTGAGGTTTTAGCCGAAATCGGTGAATTGTGATCTCCGTTGACTTTGAATTGGGGTGTAAGTTATTGTGTGCGATTTACGGTCAGTGATTAGTTAGACAGAAATGGTCTGTATGAGTGTATGGGCAGATGTTGATGAAACTTTGTAAATTTCCAAATCCATAACTTAAAGGCTAAGTCTGCTCTAAAATACACTAAATGTGAATGAATAATAATTGATTGTTTCTTTGCAAATATGCTTCCAGTAATAAAAAGTTCTTCTATCTTATGGGTACCGAATGTCAAAGCACGATGAGCGCTCCATATTGCTTCGTTGGTATTAATATTAGTACAGTAAACTGAGTAGCGTGCATCTTTAAACTCCGACTTTTACCATTTTTAGACTTAAAATATTTTGTTTGGACTTTTGGTTTTTAATCGAAATATGCCCATAAAAGCATACACGATCGATCATGATAATTTATCGAAATTCAAATTTTTTAACTGTTAATAGAATAATAGAAATTTGAAATTTTTTCCATTTATAAAGTTTACGCCAATGCAATTTATAGATTCATGTTTTTTAAACCTCGTGAAGTAGTATACATTGTTGCAAAAGGCGAGAAATACAGAAATTTATCTATCTCACATTTAAAGATGTTTCAACGTTCGCTTCAAGATAAAATATGGATACCCGTTCCTTTCTTATTCACATTACAAACTGTACAAACGATTCGATAATGCAAATATCAATCGTAAATTGAAATAAAGTCCCTTTCAAATCAATACCGTATGTACTAATAGCAAAGTCAATTTTCAACAACCATCTCAACATATATCGAACGTACTAGGATAATCGCTTTGTTTCAGATTTTTTACCTTTTAATTACAGCCATTCGTCCTTCTTTATGCTTCTTAAAGTCATCTACAAATTACAGGCCAACGTTTTTCGCAAACGAGAACATTTCAAAGTTTTTATTTCATTGATACACAGAATCATCGAGGAACAAGAAATGAAAGCTTAACTAAAAGCTTTTTATTCAATTTCGGTGTTTATAAGATATAATGAAATTCTCTATGCAACTCTAAAAAAACATTTGTTTACCTCAAAGCTTTCATAATTGTTCTGAAAGCTTCCCTTGTAAAATCAAATATTTATGTGAAAACTTGTCTACACAGTACATTTGAACTGAAATGGGGTAGAACACCAATAATTCTGAGGAGCTAATCATGTTTTGAGCAGTTCATAGATTTTAGTGTGATTATAAAGCTTTCGTAAATTTAATTTTCGAACCCATCATTATACTTTCAATCCTTATTTGATGTCTGATAGCATATTTAACACAGATTTCATCTTAAAGCTTTCTTAATCGTTATATCATCTGTTTAAACTTTTTAACTACATGCCACTTTTCATCCAATTTAAACATTTTGTAAGCTCCTCTTAAAAAATATGAAATAAAACAATATTGTATGAAAGCTTCAATAATATCTTTAAAAGCTTCTCCTACAAATTAAATATTTTAATTAGTAATTTCGATAGCCTTAAATATGCAGTGAATTGTTATTCTGAAGCAATAAGCAACCTACTGTATTAAGCTTTTCGTTGGTTTTAGCACATTTTTAAAGCTTTCGTAAATTTAAATATCTCTGTCAAATTTTTAAAAATTACCAAATTTTGGAATATTAATTAAAATTCGAAAAGTAATTAATTATTTACATAAAATAAGCAAAAAATATCGAAAGCTTTCGTCGTCTAAATTTGAATCAAATAATAAAATTTTGTAAGCATTCCTGTTGCTTGACAATATTTTGGCAAAATCTAAAATTAGGAAAATATAATTTAAAAGCTTTCTGCTAATATTTGAAAATAAAAGCTGGAATTGTAATAATTAAGCTTTTTCTAAAAATACAAATCATTGCAACCAAAAATTTCTCTAGACTTACATATGAAAAATAGTTGCAGACATCAAATTTATCTAGGTGTCTGTAACCGGGCCGATTCTTTCATCCTATCCTATCCTTCGGTTTAATTATGTGTGAAAGGGTGTATGGTGGGACCCGGCCAGGGGTGAATATGATGCTGTCACATTTATGTGCTGTCGGGGGTGATTGTGCTCTCCTTGTTGTAGTGGTACTTTGGTGTCTTCAGTGGGGATAGCATTCACCTGCGTCATAACGGTATTACTTGCTTTCTAAGCTTGGCCGTGCGTTCAAATTAATCAATCTAATATTTCAATTCTATTTTCTGCATAACTATAGCACCTTGAACTTTGTTACATCTCACCTAAATTAATTTTAATCAATTCGAAAAATAGCAGTTTCCTTCAGTAACTATATAACTGCCCATTTTCATTAAACCAAATCAACCACATTTCATTATCGCTCTATTTATTTTGCCAATCCACAATTAACCTATTATTAATGACCTAAATATTTGCCTACAAATTACAAACTCATACAACAAAAAAAAATTCTGTCGCATACCAAATATTTGTCATTGTTGTCATTATTTTCATTTAATAATAGTAAACAACACTCACTATGTGTATGGTATATAGTAAGCAAATTTCACAAACCAAATACACTACTTATTAAATAAAATAAGTAAGTAAGTAGGTAGGTAGTTCTATCCGATCTCGTTTACCTACATACATAATATACTCATCGTCGTTGTCGAGTATATATTTAAATTAATAATTATTCACACATTTAAAAGGTAAATAAATAAATAAATAAATCAACGAATAAATACAAATAATAAATAAATAAAACACAATTAAATATATTTACGACAACAACAAAATTATATTTATCTATTTATTTAAATAATTTGTTTAAAAAAAAAAATAAAAAAAATTGTGTTTGAAATTAATTTGTAACACACAAAATTTTTTGGTTGGTGCGGTGCGCTTCTCTGGTTCGTTCTTAATCCTTTTTTTTTTTTTTTTGGTTCTTACCTTTCGTTTTCGCGCCGGTTTATCCCTTTTTCTCGACACAACTATTATTGATCCTTTTTTTGTATTTTTTATTTCGTACTTCTTTTATTATAGTTTAGCTTTATACTGGCTTTACACCGTAGATAGTATAATAGCAAAATAGTATAATACTATTTTACTATCTACCGTAGTCGGTTTTACACCGCATAAAATATTTATAATAAACAGAAAATTATAACAAAATAATGAAAAAGAATAATTTCAAAATGCACAAAAACATCTCTAGACTAATTTATCAATAATCCACTGTCAAAATTTTCCTTCTATAATAACATAAAATAAAATATAATAGGTATTAAAATTTGATAGCTATCAAATCAAAATATTATATTTTATTTTTGCTATTATAATATCAAAACATCGGTTTTACAACGGATAGCAAAATAGTATTATACTATTTTGCTATTATACTATCTACGGTGTAAAGCCAGTATTAGAGGATATTAAATTGGTTTATTTATTTAGTGCTTTTCTATATTATATTCGAGGAGATAATCGCGAATATAGGGATGGATGTGAACGTGAACCGGAAATTTTTATAAATTGGCGCCCTTTTATTTGAGTTTGTATATGAATCCATTGTCGCTCTGCACATACATATATAATGACTCATCTGTAGCTTGTCGTCTTCACAATTTATGTCATAAACTATGTATATCCTGGAAAAAAACCAAAAAAAAAAAAATTATAAAGTGCTAATTAAATTAATTGACAGAGATGCACATAAAATTATTCTACACAATCTAATTACAAATAACAAAAAAAAAATCTGTCGAACTTTTTGGGTAATTTATTAACACTATAATTTATTCGAGCTAAGCAAAAATTATCTCATTTACAGCAAGTTTTTGTGTTGCTAAATCAGCAAACTAAGAACAAAAAAAGTTTATGTATTAAATTACTAGAGACGGTACCCGTACGTTAGAATCACATTATGAATATTATATAGGTGGATTATTACCAATACATATACAAAGACACAACCAAGTAAATTTTAATTGATATAATTCTCAAGAACCAATGCTCTTTGTATATTTATGTACATTAAAGTTGAAGAAAGCAGAACAAAAAAAAATTTATGTTTGGATGTGTATGCGCTCGTTATGTACATATAACCTTTAAAAAATCGATTCTTACATTTTTGTACATAAATTTATGCTTGGCTGAAACATACGCAGGCGCCATACATAAACATTATAGTATATTACGAGTACATAACTTTTTTTTTATTTTTTAAATATGCTTTGAAATTATATTGAGAAAGCATAAAAATAAATAATTTAATGTTCGTTTCTTTTCTTTCATCTATGTTCCATTTTTTTGTGCGAGGTTCTTAAGACGATACGGGTTTTTGTTGGTGTAGTTTTGTGTCTTATGGCGTACACCCAATAGAATTTCTTGTATACAGCAAAAAATTGTATTTTTGTAGGGGAAATTTTCAGAGTTGTGTTAGTTTCTATATAGAATACGGGTGATTTAATGATTTAAAGGAGAGTATGGGCACGTCTTAAAGATAAATTATTTATTATTATTAAAGTTGTGTTGTACTCGATTATGGTGAAAAGGGTTGATTCGTTTAAAAGTAGTTTTGTTTGGGCAGATATTTTTGATACTGTGGATGTATTGATTATTAAAAATAACTCGCGTAGAGAATTTAGAAATAATTTTGATAATGGAAGCCGTCGGTTCGAATTTAAAATAGATATGTAAGAAATATCTGCAGTAATTGGAAGGCTAAAACCGTCACGATTCGGGCAGAATTTCCAAAAAATAACCCACATATCATTGGCGTAATACATTAGAATTAGCAAATCACACGCTGGTGACCCGACCCGGTGACCCCATGGAATGTTCTTAAAAATTCTAACAGGCAATATAAAATTAAATTAAACACAAAAGTGACAATCTGTTTGCCAATTTAATTTTAGTGCTAGAGACCAATAGACGAACCACTTCGGTGACCAGTCATCCCTCCAAACAAATGTGCTTGTTCCATTGACTATTAAATATAGTCTAAATTAGCTAGGTATGTAAAAATAAATTGTATTGATTTATATCGACTAAAAGATCATTGGCAGTGTTGTCTAATATTTCTTCAATTTGAGCCATGGTTCAATTAAGGAAACCAACCCAGATGATGTGGCCGAAGTAATTCTCTAGAGTCAAAATTAATCAATTTTGTACCAACCATAGTTTCTTGAAAAATGCGACCCGAAATGATGTGACCCGGGAATTTTTCAGGGCATGAAAAGTTTAATTTTATATTAGGAACTTGTTACAAAATCGGCTTAATAACCCAGAAATAAAATTTCACTAAAATTCATTGACACACTTGCTTGTTCCATTTGTTGCTGGGAAAGTAATAAAAGCCTGGATTGGTTATGTACCTACATAAACCTAATTTCTTTTTGGTAAATCGACTTGTTTGGTTTATGGTTTATATTTAAGGAGTAAAGTATCATTAGCAGGGCCCCGCGATATTTATTAAATTCAGGCCATGTTTGATTAAAGAAAATCCATTCCTTCCCCAAATGGAACATCTGCGATTATGTACAATACCAATCTTATTTAAAATGGAAATCTGACTTAACCGGCATATTTGATGATTAATGAAAGTAGCGGGTTTGAAACTTTTCTAGCAGAAAATTCGCTTAGGTAAGACAAAGACAAACAACAGAAAAAAAAATTGTGACATATTGTGAAAATTCGGTGACATTGGTAACCCCAGCGGCACGACGAACAAACTTAGTGTTGATCATTGTAGATCTCTTCGGAATTCAATGTGTTTAAAAAAAGTAGCGAATCCTGTAGAGATGTGTGAGAAAATTTGTAAACATCTAAGGTAACTGAGAAAAAACACAGGTCGCAAAAAATTTTGTCCCTCCGCTTGAAAAATTGTGTATCTATAAAATGGTCTTGTACAAAGGTGTTTTGTAAGATTTTCTTCTCAATTTGAGCGAGGTTACAAATCTAAAATATTTGAGGATTCCATTCTAAATGAATCTGTGTCGATTTGTATAGCGCGATTTAGGGGGTTGGTTAATGACTACTTTCGCATCACTCCCGTAATGCTAGTATTTATAAATCGATTTCTATGAAAAACTGTTCTGCTGCTCTGGTGAGCCAATTAAAAAAACTTATAGGACTTTCGAAAGCTGAGAAGTAATTTGAACAAGGATTCTTGACTTGAAAATTCCCGATAAGATCATAATGGAATGTTTTTTTGTGCTATCATTACTCGAACAGAAATTTCCAACAATATGTAAAGTGTCATGGCTTCATGGATATTCCATCGATTCCGCATGAATTTTGGGCATGAATTTAATTATTTAAAAGTTCGAATTTTATCGAACAAATTCTTAAATTTGAGCTAACGTTTTACAAATTATAAAGTTTAACACGTTGGCACGCTAATTTTGCTTGGCTTGCCCGTGACGCCAACATGACTTATGCAACGTAGCAACGTATTAATGAAATGCCGAGATAGTGAAATTGGGTATTGATTCGTAACAACCAAAAACGAAAGTGACACATTTTGAAAAATTACGAACAAATTTAGTGGTAACCCTATTACTGGTGACCTCTACAGAATTCAATGTGTTAAAAGCAAGTAGCAAATTCTGCAGAGACTGTATGAGAGAATTTGTGTACACCTGAGGTAACCGAGAAAAATACCGGCTGAAAAATTTTATCTAACCTCTTCAAAAATTTTGATCTTTAAAATAAATACCCGAATAAACTGGGAAAGCTTTGGAAAATTACAATTTACATTTTATTCGCTGTGATTTTTGTTTAGTTAGATAAAGATTAAAAAAAAATACTGCAACCCACCAAACGAAAAAAAAGACAGCCGCAGCACATGAATATATAAATTATTTTCCCGCTACTGTAAATCCCCTTATTATTCTAACTGTTATTAATTTTTATTCTAGTTTATACAACTAGAATCATTACTATTATTATTTGATTGCAAAATAACAAACCGACTTTTTTATTTATATCAATGTATGTACGGTGGTATAGGGCATTTATAGCAGGGAATTTATAGATAAAGAGGGTAAAAACTATTTTATAAAATAAACTATACAACTATAATACAATAAAAATAAAAAAATAATAAAAAAGGCAGGCATTAAGTAAATAAAAATTACGGATATTTACGTTCATAAAAGCATTCAAAATTATGTATATCGGGGAGTTGGTATGATGACGCGTTTATACATAAAGATATTTGTAATAATTCCAACAGTCGATAGTTCACAAAAATTAAAATTTCTAAAAATTAAAAACCTAATAATTATCTACGTCGCTAAAGATATTTTTTTAAAATATAACTTTGAACAATCATGCATTCGTAAATTTAATTTTTAACTTTACATTACGAGTATTTTGCTGCAGAGATCGAATGTGTTTTAGAACTCTAATGATTCATATTGATTTAATCCTTGAAAGTGATGAGCCTTAGGTGATCGATACCAATCCAATTCCCATGCAGAGAATCTTTGCTTTGGCTATGGAAAAACTAACTAAAATTACATCTTCCGTTAAAACAGCTAGCGGAACGAAAAATAAATTGTTGGGCTTTATTAACCAACCAATCACTTATGACGAGAAAAAAAATCAAATTATAAAACTTTATATTGCTCCAAGCTTAGACGGGCAGCTCTATCTAGGAATACATTTTTGGCAGAGTTTTTTCATTGCAACTCTAATTTATCAGTGAACTATCGGATAGCGAACCTAGGGAAAACGTTCTGACGAAAGATCAAAAACAAAATCTAGAGTCTATTAAAGAATCTGTGTGCACAGAATAGGTAAAATTCACCTGTTAGAACAAAAAATCGATGTAGGCGACAGTAGTCCTGCAAAACAATTTTATTATCAGGTGGCACCTAGGGGAGTTATAGAGCAAATCGAAAGCACTTGGTCTTCCCCTGACTCTCGCAAAGTCAATTGTTTAACAAAAAAGACGCGTTTCCTTTCCCTAATATTAACGGTTTGCTAGGCAGGTCATCGGAGACGAGGTTTAGCACGGGAATTGATTTAAAGAAAAATAAATCTGCCTTTTGGCAGCTACCAGGTTTCTAAGCATGTATCAATGTTGCGTGATACTCTTCGGTCTCTGTAACTCCCCGCAAACAATGTCAAAACTGAGTATATTAATTCCGCATGAATACCACGGCCAAATCTTCGTATATACCTAGATGCTTTATTGATAATATCGGCCACATCTAAATTTAGAAAAAACTCGGCTCATGATGCCAGAACTAAAATATTTGGGATACTGAATTTTCTACCAGCATTTTGATAGATTCAACTGGAGTTTTGAAACTCAGGGTGCTCTCTTAGAATGTCTGGCCGCAATAGTTAACATCAAAAGATTTAGACTATATATTGAGGAATTCCCTTTCATAGTCATCACGAATCATTCGAGCCTAAAATAGCTCACATCTCAAAGGGACCTAAGTGGTCGTTTGGCAAGATGGAGCCTCAAGCTTCAAGCGTACGTCTTCACTATTGAAAATGAAAAGGGATGCTCTCTCTCGATCATGTACTCTATAGAAGAACTGGCGTGTGATTGGCCTTTTGGTAAATTCAATTGACCTGGATTCAGATAAATTTAGTAATCCGAAATATTCTGAATTTTGTGATCAAATTATCTGAAATCCTGAGAGTTATCCAAATATCATACCTAGAGCACCCTTCTATATCACGACGAAGCCCATTATGTAAAAATCTAGCAAGGATCGAGTACAAATAAAAATTCAGAAACAATCAGAAGAACTTTCGTTGAATGTTATCGCCACACATTCAACAACTTTTGTGCAGCCTTACAATTTTTTAGAATATTCGGCGGTTCAAATCACAGATATCAAAACATTTTGTTAACATAAAAAAAATTAAAAACCAACAAATAGTTAATCGGAATTCAGCAAGCGATTCAGAGTAGAAACCGTCTAAATCACCTTGACTAAATAATCACGTGAGACAAAATTCAAGACAATGGTTCAAGTTGGAGTAGTATGGATTCAGCGGCAGGCTGAATGAGTTTACGTGGTGAGTTAATCTAAATAATTCCGTTTCCACTTTATAGAATGAGGCGCGTTGAGAATGGTCGCAAACAATTTTTGTTCTGTGCTGAATTTGTTGGATAATGCCTTAAATGTGTCAAATTTTGTTAAGGACTGTAAATACTTTATTCATCTTCTCTGTTCAAGTAATAGAATAGCGATCATGTGGTTTCCTGCCCATTGTGGCATTGAGGATAATAATATGGTTGATTCTTTAGACAAAGCTGGGGCTGCGTTAAAATATATTTATCCCGAACAGTTCCTTCCTTAACATTTTACTATGTTAAGAATTCGATCAAAAACTGTGCTCTAAGTGAATTAAAACATCAGTGGTTGCTACTTAAAGCTGGTTCCATTGCGAAACTTTTTATTAGTGGACCTAACTCGAGGGTTACTATCGAAATGGTCACAGCTCTGTTAAAGTATGTAGGCATTTGCTCAAAATATAGGATTTGAGAAGGGATTGCCCGTTCCCGGATCTTTTACATTCGCGGGAGAGATTTCCCGGATTCGGGACAAACAAAGTTTCTATCCAATACATAATTATGCATCTGGTATTAAAATTCAAACAATTTTAATTTTTAGGTCGACAAATCGAAAGGAAAACAAATTAAGTTAGATTTAAAATATTCATTCAATCGGCGGATTCCGTTCTCTCATCATGGGAAATCTAATCTAAAGGCAATTATACAACGAATTGCTCACTTTAGTTAATCTGGGAATATACATATTATAATATTTAAAATAGAGAGATCAAGAAAAATAGTTGCTCAATTATTTTAATAGACTGAAAAGTGTGGAATTCACCAAAACTTCACAGTGAAAATGTAATAACTTCAAATAAACATAATAATTAAAAAAAACAAATTGTCCATTTAGTACCATATTTATCAGCTATTTTTGTAAACTAAGGCTTAAGCAATGCCCGAGTTAGTAAATTCGTTCTGAATGATAGGGAATTATTAAATGAAAGTAGCTCAATTTGTTTAAATTTTAATTACACTAAGTATAATTAAGTCAAGGAAAGTAAAACAAGCTGTACTTATTAACAAAAATTTACTTTCGAGCGTTGCTCAATTATTGTGTGTGGAAAATTTATTAAGGTTAAACGATTTTTGACTCAAATTTAGTAACAACTATGATTACCTATTCAGCACTCCAATTTTAGAGGCTAAAAATAATTGCTCAGTTTCCCAAATTACTAAAAAAATTATACAATGTTTAGTTTTGCTTAAATCAAAGTTGAGCACAAAATTAGTTGTGTTGATCAAGTTTTAGGTTATGTATTAAAACTAAACCATTGAGTAACCATCGGAAATAACTCATTTGATTGCATGGTGTCCAAATTCATGATGTTGCTCAAAATAATGAAGGAGGTAGCACGAAAAATATTTTGCTCAGTTAGTATTACTCTCAAATTTGTTTATAAGTAGCAAATCTGAAATGTTCGATGTACGTAACACCAAACAGTTGAAATTGTAAACTTGTTTATTTATATCACTAAAGTTGATTTATTTTAAGTTGCTGATAATGTAGAACGTACAATGCAATTTTACAAGTTGCTCGGTTTAGAAATATGTTGTTCAGTTTTACATTTTGATATCTTCCACATCAAACACAATTCTATTTTTACTAACAAATTGATTTATTTTTTTTTTTGCTGACTGCTTAAATTTGTACTAAATATTCCAGTGGTTAAAGACCTGTTAAGAGTTTTCTAAATTATCGAAAACCTAAACAATAGTAACAACTGTAGCTAAATTTCGTAAGATAATAATCCACACACACAAAAGTTTTTGGTATTAGGCTCAGTTGTGGCACTATTCTGTTATCCCCGGGGAATTGGGAATTGGGAAATGATTTATTGTGACTTGTTTTAGTGTATTTTGGTATCATTTTTTTTTAAAACATACTGTGGCGATTGACAGTTTGTTCAGATCTTGTGGAAAAAAAAATTCCATTTAATAGTACATTGTGTCATTAGGATTAAAAGTGATACTTTGTGTGACGAGCAATTATATTTGCATGCGAGGCGAAGCGCAGCGTAGCCGAGCAAAAGCAAATATAATTGCGAGTCAAACAAAGTCACTTTTAATCCGAATAACACATACTATTTTTTCTCCAACGAAGAGTTTATGTCTTGTCGGTTTCACATTACTAATTATACGAGTAAGTACAAATTATGTAATTAAAACTTCAAAATTGAAACTAATTTTGTTGAAATATTTTGTGGAACTAAGGAGGTCATGATATGAACGAAAAATAAAAAAAATAAAATAATTATTTCATATACATACATTATACATACATATTATTGGATTTTCACTATAATATTTTTCTCCTAGTATTAAAAGTGCCTACTTTTACACCTAGGATTAAAAGTGTAGCTTAGCAACACACACATTTTTAAAATAGTAAGAAAAAGGCCAACTTTAATACCCAAAAACAGTATTAAAACTAGAGGCTTTTAAGACGTTGGGAGAAAAAAGTATTTTTGTTGTTTATTTTTCCCTAAACATTTTGTTGGGAATTATATAGTAGGCAGTATGTAGTGTGAAAATGGAATTATTATTTCCCAAAGTTTGAACAAAGTGCCAATCGCCACAGTATGCTTTGAAAAAAAATGAAACAAAATACAGTAAAATAAGTCACAATAAATCATTTCCCAATTCCCGAGAACACCAGAATAGTACCACTGGACAGATAAAACACGAACACTTAACATCATTTAAGAATAACACAACAGGTTTCGTTAAACCACAGGTTTATTATTTTTATTATTTTTTTGCCTGATCTGAACACCGGTTTTAAATGGAGTATTGAATTAGTAGCTCAATTTTTGAAATAAAAATTCGTAGCTTCAATATACACAGTGCGATAGTTTGGTTTAATTCTGTAGATATACTATGTACGTTCAGCTCTTCTTTTGACTGAATTCTATTTCTTTGTTTGCTGCCGGATTTTGAGGCCATTCCAAATGCCTCATGCATAATTTCCTTTGTCCCCAACTTTGGATCTTAGACTAATTTTATTAACGAGGCAATATCTTTATTTGTTTTAATGGCTAATTTTTGTTTTAGCCTTTAGCTAAGTTTTAACGGCTATGGCGAACAATAGTTGACTGTTCTTTTAAATTTGTTAACAATAATGCTGAATTGCTCCAGCTTTGGATATTTGAAGTTATCTTCTCGTTCATCTTCATTTCGTATGTTTTCAGTTCGTAAAGTGCTATTTTTACTAAGGAACCATTCCAACGTACTGTTTAAAGTACTCCAACGGATATGGTTAACTAACATAATATTCAGTTCTTTACACTCTATCTAACTCTATAATGTGTCTTTATTTTTAATAGTGTTGCACCCGTCATCGGTGACTTTCTGATTAATCTATGATGTTAAAAAATGGCACGGTGGAGTACGGGGAACGGGAATATTTTTAATTCCATCCCGGAAATTCCCGGAACGCAAGCCCTAGATCTGAGGAAACATAGAAAAAACTATGATAATAAAAATTTATATCTTCCTTTAGAACAAACCATTTAGTTCAAAACCGAGATAGTGAGAAACAGTAGCTCAATGAGAGTTAGCTCAAAATTTTGAGCAACACAACTAAGCTTTCCACGCTATACAGTGTTTCACTTGAAATAGTCTAGATTTGGTTAAACTCATTACTGCTTCAACTTTACAATGAAGTAGCTTAAAAGTGATGAAAAAGGGCAAACACAAAATGTTCAGAATTAAATTAAATTATTTTGCATGTCACCTCAAAACTGCAGTTGCTCAAAATTGGTCAAGTATTTACGAAATGAAATTATTTGGTATAATTTAATTTCTGAATAATTTGGTTCTAGAGGAAATATTTAAGATATTTGTGAAATGATTCATGAACACTAGATACAGACGGGGTTGGGACTATTGGGAGTAATTACTTAGAGGAAAAGAAATTTTTATTGTGGAATCATAATATACATAATTTGCAAATTGTTAATCTTGTTGACTAACAAATTTGAAGACAATTGCATTTAGCCCATAATTCAGACAGTAGAAGAATTTGGTGTATCTCAAAATCAGTAAAATTCTAAAATACATAGTTCGTGCCCAAAAGTAGAGGGAGCTAGTTATTTCATTAAGCTATTTTATTTTTTGTTGTACATCGAGAATTTGATGAAATTATTTAGCATATCGGCTCAAAATTCGAATAGACCAAAATTGGAAATAAAATTAATTGCTCAAAATTGAATGTAACCTTAAAATATGATAAATTAACTAAAATTTCGTTACGACTTCCGAATTACGCGTACAACCTTACTGTATAGGATACTAAAGAATAGAACGCAAGTGCGATACCATTAGCGCGTCTACTATAAATATTTTACTAATAATCAGACAATAATAAATTTTGATATCAAAATGTTAATCAAAAATTATATCACATTTAGTTTAAAATAAAAGAAATATTTTTTAATATAATAAAATATATTAAAAGGTGTTAAAATTCATTTACAGTAAATTTCAATTTTTAGTTCTTTGTACTGTGGTGTTTTTGTTGTTGCCATCGTCGTCTTAGCTTCTGTTAATTGAGGTGAATAAACAGTTTTCTTTCATCGACATCTTCTTAATTTAATAATATTTTTTTAGTTTTCTTATAAATTGATGGAATTGCTTCTGAAGAAGTTATGTGGTTTATGTATAAAATAAAAATGTTTAAAGAAAGTATATACGTTTAGTAAAGATGCGGACATTAATTTTATAAGAGATGGATAATTGATTTATATATACGCGTTCGTACGGTAAACTGTCCTATAAATTTAGCAAAAAACTTTCATCTGCGCTTTTTTTTTTATAGAAATTTAAAGTGACGCCTCACCCTTCTGCCGGATCGGATATGGTCAAATACATTCATGACTAGTACAAAACAAAAAAATATGTTCACCTGGTTAGTTTGATAATTGATTGAACAATAGACCAATATATCACCCAAATTTTATTATTTTTGATGATTTGTTAAATTTAATTATCTAATATATAGAAGAACCGCATCTTCCCAATTCAAATATTATTAATGTTGATTATTTATTGACACAGAGAGTTAAAAATACAAAAAATACACGTGGCCACTTTAATTTAAATATACATATATACATACTATATACGGTATGCTCGCTCGCGTCAATGTTTGTTACCTCTAAATATATGTAAAATGACTTGCAACTTTTGTATTTTTTTTTGTTGTATAAACGTATTTATTTGTCCATTGTTTGTTCATAAATATGAAATACACGAAATGTATGAATGGATTGTATTGAAACAGATCAGTAATTTGTGTTGATTAATATATTACCGCGGCAAAAGTCAGTGACATATTTGTCGCGCGGCTATACGAATATTTAATTATATATCGCAATAATATAATTAATGTAGCGATTGTTAATGCATTACAAATCCCCCCCTTTTCCCGATTTGTGCCTATATGGAAATATACATATAAGAGATGTTTATTTGATTTTTTCAAAATGATAACTAGGTAGTGATAAAAAAATAAAAAAAAATTTATTATAGTGATAAGCACACAACATAAATATTGTATACATAATATATACAAGATTATCGTTGTTATCGCATATTTTTTATTTTTATTTTTTCATACAGACATCAAAATCAATAATTTTTTCAATACAAAATCTAAATCTAGAACAAGAAATATTATTTTGTTATTAATAAAAATCAATTTTTTACGTGATGCATATCTGGTAGATATAATATGTACAACAAAATACAAAAAATGATAAGCGCGTGTATCAAAGAGATGGTTTGAATTGATCCATAAACACAAACGAATTCGCATCAAATAGAACAAGCAAATAAATAAACAAAACATGGAAATACAAAATTAGTAATACATAACTTAATGAATTAAATAAAAAAAAAACAAAAAAATGTAAAAAATAAAATCAGAGTTTAAATAATTATTATAATAAATAAATAAAATATTTGCCTGATTAAATGTATATATAATATTGTTTATAAATATTTAATTTGGTTATTTACGCTGTTTCGTGTACAATAAATAACATTATATGTTAATTAAATGATTAATTGGATTATTGAGAATTTGTTTTATATTTGTTGTAGTTCATTGATTTTGCCGGTATGTTTTGTAAAAGATATGCGGGCGTAATTTTTCTAATAATGATAAATAATGATAAGTTTCAATTATTAGTTATACGTTAAATATTACGTTTTAGACCAAAATAATTAAGCGAAATAGTTAAAGTTATCAAATGGTCTATGGATAGTGACTTTTAAATTTCTTAATTTTAATTCTTTTCTTTCATTATTTCTGCAGAATTCGTGTTCCCTTCAAACTAATTTTATAATTCTTTTCCACCATGTAATATTGTCAAATAAGTGAATTTCATAATTATTTCAAATACTATAGCAGGAGTACTAAAATTCATAAAACACTCTGATTTTTCCATTCGTCAAGACTCGTCAAAATAAAATTTTAAATTTTGGATATAAAATTGCTAAGAGGGCCAAAGCTTTCAAATTGGTTAGTTACATTGAAAATTGGTAGTTGAAAAAATCTAAAACAAAAGTTTCAAGTTGAGAAGAATATATTAAATCCAAATTTGGTTTTAAATACCTAAGTAAAAATAATTTGACACACAATTAAAAATGAACCAAATTCGGATGGGGTGCGGTCAAATTAGAGAAACGTAGAGCAAATTTAGAATAGTCGTAAGCTCAAAATAGTCCTTTTCTTCAATCAAATTTAGAATAGTTGTAAGCTCAAAAATGTTTAGCTTCAACTTTAGTTTAGTCATTTCGGTATCTGTTCTGCTCCACTCTTATGTCCAGCTAAAATATTTAGTTCCGGAGATTTCACAGCTATATCTAATTTTTAGTAGTTCCTTATATAGAATACTTTCATGTTTTTTTAAAACCAAGCTTAACAATTTTCTGGAATTCTACAATATTTGCTTATAGGAATTTTTTTTACCTGTAAATCGGATGAAGCTGAAAAAATATTTTGGCTTGACTGTAAATTCATTATTATTGAATACAATTTTTAGGAGCGCTGGATTTTATTTTTTCGATTTCGGGGGCGGCAGTATCAAACAGTTTGAGAAACACTGCTTTAGAGGATAAACCCTCACTTTGACTATTTTTTGAAATTCTAACATTCGTAGAGATTGGAGCTTTTTGATAAATTTAGTTTTTTCATAATTATTCACATACTGAAATGGAGAACTCCCCAAAGCCACTTAGCATTGGATCCTTTGCGCAGGGCTGTGATCCTTGATACGTCAGAAAAAAAAAAAACAATTTCTTTTTTGTTCGGTAATACGATGGTGTCCGCAAGGCAGAATGGGTCGGAAGGCCGAATTTCTAGTTACCGAATGGATCGAAAGGCTGGATGTGTCGAACGAATGTGTCGAAAGGCCGAATAGCTGTTTTTGAATTATGTTTAATCACATTAAATAATATAGGAATTACGGGATAACAGGAAAAATTGTATATCACTTTATAATTTGAGCACTTTAATTTATAACACATTCTTGTTTTATTTAAAAACAAAAGAAAATAGCTTTTTGTACTACATGGCGGCAAAATAATCAGATCGTTCTTTGAAATGAGTCCCCTGTCGTTACGGCATATTTCATTACGGAATATGACAGTACGGCATGCTTCAGTATGGCATAATTCAATACTGTGATACAATTCAATACACTACTTATACCTATATTGTACACTGGCATATATTTAAGACTTGGCTATTTCTTAACCGAGTATGATTAGATGATTTATGCGATATAAATCGTATTGTTGACATAAATAAACCTCTTGCCCCGATAAATAAGTAACAGGTCTGGTTCATAAATTATATTATTTAGAATAGCTGTCGTAAGCCAATGTGAGATTGATTTTGACTATGGAATGGGTAATATTCAATCTGTCGCTCATTGGTAACTATTCGACTTTGTTTTGTTAAATTCGTATTCTCAGAATTTTAACCACTAGTAACCATGTGATAGCCAAACAGACCAAATAGACTGATTAATGCGAATGTCGGTACACCCTCTCAGAGGCATTAGCCTGTGGAGAATATAATACAGTAAAATAATGGTAAATTTCGAAATCGTTTAAAACTTTTTGAAATATTTTACTTTTAAATTGAGTCCCGTTATCATTAACCACAATTTCAGGGGGTCCAAAGGTTAAAAATACAATCTTTCTTTTGGGACATGGTTCCATAAAATATACAAAAACCACGTTGCCATTTGCGGCTCATTTTATGAATGTTATTTGATTTCCAGTGTTAAATCCAAATTTCAGTCATGCTACGTACGAATCAATGCAAAACATACTAATAGGATTGCGATTAAACATCGAAAAAACATTTCGTTGAAACGCCATTTCGAATGCATTTTTTACTGGTTGATATGCAATAAGCTTTATCCAGCTTACCTTTGATTTGTACCAAAGTAGTCATGAAGTCTTGATTTAGGCCAAAACAATTGATGCATTTTTCGACTATAATTTACTCTTAATTTTGATTTTAAATTTGGTCCTTGCTTTAGTTTTGATATCATGAGACAAGTTTATATGTCAAATAGACTAGCGGATTAAATATGATCTAACGAAAATGGCCTTAGGTTTAGTTTAGACTGAGTGCCACAGTTGAATGTTCTCTTTAACTGAAAAATAAATCAAGAAAATTATATTATCAATTATAAATCAAGAAAATCTCGAAAATTTCTTTAATTTTATACTTATCAGACGACTTTTTGAGAAGATGCTGCTATAGAGCAAATTTGGAATGTCATTAACTATTTGTGGATACCAATAATTTAGAAACCTTTTAAACTAACGAACAGTTGAAAATATATCCATATAACACCATTCTTCTCCGACATTTCATAGTCGAAGCATATTATAGCCGTCTGCAGTTCAGTTTTACTGTTTAAAATAATTTTGTTTTAGAGATTCTGTTAATCACTAGGGCAGGGTTGAAGACATCTTTCAATCAATATTTGCAATTCACCTGCCTTAGGCGGAACAGTTCAATTTTTTGATTCAATTTGTTCAATATGATTGAACACAACTCTTAATGCTAGTTAATTTAACTAAACATATTGCAAATATTACAATTCACTTAAATATTGTGTAATATATCTAAAATAATTAATCACATTAATAATTACTCAAAGTAACACATCCACCGAAACAAAAGTGAAACGAGCAACATTTAAAAAATAGGCTGTTTTTACAATAAGAATTCTTATTTGAATCAAATCCATCGAAGGCATTTCTCGTAGAAGTAGAATGATTAAAATGACATAAGGGACGTGATTTTAGAATTTCTAAAATTATTTATGTTTCATTTTTGATTTTAATTGTAATTTTTATGTAAATTATATAATTTATAATTAATAAACTCTAAACATGGCTGATTTGAATAAATATGTACAACTAAATTGTGTTGTCAAAGTAATTTACACAGTAATTGAAAACAGTTGTGTAGTTTTAAAGATACACTATAGAGCAATCAGCAGTTCTTAATCTATGTTCCATGGCATTGAATTCGATTCAAAGTAAAGAAATCAATATAATTCGAATTCTTGACCTTTCCACTTCATCTAAAGTTAATAAAATCCACTCTAATCACCAATATAATCATTAAAATCATTATCGTATATTTGATTGATCAATAAACTTAAACAAAAAAAAAAAAACAACCAAACATTTCTTTTTTTTTATGAATTGTGTACCCAATTGATTATCCACCATTATCTTATTAAAAACTAAAACAAATCATCTCTATATAGTTTTTAAAATATTTATTTATTATATTTCTGCTTTTTTTTATGTTCAAAATAATTATTATATAAATAGGAAAAAAAAATCTATTTGTTTTAAATTTTAGACAACAAATTATTTATATTAAATAAACCTTAAAGCAGATAATGTTGGTGTAAAGAGTTTAAGCTGTTGGCTTATAAAATTAGCAGATCGATTCGTTATTGTTTTACAAAAATTTATTTGGAAGGTGATTATCCCAATTATATAACGATGCCAATCGATTGAGTACAGTGCACCACATTTTTACGCGAAATGCTTTTTGAAAAACTGTACCTACTTTAAAGATTGGGAATCTAGATTCTAGTTTTTTGACAAGATTTGAGTCAGCAACCCTTATGCGGATATATAGACGTACTTATATTGTGACATAAATATAATGAGGTAATTGCAATATATGTATATATTTGGAAAGTTTGTCGCGTAGACAATATACAAACAGATAACAATAGGCTTTGAGTCATTTTTATCATTACCACAAATTTTTATTTTTATTTTTTTACGACCGAATGTATATTGTTATATACAGACAAGATGACATCATTTTGCAAGAAATTATTATTTATCCTCAATTTAGCCAAACAGCAAGCATTAAGATAAACAGAAACAAAAATAAAATGTATGACACGTGATTTTTCTGTAATCTGTGTTAAATGTGCGCCAATGCGTTCGTAAGAGACAGAGACATTTTAAGATAACACCAGAGTGCTAATTATACACAAAGTTATCTTATTTTTTTTAATTTTTTTTTTTTGCGCGAATGCCAACAAAATTAATTTAACCCCATTGATTGACAACAATATCTGTATTTAGCGAAATTCTGTTGGTCGGGTATTTTTTGTCTGTAAATGTAGCTAGTGTAGACGCGAATAATTAATTTGTAGCGGATTTTTTTTTTGGGCCCAGCTGCGTATTAAGCCATATCGGATACCAAAAGTTGATTACACTTCCGAAACTTATACCTAACAATATTCGATTAAAATGAAAACATTAATTAATTATTTATTATAATCCGAATTTCTATTGTTCCTGGCTTAAGTGACTTTAACTAGAAATATCTTATCATTATATGCGTGGTATGATACAAATAATTCTTATCACTCTGTGCGGTATATGAATAATAATATTCGGGTGTACTTGGGTGAATACAAACAGTTCTTATAATGATCTAATCTTTAATTCGTATATAATACCACCCAAACACATTATACTTGGAATGTTGCCTAAAAAAACGTTAATTACATCAACAGTTTGTATATTTACTACGATTATGATTATTTAACGATTAACCAGTAGTCAAATATATATATTTTTTTTTGGGTCTTCAGCAATGTAATAATTAAAAAATTAAACAACCAAATCAATATTAAATATGATTTGTTATTGCTTCCATATATATTTTTAATAATTATTTATTTATTTGGTTATTAATTATTATACATTTGTTTATTTATTTAAATAATATATTTGTTTGGTTTATAACGCGCTATATGCGGTATTGGCAACATAACGAGATAGGCGCGATACATGCTTGCCTAAATTAATTTTTTTTTTCTGTTTTGTATATAGTACACATGTTACATGGAGACAACTTTCCATCCAATGTTCAAATTCCAAAAAAAAAGTATGTCTCGGATCTAATTTTTTTCATTTGTAAATTTAAGAGATATCCAAATTAGAGTTAATTTTGTTTGAAATTTTAATCAAATTTAGGTTTGATGTATCCAAATAATTAACACCTTCCTGGTTAAAATTAGAGAACTGTGAAGAAAACGATTAGAATATACAATCATTTGTGAGATCATGCTAATGTAATATAAAACATATCTAAATTTATACTTACAGAATTTAACATTTCTAAAAAATTCTAGACATGAGTAGATTACATGACAATTATCATTGAAATTTGTTAGCATCTAGTGTAAATATTAAAATGAGAAAAAAGTACTAACAATTTACTTTTAAAATATATACATCGTCTACGAGAAATATCCTTTACGATATAAAATGGTTTGCGTAAAACCGGCTTATTTAAAACGCAAAAAATCTTGTATTGTCATGTTCATTTGCATCAAAATTATTTTGTGTACACACGCAATTTGTTCATAAAATAATTAAGAGTTTTCGTGAGTTTATGTTAATAACTAGTTAATAATTGTTACGAGGCTGTTTTGTGAGGTGAGATTTTCAAAATATCTGACACTTATATGTGCAAAATTATAGTGTGATTTAAATATTTTTAAATAATTTAAAACTAATAAAACGCTAAGTGATTGTAACGTGGACAATCAAAATCATCCTATTTACTGAAGGGGTTTAGGTTTTAGAACGATCTCAACACCAGAAGAGTTATTGAATATGAGGAGCTAGTTCAACAAATTTAGGTAAGATCACAAACTTATATAATAAAGAATATAATATAAACTTTCTAAGCTTCATTATTAAGACGTTTGTGCCGATTTGTAAAAAATTAATTTTGTGTTTTTGATGATGGATATATTATCCATCCAATTGTAGTAAAACGATTAAATGAAACCATTAATTTAACGACGGTGACCAAGGTCATGCAACTAGCCAACTACTAAGTCTCAAATTCTTTAAATGTGATATTTATATCCAAGCGTTATTAAAATAGTTTTTGTGGTACAGATGAAATTCTTTTGGCTGCTCCTGTAAATTAGCTCAAATTCAATTATCGATAATTCGATACATTTTTTTAAAATTGATCGATTTGTCTGTGATTTATCGATACAATTTTATCTATTGACTTTATGTTTAAATTATCCTTCAGCTGTGAAGATTATCAAACATTCGCTTGAATTGGTAATGGTATTCTTCTACTATTTTCCTTAGCACACAGACAGTCATCCGAGCAAGTCGACAGTATTGTGCAAATTACTGGAATCATATGCAATTGTTATGAAAAAATCGTTTATTCCTTGTAAAATAGTATTTTTACATAATTATGCAAGTACCATTATGCTAATTAATAGGAAATATGTCCCCCTTTGGCTTCAATACTGCTTTTACTCGTTTTGGCATGGACTCCACTAGTTTTTGAAAATTTTCTGTGATCCCTCATCTCGTTACCTAACTTGAATAACCGCTTCTATCATCTTTGTTTTTGTAGTCCAATCGATTTGCACAGTCTAACTTTGCAAATTGTCCATCAATCTGTAACAGTTACCTTCTTATCCTGGAAATATTTCATTATTTCCTTCGACTTGTGGCAGGAAGCAGAGTCCTGTTGAAAAATTGCTCCTCCTTCGGATTGCCACTTTTCAAGTTCTTTGTTCAAATTCTGTTCCAATATATAGATTTGTATTTTTGGCTGTTCATCATGCCTTCAATTGGTACCAAAGTTCCAACCCCCATGTAAAAAAAACACCCCCAAATTTTTTTTTTGTCTGGATGTTTTATAGTCTGGTAAATATGAGCTGGAGTGAGTTGTTCGTTTTGAGACCTCATGACAAATTTGGACCATTGTCCCTAAACTATGAAGTGAGTTTCATCTGTAAATTAAACCTTTTGGCAGTCTTCTGTAGTCCAATTGGAGTATTTTCTGTGTCTAGACCGCAGCTTCCTAAACAAGAGGTCGTCAAATTATTTTATGCGGTCGCTTTAAATATGGAGCTGTTGCTGAACTGATGAATTGAAACCTCAATAGGCCATTTGGCACATTATACGTTAATATGATATTTCATATTATTGATGGATACTTCGAAAAAGCGAATTCCCGCTACTGTAGGAAAATAATATTTTATTAACCTTTCGTAACAAAATATTTGTGAAAGCGCTTTTTGAACTAAATTTACAGAAAAATGTTGGATCGGCTCGAAAATTTGTCGATTTGCAAATGAAGCCGCCAGAAGAAAGTGTGGGAAATACTGGTTTTGTTCAAAACTTTAAACAAACCAAAATGCTATTTTTTATAAGCTAAGGTCAACCGAAAACATTTCTTTTTATCGAATTAATTGGGAAAAATAAATTAAATTACAATGGACAATGGTACTCCGTTTGTAATCGATTTATTAATAAATTTTTATTTGATGTTAGATGTTTTCGAATCTGACTTTTAAAATCTTGCCAGTGGTGTTCAATCGGATTAATATCACATGATTGCGGTGGTCTTTTAATATACTTATGTTTAAAATCTTCTTTTACCTCCACTTGAGCATTTGAATTTCGAGAGACTTTGCCTACCATATACTCTTTTCAGATCACAAACCCACCATCATGTTTAACTTTAGGTATAGTAAATTATTTATCTTTATTTCGATGGTTGGTTTTCTCCATACCATTTGACATCCGCCATACCCAAAAATGCTCAATTTGCTTTCGTCTATAAACACAAATCGTATCCACAATTTGAAAATTTTTTTGCAAGACATTTTGTTAAATTGTATCGCATTTTTGCGATTCTTCTGAATGGTGAATGGCTTTTTTCCTACTCTACCATTTGTAATAATAATTATCGTGCCGGTGGTAATTATAAGTAAAGCTAATGGTTTGAATGTTAAAGTTACGACTGATTTTACGGTTGGAACAGCTGATATTCTTCTAAGTAGGTGACATTTATTTTAATAGTTTCAAAATTTCTATAGTGTGTGTTTATAGACTTCAATCCTGCAATGTTGACGATTTTTTAGATGCGTTTGGGTCATTTTTAAGCGGTGCTAAGTCTAAGAACCTAATTATTTTGGGTCAATATTAATATTTTGGATAATTCAGCTAAAACTGACGAGTATAAATCCTTTATGTCTAGGAACGGTTTAATTTCTGATATAAATGTTCCAACCAGAACTTCAAGTTTATCTTCAACTTTTATTGACCATGTTTTTTATAGGTGTCCTAATGCTGTGGTTGAGTCATTTATTAAAGATTTTAGATTAACTGATCATTGTGCAATATTTATTTCACTAAATATTCATCAGAGTTAATCGTTTGTAAAGCCTAAATCATTTGTCTCAACATCCAATTTTCGAATAAATTTTGCTTTATTGAACAATTTGTTGTTAAATAAATCTTCGCTCTCAGTCCTGAGTATTGCTGATATTTCAAATGCATTTAATCAGTTTTTTTCATTGTTATCGAATTACATTTCCCAAAGTAAATTTCCATTCCAACCGCGTAAACTAGCTTTTAAGTTAAAACCATGGATTAGCACTTTTTTGATCATGAAAATTAACAAGAAGAACCTTCTTCGTAAAAAGTATAAAAAGCATAATAAAGCATTATTCTAAGCTATCGCAAAATTTGAAAATCTTATTAAAGACGCTAAAACACCTTAGTAAAGTTCAACGCGTGTTTGGTATAATGGTAAAAAACAATGGGATTTAGTAAATGAAATTCTTAATAAATTGACTAATAAAACAGAAATTTCCGCTATAGTAAATGACTCTAATAATAAATTGTCTTCTTCAGGTGACATTGCAAACAGTTTTAATGTATACTTTTACAATAGTGTGATGAATATGCGTCTGAATTTCAGTTATGATACCCGGATTTTAGACAATTCCTTAGCAGTTTCACTTTAGGCCCCTTATCATTAGAGGTTAATTTTTTAATTCACGAATTGTTGAATTTTTAGAAAAATATAGATATTTTAATTCTTGCCAATTTGACTTTAGATGTGGCAGTGGTACTGACGATGCGCTAATTAATCTTATGAATCGTTTACATGAAGTCTCAACAATACAAATACTGTAACAGCACTTTTTATTGATATTTGAAACGGTTTTGATATGGTTGACCATCATATCTTATTTCATAAACTTTGGAACATCGGGTTTAGAGGTTGTATGTATAATTGGTTCGAATCATTTATTATGAATAGATCTCAGAAGATTCGAATTGGGAATTGTTTAAGTGAGACTGTAGTTCTAAGTGCAGCAGTCTCTCAAGGGCTTGGACTTACTCTGTTCTTAATATATTTAAATTTTGTTTTCGGGCTAAACTTTAAAGGAACATGTGTTGCCTTTGCAGATGATATGGCTTTGCCTATGATTGTCCAAATTATTCTACACCTGTAACTAGTATCAATCATGACCTTGATGTTCTAAGCAAATGGTTTACTGCTCATAAACTTCAAATTAGTACAAAAACTAAAACTATTTTATTTAATTTACATGAAAATCGCTCATTCAACAATGATATTATTCATGATTCAAGCCGTCCTAGGACATGTTCATGTTCCGGAAATTGCATGCTAATTGAATCAGTTAGTGGCATTAAATATTTGGGATTAAATGTGGATTGCCGATTGGATTGGAAGAATCATATCTCAGTTCTGAAAAATTATCTATACATAGTATTTGTATCAGAAAAGTGTACCAGCTTCGTGACCATTGTCCTTTTAAAGTTTTAAAACTGTTCTACCATGCACTAATTGAGTTGAAGTTTCGGTATGGCATTTGCTGCTGGGGCAAATATGTTAAGTCGTTAGTAATCGCACAAAAGCATATAATTAGACTAATGTTCTTCAAAAATAGGCGTTGCACTTGGGCTTTTTTTGTTTTGAGCTCGATTCTTCCTCTTAAATATCTATCTCTACATATGTTTTCAAAGTAATGGAAAGCTTAAGCTGAAATAAATAAATTATATCCAGCTTTTTCAGTATACGTTTGACCGTTTCCAGGTGTCCATCTATATTGAATAAAGCGCTGATTTGTGTGGTTAGCTTTGAGTTACTTAATCGAGAATCTTTTTTAATTTCCCGTACGATGTACCGTTCCTATGCCTCGGAAAGGATTTTGAGGTTGGGATTTCTCGGTAAATTCTCTACTCGATGCTCAAGTTAATGTCTTTTTATGATAAACTATACACTAATAATTTTCTTATTCCTTGAAATGTGACGTTTCACATTGCTTTCGTCCTATTTTTAGGAAAACTAACACTAAATTTATTACACAGGAAAAGAAAAGAACAAGGATACATAAGGGTAAATTTGGTATACCAAATACATTTTACGACACATTTTTGTACTTCTCTACAACATCAGAATCATTTTTATTGTTTATGCATGTATGTTACACAGTAAATTTCGTTCTTTTTCTAATTTTACAAATACTTTTAGTTTTGGTTAGAAACTTAATACCTCATTCCAAAATGCTTTATTTAGAATCCCATATTCCAAAGTAAGTCTATGTTCCAAAATCTCGTATTCTATCAAGGCTTGTGTTCCCGCACGATTTTTAACCTAGCCTAAGCCGTTGTATCATGATAGAATACTTATATGTGTTTGTGTAAGTGTGAATGTTTATGTGTGCAGGGAAATGTATGTGTGTGTGTCGGAAGACTATTTTTTTGCGGAATTTCGTTACGTTTGATTAGGGCATCCAATTTTTGGCCAGAAAGTAATTCCGGAATTTTTTCTCGATTCCGGAATTCTGGAATCAATTCCGGAATTCTGGAATCAATTCCGGAATTGATTTTTTTTTTTAAATAATCTTTAATTAAAAATTAAAATTTTACAAAAAACAATAATTTTTTTATTAATGCTCATATGTATGAACGATACTAAATCGTAGTTACTTACACAATTTTTAGAATTAATAATTTTATAGAATTTATAAAGTTTTTAGAATTTATAATATTTAAATAAATTTTTCAAATATAAAAATTATCTAAACTCTATAAATTATATTAATTCTACAGTAAATTCTACTAATTCTATAAAGTTTAAAAATCCAAAAAGTTTCTTAAATTCTATAAATCCTATAAATTCTGTAAATTTGATAAATCCAATAAATTCTATAAATTTAATGAATAACATAAATTCTTTAAATTTTGTAGATTCTTTGAGTTTTATTAATCATATCAAGTGTATCTGTTTTATAAATTCTACAAACTCAAATTTTACTTAACAATTTTTATAAATCCTATAAACTTTAATAATTCTATAAATTCAACAATTTGCATACATTTTATAAATTAAATAAATTCATTAAATTCTATAAATATTCTAAATTGTATAAGTTCTTTAAATTCTATGAACAAAGTTTAAAACTTCAGTAAGTGCTTTAAATTCTACAAATCTCATAAATTCTTTAGTTCTTAAAAATTCCGTAAATTTGATAAATTCTATAAATCTTAAAAATCCAATAAATTCTCCAAATTTTGTAAATTCTCTAAATTTCACAATTCAGTAATTAATTTCTATAAATTTTATAAATTTAATAAATTCTACGAATAATTCTATAAATTCTATGAATAAAGTTTTAAAATTCAGTAAGTTCTGCAAATATCATAAATTCTTTAGTGCTTAAAAATTGTACATGCGATAAATTTTATAATTTTTTCAAAAACTGTAATTATATAAATTTTAATATGTTTATAAAACCTATAAATTCTATAAACCATCAATTTTATAAATTACAAAATTTCGACCAATTCTATAATTTTTAAGTTACTATGTATTTCTATAAATTTTCTAACATAAATTCTTTAAGTTTTGTAGATTCTTTGAGTTCTATTAATCATATCAAGTGTATCTGTTTTATAAATTCTACAAACTCAAATTTTACTTAACAATTTCGATAAATCCTATAGGCTTTAACAATTCTATAGATTCAATAATTTGTATAAATTTTATAAATTAATTAAATAAATTCATTAAATTCTATTAATCCTCTAAATTGTATAATTTCTATAAATTCTATGGATAAAGTTTAAAACTTCAGTAATTGCTTTAAATTCTACAAATCTCATCAAATCTCTCAATTCTTTAGTTCTTATAAATTCCGTAAATTTGATAAATTTTATAAATCTTAAAAATCCAATGAATTTTCCAAATTTTATAAATTCTCTAAATTTCACAATTCAATAGTTAATTTCGATTAATTTTATAAATTTAATAAGTTCTATAAATTCAATGAATAAAATTTTAAAATTCAGTAAGTTCTTTTAATTCTGCAAATCTCATAAATTCTTTAGTTCTTAAAAATTGTAAATGCGATAAATTCTATAAATTTTATAATTTCTTCAAAAACTGTAATTATATAAATTTTAATATGTTTATAAAACCTATAAATTCTATAAAAAATAAATATTTTATAAATTCCATCAATTTTATAAATTACAAAATTTCGACCAATTCTATAAATTTTAAATATTCTTTAAATTTTATAGATTCAATGGGTTCTATAAATTCTACAAACTCAAATTTGACTTATTTTAAAAATTCCATAATTTCTATAAAGTTTTATATTTCTAAAAATTCTTTAATTTTTATAGATTTCACAAATTCAATAAATTTTTTGAATTTTATAAATTGAAAAAATTCTGTAAATACTATAAATGTTATTATTTCTATGAATTCTATAAAGCCTAAAAATTCAGTAGGTTAGGTTAGGTTGGTTAGTTATAATGGCACATAATGTATCCCCTTTACTTCACCCTTACTGGAACCATTTAGAATTATTTTGGTAGCGGAGAATCGCGCACTTTACTGTTTTCGAGATCCTCAAGGTTGTCCATCTTGAGCTTACTTAGTATTTATGCTGCTAATTAGAACTTGAGCAGTGGAAGTGAACCATAGATTTTCCTCCTCCTCGTCCAAACAGCTTCTACAGAAGTCATTTGCCTCTAACGCCAGCCTTCTTGCATTCTCTTCAAAAAAGGCAGTGGAGTGTGAGTATTCCGACAACCGTCCTTAATTCACGAGAGTTTACATAATGTCTTGGTGTGCCCCAAGTCTATTTTTGCCAGACTTATTTTGCATCATTACAAGTGAGGCTGCCAGTAAAACCTTTCCAGTTTATGCGCTGTTATAGGACTCCCCAGACATGCTCTTTCCGGTTGCAGCCGTTGAAAAATTCAGTAAGTTTATAAAACTTTATAGATTCAATAAATTTTATGATTTTTTTAAATTCTTTAAATTTTGTAGATTCTATATAAGAAGAGGAGATATAAATATTTATCAATCTGGAATACACCAGAATAATTCAAAAGTTTGGAGATTCTATATAAGTTCTATAAATTGTTTTAACTGACAGAGTTCTATAAAGTTTCTATAAATTTTGCTCTTAAAATGCTTTTATAAAATTAATGAATTTTTAAATTTCATGCTTACAAATTCTTTAAGCTCTGTAAATTCCACAATTTTACACAAAATTTATTTTTCTACTCATTCCTACTTTCATTTTTCCAATGATCTCTCTTTGTTTCTACACAATTAAATTGTATAATTTTGCCTCTACAGTAGACCAAATAGTCTTCTTTAGCGATGGGTCAAACACTCTTGAAAACACTGCAATTTAGCAAAGTAGATTTCGTGAGTTTTGAAATTTAGTTCAAGTATGTCAACCTTAATTTTAGCTGAGTACCTGATCGAGTTTGGCTAGGATTAGGTCAAAAACGACTAAACCTATAGACAAAATCTAAAAAAGTTTGAAAAGACCTGAACATTTCGAAACCAACACCCGAATTCCGATCCTGTGACAAATCAAAATGAGAAATGGTTTAATTTTTTACTTCGCCTACTCTAAGTAAAAATGCAATCTGCTAGTTGAAATTGAAAAAATTTCAAACCCGCTACCTTGATCATCACCTGGATGTTCTGCATCTAATTCATTGATCATCAAATATGTTGGTTAAGTCAGATACCAAATTTCAATGGAATTGGTGCATAATCGCAGAAGTTCCATTTTGGGGCTGGGATTGAATTTATTAAATAAAACATGGCCCGAATTTTCAATTGATTTTAGTGAAATTTTATATCTGAGTTATTAAGCCGATTCTTTAATATTTAATTTATTTTTAGGTACAGACTTAGCGAACTCAGGTAATGTTCTCAGTCTTATCTAGCATTAAATGCAACAAGATCATTTGTTGAAGGGTTTTAGTGAAATTTAATATCTGAAATATTTTGTTAGTTGTGGTCATAACTAAAAATTTATTATTTCATGGCCTGAAGAATTTCTCGGTCATGAGATTGGACTGGGATCAGAATTTTTAAAATAAAACATGACTCAACGTCAAACGAACTAATTAGATTTGCCAATTCTGTTTTTCCATATAGGTATATAGCCAATCCAGATAACTTTCTCCGCTTTCAACACCAAATGAAACATTCACAATTGTCGATGAATTGTACAGTGATATTGTATATCTGAGATTTTAAGCCGATTCTATAAATATTTCCTTATCTAAAATATGTAGATTAGATCATGCTCTCAAGAATTGTTTGGGCCATATCATTTAGGCTGGAGTTCTTAAGGCTTCTTTAATTGGGAGACTTTTTACAAACTATAATAATGTGTTTAATTATTGGAAAATTAATTCTGATATGAGCAGCATGCGGCAACGTTAAACTTCATTTAGAAAATAAGAATAATAAATATTGAATCTGTGGCATTAAAATACCAAATTTGGTAATACATACTAAAGTATTTTTTCGTCTTATTTTATCATTCAAATATTTCTGTTTAATAGGGTAGCTGATAAACACATCTGACGCTGGCGATTTCCATTTTAAACTTTTTCCACAAGTCTCCACTAAATTATAAATAAACTCCCAGGCTATTAACTTTGTGTAGAGACACATTTTGATATTTGGTTTGTTTGATTTTGAAGAGCGTAATTTCTTTTAATTTATTGGTTGAGAAACTTCCGAATTTAATTCAATTATTTTAGGCTTTTAATTTTTCAGTGCATTATCTGATTTACTATTTGGTGCTTGTATTTGTATATTCTGTTTCGTAATGTTGATATTCATCAATTTTTTGCAGGCCTCTTTAAAAAAAAATAATTTTAATTCGTTCGATAGCTCGGTAGGGTAAGATATCTGGGCTCAATTTTTACTAGTGGATAAAAGGACGCCGATAAAATCCTTAACAATTTCCAAATGTATTATAATTAAAAACTTGTAAATGTGTGACTTCAAAGTTTATTTAATTATTTGCTGATTCGTTCCAATTATGTCTATCAGTTTATGACTGTGAAGTTAAATCCAGAAGCAGTTTTCTTCGATTTACATTAGCTCCTTTCAATGTCATGAATCATCGAATCATCGTAGGAAAAATAATATCAAAATGTTATTTAAGGCTGTGTTCGGGCATAGTACAGCCTTATAATCAAGTACAAATGAGGTTACGTGTCGATGATATACTAGGAAAAAAATTGAGATGATTGAAATTTTATTTGTCTTAATTAATAATTCTTTAATGTGTTTCGCTTTTATCACATTTGCATATATCTAATTGGAATTTTATTTATCACCGCGAGACGCTCTCATTATTCAGACATTATTTATTCTTTATTCACTGATGAATAGGGCATCCAATTTTTGGCCAAAAATTAATTCCGGAATTTTAGAATTCAAATGTTCTCGATTCCGGAATTCCTTAATTAATTCCGGAATTTATTTTATTTAAATAATATGTATGTTTAAAAAAATTAAAAATCAAAATTTTACAAAAAAACAACAAATTCCTTTTATTTCTTTTAAAATATAAGATAATTTTATAATCATTGCTAATATGTACAAACGATACTAAGTCGCAGTTACGATTAGGATATGCACAATTTTTAGAATTAAAGGACTTACACACAATTTCCAAAATTAAAACAAATATAGAATTTATAAAGTTTATAGAATTTGTAGTAATTATGCACAAATAAAAATTCTCAAAATTTTAAAACCTTCAAACGCAATAAATTATATCAATAAATTATACAAATTCTAAAAAGTTCAAAAATCCAACAAGTTTCTTAACTTCTATTAATCCTATAAATTTTTCTCTCTCTTCGAACGTCTTAATATGTCTGTAAAGTCTCTAAATTTTTAAATTTTATGAATTTCATAAATTCCATAAAATCTACAAATTCTATGAAGTTTATAAATTTTATCAATAATACAAATTCTTTAAATTTTGTAAATTCTTTGTGTTCTATTAATTGTTTTAAGTGTGTACTGTGTATGTTTTATAAATCTTAAAAACTCAAATTTACCTGTTCTATAAATAAAAAAATTTCGAAAAATTCTATAAACTTTATAAAGTTTTGTAAAATCTATAAATTCTTTAAATTTTATAAGTTCTTTAAATATTATAGATTCTATGGTTTCTATATTAATTATTCAGGTCTATCAGTTCTATAAATTCTTTAAACTTAAATTTTACTTATTTACATTCTATTTACATGTTTCTAAAAATTCTATAACTTCAATAAATTCTTTAAATTCTATAAATTCAGTAAAATCTGTAAATCCTGTAAATGCTAGGAATTTTATAAAGTCTAAAAATCCAATAAGTTTCATAAATTCTATAAATCCTATAAATTTGATAAATCCAATAAGTTCTATAAATTTTATAAGTTTAATAGGTATGTCTAAATACTGTTTAAATTTTATGAATTTTATAAATTCTATAAAATTTATAAATTTTATAAATTTTATCAATAATATAAATTCTGTAAATTTTGTAGATTCTTTGTGTTCTATTAATTGTTTCAAGTGTGTCTGTTTTATAAATTCTACAAACTCGAATTTTGTTTGTTTTATAAATACAAAAATTTTGAAAAATCCTTTAAACTTTAACAATTCTATAAATTCAATAATTTCTATAAATTTTATAAATTTAATAATTTCTATGAATAAATTTCATTATGAAAGTTTTTTAAATTCTACAAATCCCATAATTCTTTACTTCTTAGAAATTCTGTAAATTTGTTAAATTTAAAAATTTTATAAATTCTATAAACTCTCTAAATTCTCCAAGGTCTATAAATATTATATTTTCCAATATGTTTATAACTATAAATTTTATGAGTTTTACGAATTCCATCGAGTCTATAAATTGTTTCAAGTCTGTCAGTACTATAAATTATACAAACCCAAATTTTACTTATTCCGAAAAAACCCATAATTTCTATAAATTCTTTGAATTCTACAAATTTTATAAATTCAAAAATTTCGATAAATCCGATGAACTTTCATGATCCTATAAATTCAATAACTTCTATAAATTGTATAAATTTTATAGATTTAATGGATACAGTTCTAAAATTTAGTAAGTTTCCTAAATTTACCAAATCTCATGAATTTTTTAGTTCTTATCAGCCCAATAAATTTTATAAGTACTACAAAGTCTGAAAATATTATAAATTTTAATATGTTTTTAAAACCTATAAATTCTATAAATATTGAAGATTTTATAAATTCCATCAATTCTATAAATTAAAAAAACTTCACAAATTTTATAAATTAAATAAATTCTTCAAATTTTATAGATTCAATTGGTTCTAAAAATTGTTGAAGTCTTCCAGTTCTAAATATGAATTTTACAAACTCAGTTTTTAAAAATTCTTTAATTTTTATAATTTTTAATTTCAATAAATACTGGAATCCTATCAATTATACTAATTCGGAAAAACGAGCAAATTTGTCATAGTTTTGCTGTCACAAATTTAATTAAAAAGACTAATCAGATCACTAATTTTCTTAGCGATAAATCAATCAAAGAATTTTAAGGAATTTTGTAGATACACTTTTGCGTCGTCACAAGCGATATGTTTATTATTTCCATTTTTGAAAAACTGATCAAATCATATATTTTGGTTGAAACAACGTTCCCGCAATGAGCATTCTTGACCAAGGGAATGATTATTGAATTAATCAATTAAATCGAGCTTGAATTCCTCTCTTTAAATTTATAAATTGTTTGTTTGAGTCCACAACCAGGATATAATATATCGTATATTTCGTATATAATATATCGTATATCCAGGATATAATATATCGTCATATTATGTACGTATTTGGTAGGTGTATTTTAGGGACGGATAAAATTAAATATGTAAACGCATAAGGTAATGGTCAGGAATGAGCATTTTTTGTTTCGTAATCCGTTTATTAAGTGTCATGTCACGGTGGACGTAAATAAGAAATGCTCTAAAACTTCCAATATTTTGGTTTCCATTATTCCAATCCCGGAATAATGGAAACCAAAATATGGGCCGGTATAATGGGAGAATATCGATTGTAAGTTCTATATTCCAATATAGAAAAAAATCTTAAACCATGAAGAACTTCTTGTAATATTAATGGTTTTATCAAAGTTAATTTATTCGTTTTTCCGGTTGAGGTAATTACATATTATTTCCCATATATAAATAGGATAAGATGAGATTACGGTTTTTGTGGGAAAATTTACATTAAATTTCTATACCATAGTTGAATATGGCAAATGGAATAATATTGTCACACAGTTATATGAAATTTTGGGATTTTTGTACAAAAAATCCGGAATTTTAAATAGTATACCGAATATTTTATTCGGAAACTTTCTGCAAACTTTTCAGTTTCCAGAAGCTTTCCATTAAGTTTACATGGAAATGTGAAACATTTTAGATTGGTTTAATTAACACAAAATAAAACAAAACCGCTAAAATATTAGCGTTCCTTTAAAATGGTACATACTCGTTTTAGGCAATGAACTGTTAAATTTTAAACTTAAAGCTCATTATGATTTAAAAATAATAAAATTTACCTCTTTTTCCTCTAGTAGTTCTAACTTACCTAATTTTACAGGAAATGATGGTTTAAATCAGATAGATAGTGTTTTAAATTTTTTAAGCTTAGAAGAGCTTTTAAATTTACACTAACTCCAGAAAAACAAAAATTTAATTAAATGCTTTAAAGTTTATTCAAGCTTTTGCATTAAGAGTAAGCAATAACTTGTAAGTAAAATTACTT
Source organism: Tipula helvola (assembly GCA_963556165.1). Taxonomy (NCBI): domain Eukaryota; kingdom Metazoa; phylum Arthropoda; class Insecta; order Diptera; family Tipulidae; genus Tipula; species Tipula helvola. Next base: position 337,381,280 of record OY744483.1, on the reverse strand, counting down.
CATAATTTATTGTCTACCCATATTCAAAACTAAATACATATTTTAATTTAGAAGCCTTTTTGTTTGGAAAACAAATTGAAAAGCCTGTTTTTGAAGGAAAATTTTGCAATTTTATTTCCATTTACAAAACTATGGGCTAAGCTTTTAAAAAATCATTGATTAATATTATTAAAGCTTTTGAAAAAACAAAATTAGATAATATTTCGGAAATATTTCAAATGTTTTATATTATTCTTAAAGGTTAAAGTTTGCTGGTTTTAATTATTTTCTAAAACAATTAAAATTGCAAATGAAGTTTAAAAAAAATATCATGATTTTTAAAAGCTTTAAGCAGAGATTCTATCTAGAAAATCTTCCGCCTGTTTATTTTAATTTTAACCGCTTTTAAAAATAATAAGTTAAATTTGCTCTTAGCGATTGTAAAAGCTATTTTAGGGGCGGCCAAATTCTTATTTTATTGTCTACTTATATATAGAACTACATTTTTGAATTAAAAAGTCTTTATATCTAGAAAGTAAGTTAAAACACATGCTTTTATATGAAAGATTGCCAATTAAATCTCCATTTAGAAATTATACGCTGAGCATTAGAAAAATTGATTAATATTATTATTTAAAGATTCAACACTACAAAACATAGGTTTCTTAATTTAGCTTAAAGCTTAAACCTAATCAGTTCTAATTATTTAGTATATTAGTTAGAACTACAAAAAAAAATTAAAAATTAAAAATAAAAATTTATTTAAAAATAAAAGCTTTGAGATTATTGCTTTTAGTACTGCTTCTAGGCTAAGTTCATGACTTTAGACAATTCAATAAAAAAACTTGACTCAAAAGATCAAAACTTTTGTGTGTTCAATTCAGTTTTAGTTTCACTAAAAAAAAACTGGTTTAACACAACTTTTAAAAAATAAAAACTTCAGATTTACACAAACTTTTAAAAACTCTTAAATTTAATTTGCACTTACATATGTTTGAAAAAGCTTCTCAAAAACCTAAACTGTGAATAGTGAATTTATATTTCCATTTTAAAAATTATGTGCTGAGCTTTTATAAAATTTTGTATTATTTTTAATAAAGCTTTTGAAAGACACGAAATTAATTATTATTTCGGAAATATTTCCTATTGCATTATTCTTAAAGCTTAAACTTTGTTGGTTTCAGTTATTTAGTAAAACAATTAAAATTAGAAAATAAGGATTTATATTGTTGTATTCAATTTTTATAAACATTATAATATATTGATTTTTAAAAAAGTGTACAGATTTATTTATTTTTTATTGTGCTTTCAACCAAAGTTCATAACAGGACAATTTAATAAAAAGAAGTCAAATCAATATTTTAAGGCCATGAGCTCCAATCTTCCGCCTGTTTAATTCAATTTAATTTAGGCTATCCAAAAATTTAGTTTAACACATCTTTAAAAAAATTACAAATTTAATTCGCTTTTAGCGATTGTAAAAGTTTTCCAAGGGACAGTGGACATTAATTTATTGACTATTCATATATGTACACAACTAAATGTTTCAATTAAAATGTCTTTATTTCTGAAAAGTAAAAGTACAAAATTAATGCTAAGATTTTAAAAGATGTAATGATTAAAGCTTTTGAAATAATAAAAATTTGATTTCTTAAAGCTTTTTAATTACTTAGTATGATAGTTAAAACTACAAAATAAGAGTTTACATTGTTGCAATAGTTTTTCATAAAAATTGTACCTATGCTTTTCTGACCGAAGGATTAAAAAAATTAATTTAACAGTAAATGCTCTGAGTTTGTTTACTTTTAATTGTGCTTTAACGCTAAGTTCATGCCTTACACAATACAATTAAAAAAACTATACCAATAATTTAAAGCCCGAAAGCTCAAAACTTTCGTATGTCCACTTCAGTTTAGTTTCGACTATAAAATAAACTGGTTTATCACAGCTTTTAAAAAAAAATACCAGGGGGTTATTTCTGAATACGATACGAATACGAAAGTACAACATTCTTATTTGAATTGAATTAGAATTGAATCAGAATCGCTCGTTTCTTATTTAAATCAAATACGAATCTTATACGTTTGAATTCGTATCGTATTCAGAAATAGCCCCCCAGATTTACACGAACTTTAAAAACCTCTTAAATTTAATTCGTACTTAAAGGTTTGTAAGAGCTTCCCAAAAACCTTAAACTATGAAGCTTTAGAGTAATATGGGTAAATGATAATCACAATTCATAATTTATTGTCTACCCATTTCCAAAACTCACCGTTTATAGATTTTTTTATTAAAGCTGTTGTAAGAAACGAAATTAATTATTATTTCGAAAATATGTTTTGGATTATTCTTAAAGCTTAAAGCTTGATGGTTTAAAATAATTAAAATAAAGGTTTACATTGTTGTAGTTACTTTCTATAAACATTTTAATATATTGCTGTTGTAAAAGCTTTAATCTTCGCATTTTCAATTGTACTTTCAAGAAAAGTCCATAACTAGAATATTCAATAAAAAGAAATTTAATCAAATATTATTCTGTTTAAATTATTTAGTAAAAAATTAAATTTACAAAGTATGAGTTTACAGCTTTTTATAAAAAATTTAAATGAATCAATAATTTCAGGTCACAGATTATCGGGATTGAGTTTATCGCACGTCACAGAACTTCTTATGCCCATAAGTTTAAAAATATATATTAAATTACAAGAAAAGTTTTGAATACAAATTGAAGTCTTGAATATTTTTAAGAAAATAACTACATATTTTAAAAGCTCACTTTAAGAATAATTCAATTAATCATTTTAAATTTAGCATTTAAGGCTTTTCAAATACGAATCTTATACGTTTGAATTCGTATCGTATTCAGAAATAGCCCCCCAGATTTACACGAACTTTAAAAACCTCTTAAATTTAATTCGTACTTAAAGGTTTGTAAGAGCTTCCCAAAAACCTAAACTATGAAGCTTTAGAGTAATATGGGTAAATGATAATCACAATTCATAATTTATTGTCTACCCATCTCCAAAACTCACCGTTTATAGATTTTTTTATTAAAGCTGTTGTAAGAAACGAAATTAATTATTATTTCGAAAATATGTTTTGGATTATTCTTAAAGCTTAAAGCTTGATGGTTTAAAATAATTAAAATAAAGGTTTACATTGTTGTAGTTACTTTCTATAAACATTTTAATATATTGCTGTTGTAAAAGCTTTAATCTTCGCATTTTCAATTGTACTTTCAAGAAAAGTCCATAACTAGAATATTCAATAAAAAGAAATTTAATCAAATATTATTCTGTTTAAATTATTTAGTAAAAAATTAAATTTACAAAGTATGAGTTTACAGCTTTTTATAAAAAATTTAGTTATGGTTTTTAGTACGAACAAATCAGAAAAAAATTCAATTTAAAAATAAAAGCTTCAAACTTGCATTATTTTAAAATGATGCTTTCAAGCTAAAGCTTTTAAAAAATATACAAGCTAAATTTACACGAACTATAAAAAAATTACAAATTGCTCTTAGGATTTGTAAAAGCTTTTCCTAAAGCTTTTCTATGTAGACTGAATATTATGGTAGTAAATGTGGCGCTTATATAAAATTAGTTATGAGATTGGTATTTATGGGAATAGTTTGAAAGGACACACCCAATTAAGTATGGGCTGCAGACAAACGTTGCCTATACCCTTAAATTTATGTCAATATTTTGTTGTACTAAATGCTGGATCAGAAAGTTGGTTTATTTACCGTCCTACTTTGTATTCATTCAAAAATTAATTTCTCTTGAAATGAATCAATAAGTACAGGTCACAGATTATCGGGATTGAATTTATCGCACGTCACAGAACTTCTTATGCCCACAAATTTAAAAATATATATTAAATTACAAGAAAAGTTTTGAATACAAATTGAAGTCTTGAATATTTTTAAGAAAATAACTACATATTTTAAAAGCTCACTTTAAGAATAATTCAATTAATCATTTTAAATTTAGCATTTAATATTAAAAGTGCCCAATATAATTTTTTATTGATTAACTATAACAATATCGATGAGCTTTCACACTGTACACATTTAATAAAGTTCAAAATATGCTAGATTTAGCCTGACAAAAAATTTAGAATGCTTCAAATCTCCCATTATTCACTTTTTATTCACTGATTATTCATTTTAATTCATCATTCTTATCATTCAATATCCACACTACTTATTATTCACTCGTTTTCTACTCCCTATTTGCTCATTATTCAAACATAATTCTTTTATTCACGTTGTTCGAACAATATTCTCTCAATATTCACTCTTTATTCACTGAAAAATAATGATGACTAATAATAATAATAAATATTCATAGATGAATAATGAGTGAATAATGTATGAATAATGAGTGAACAAATTGTGAATTCACCTTTCATCATTCATTGGTGAATAAACAGTCAAATATGAGTGAATAAAGAGTAAATTATGCCTGAATAATCATTTTTCTTCTCGGAATTAACAAGTTTGAAATTTTTTGAATCTGTTGAAACGCAATTTTGGTTAAGCTGTGTGCCTCAAATTGACTTTTTTAGCTAAATTTTTGACTTTTCTAAATAGTTGGTTGGTTCTTGTCAGTCATTCATAGACAGCAATTGGTTTAATCAGACATGCCTCACTTTACACTTTTTACTTAATTCAATAGTAGATAAACATAGTATGAAGTGACTGGGGATTCCTTGCAACCATTAAGTGAAAATTGTACATATAGTTCAAAAAGCACATTGTCATATTTTTAGGTGACAGTTGGACACTGATTAATTATTACGAAAGTTATAGCCAGTATAGCGAAATTATAGAGACCAATCATGATTGTATTATTTGGCAGTAGGATAAACGATTTCTGTAAAATCACAAAATGTGGAATTTAATTCGAATGAGGCAGTACATAAAATTAAAAAATCGTACACGCTGGATTTAGAATAATAAGTAAAGCTGGAGCCAGATTGTTTATAAAATTCGTGCTAGTAATGGCTTCTGAGAGACGACTTATCTCAATGCCTAATACATAATTCATAATATCGTTGGGGAAATTTAGTTTCTACTTCCTATAGTGCACGTGTAAATCAGTCTCCTTCTTCTTCAGGGATCTAAGATCACAAAATCTGATCTACAGGACGAAACAAATTATAAAATTTTTACTTTTGAGAGGTAATGGAGGCTGGATTTATGCAATGTATGATAGATATACTTTTAAAATTCCATGTAATTTTCCACAATCTTTCATAATTTTCAAATATAAAATTTTGAATATAAAATTTGGTTTCAAGTACTTACATATTAAACAAAAAATTCAAACTAAGAAATTCGTTAAGATTCGTTCTAAATTTAGGAGCTAAATTTAAAGTAAAATTTAGGAATTTTGTAATTTCAGAAAGTCACTTTTATTTGGCTTCAACGTTTTCAATTTCTTTAAAATGTTTTGTTAGCGGTGATATTTGAAATCGATTAAAAATTCTTCTAAAAAAAAATTTCAAATTTTGAATATACTTTAAAATTGGTAAGTGAAATCACTTTTAAATTGGTTGACTACATCGAAAATCGGTTAATTGGGAAAAATCTAGAAAACTCTGAATTTTGTACAGATCAATTTTAATAATTTTTGAATTTTATGGATATTTACAAAGTTTTTGCAAAATCCGAAGTGATTCAAATTCGTTTACTTAAAATTTTAATTTTTATTATATTTAAAATTTCGTTCTAAGTTGTATTGCGGTTGAATTAGAGAAAAGTGCAAAAATTTAAATTTTTTATAAATTTAGAATAGTCAGTGGCAAAAGCTCAAAAATAGCTATAACATTCGTTAGCTCAGGGTCGCGAAACTTTGATTAGTTGCACATCCCGGTCCACCTTATTTAGTATCTACAATAATTTTTATAATTTTTAATGTATTTGGCCAAATGAAAATAGAATACTTTAGGCTTCTTGTATTTTATAAATTTTGAGCCTGTTTACTATGCCTAACTATGCTGAAAAATATTTGATTGAGATTTGTTTGGAATATTCCAAATAATATGTCGTATATTCGAACCGAATACTTCCCTAGTTAGTAGTTATTTTAATTTACCAGCCTTATAGAGTGAATTAGCCCTTCACTAAAGATATCCCGAAATTTATATATAACACAGAACAACTTCAGATTAAAATCGCATAGTACAGTACTGAGTATTTTAACCGTCGGAAATTAGTTGCTTCTAAAAATTATCACACCAATCGATTTCCGTCGGATCGAAATACGGGAAAATCCGCATGTACACATAATTTTTATGACATCCAAACAAATTTAGTCATCACACAAAATGATTTATTAGGTATTGTTTTTGAACGGCACACTATAACATGTCTAATCTTAATTACTAATCGTAGATCTACACATCGGGCCTACACCGATAACCCTTATCAAATAAACAAAACACTTCCGAAAATATTTTAACTCATCAAAAAATTAGTCAGTTTTTTTTTTGACACAATAAATTACATATTTAAGAAGTACTTACAATTTTACAATCCGGCGATTTTTATTGTGTCCGAAACAGACGTTATTTAAGGGTCTGTAGGTATTACAAACAAATCGAGATCGATCATCGAAAACAAAACAAAAAAGGGGTGTTTACTAATTTATAGTTTTTGACCATAATTTATTTGTATAAAACAGACCTCCTTTTTGGATTAGATACTCGTTGTGGGTCCTAATAATATTTTTATCACTTAAACATTTAATTTATTTTTATTTTTGAATTCACAATTTTTATTACAACACTTTTTGCGGTGAATTTTGATCCGAGTTGTGCGGACATCTGCCATAATTATATGTGTGTAATATGCGTCACAGGTATTATATAAAAAAGGATAAATAATTTAATTTTTTATTTTTTAATTTATCACCACAAAAAATATATTATTTAGCAATTGTTTTTTTTTACTTCATGTACATATATAATAAACCAACGATCTCTGGAGATGTCACTATGATTTTTAGACAAGTGTCAAAAAATGTATTTTTACCGGTTATTTAATTTTTTTTTTTTTATGTATTATTAGAAAAAGAAAAAAATATCATAGTTAGAAATTATATTTCAAAAAAATGAAGAGAAGTGAAGAAGGTTCAAATGTAGCCGCGATGTCTGAAATCATTTGTCAGCTGCCAAGAGTAACGTACAAGAAAAAAAAATAAAATTTATTTTTTTATTTTTTCTGTTTTAACAGATATTGCGCGTTGTTTGGGGCGTGTCCTAAATAGTATTACACCCCTTAGTAACCAATATTTGCCTATCTGATTGGATCAGTATATACTAATATTTATTTAAACCAATTACATTATCGTGTTCCCCACTTATACTTACAGACCGTATACATTATACAAAAGAAAACTTAATAAAGAGAAGATACGTACATACCGAACAAAAATGAACGATATACGATTTTTTTTTGTGGTGTATACCGGGACACAGCACGTCGTCGTTTAACAACACATAGACATATATTTAATATATTGTTTCTGATCTCTTCTGTGTCATGCTGGTTAAATATATATAGATAGACAGTCTCATGTTTCGTTTGTTGTATATGTTTTATTTTTTTTGTATAATTTTATTTGACAAGACCAAACTATAGAAAAGTTTTTTTGAGGCACTTCAGTACGAATAACGAGTTTGTAAAGCTAAAATAGAAGTGATTCCCCTCTGTAAACAGTGTGTTGTTTCGGATCTTAATAAAATAAAATAATATTTAGTTTTATTATAAAAATATTTTTTTTTTTTTGTGTTAACAGAACTTTTTTTTTTTATTTTAAACATTAATTTTTGTAAAAAAAAAAATAAACTTCGATTGTGATATTTTCCCGTGTATGTGTTGTGTGGCAAAAATCTTGGATATTTCGGAAAATATTTTCCCAAAAAAATATTATTACTTACACAAAAAAAATGTTTTTGTTTTGTTTTGTTTTTGTACGCTAACTGTGTGGACAGTGAATTTAATAAAAAAAAAAAAAAATTATCAAACACACAGTTTTGTTATGATAAAGTCGCGCGGCGGTTAATCGTGAACTAAGCTCAAACCGAGACTCCACCAAAATTATACAAAATTAAAAAAGAAAATAATAAAAAAGGAGATCCAAAGTGATTAAGTGTTTGAACTAAAAATTAAATATTATTATACATGTTTATCCTTCCAAGTGTACACGGACAAACGTTATAGTGTTTATTTTAACTATTTAAAAATATTTGATCGTGCATCGCTAAACCTGTTGCCACTAAATATAATAAACTTTTATTTTTTTAATTTTATTATTTTTATTATTATTATTAAACAATTGAGTGAATTAAAAAAATATATTTTGTGTAAATGTGAAATCAAAAAGATACTAGTGATTTACTGAGTGAACCAAAATGAATTTAAAATATTAAATATTAAAAAAAAAAAAATAGTAAATTAGTAAACAAAAAAAAAATTGTTCAAATAAAATACGCGGTTGTTTAAACTTAAAAAAACCATGCAAAAATTGTATCCGGAAACTTCAAGTGCTACATCCCTTTCTGCCGGTAACATGAGTCCCATGACTAGCACCTATAGTATGAACACAATGGGTATGACTGTCGGTGGTATGTCATCTGTGTCGCCACAAGGCAATGGATTTAATTCGGCCGTACTCGGTTCCGCAGGAATGGGCTCAATGGGTGCGGCCATAAATTCAATGAGCGCTGCTAATTGTATGACAAGCGCACCACTAGGATATAGTTCAATGGGTTCACCGCTTAGTAATATGGGTTCGTGCATGGGCTCTGGTATGACAACAATGGCCTCGATGGGAGGTTATACACCGGTGAGTGCAATGAGTGGTGGTAATCGTGATGCACTGGACGGTGGTGCATCACCCAATTCTAGTGTACTGCAAAGATCTCGCGTCGAAAAACCAACATCATATCGTCGTAGTTATACACACGCCAAACCACCATACTCGTATATATCACTCATAACAATGGCAATACAAAATAATCCACAAAAAATGCTAACCCTATCGGAAATATATCAATTCATAATGGATTTATTCCCATTCTATCGGCAAAATCAACAGCGGTGGCAAAATTCTATAAGACACTCATTAAGCTTTAACGATTGTTTTGTTAAAGTGCCGCGCACCCCAGAAAAACCTGGCAAAGGTTCATTTTGGACACTACACCCAGACTCGGGTAATATGTTCGAGAATGGTTGTTACTTGAGGCGTCAAAAACGTTTTAAAGACGAGAAAAAGGAACAAATGCGACAAATTCATAAAAGTCCATCACAATCGCTGGGCTCAAATTCGCCGGGTAAAAAAGATCATCATCATGATGAACGATTACATCATAAACCCGATCCGGATAGTCATATCGGTATGTTGGGCCATGGACCTGGGGGCCACGGTAAAGATCCTGATACGCTAGCAATGTTACAGGGCGCTGAACTATGCCATTTACAGCAATCGCATTCACATCATGCGGCCGCGCAACAGCAATTACACCAAGAGGAATTATCGGCTATGGTGAATCGATGTCATCCATCATTGCTCGGCGAATACCATACGATGCATCTTAAACAAGAGGCGACCGGTTATACACCATCTAGTCATCCATTTTCAATAAATCGTTTACTGCCGACCGAATCAAAAGCTGATATTAAAATGTATGAAATGAGCCAGTATGCTGGTTACAATACGCTAAGTCCGTTACCTAATTCGCATACAGCATTGGGACAGGATACATATTATCAAAGTTTAGGTTATCATACGCCAGCGGGTACGACGAGTTTGTGACATCAGTATCCATTAGCGTAAGCTATTTTTTTAATTAATTTTAATTATTATTAATTAATTTTTAAATTGACTATATTATATTTTTTATTAATTAATTAATTGAAAACATTTTATTAATTAATATTAAGGGGCTGCTGTGCAGTGAATACAAAAACATATACATATATAAATAATTATTCTTGTACATATTATAATATTATTAATTAAATATGATCAATTAATTTTATTATTTTTTTTATAACCTTAACATACTATACATATAAATTGTGAATTGATTTTTAATTATCTGCGTCTGTATGTGTGTACATATAAATAAATTAGATTGCGGTCTAGTTTATCGAGATAAGATACCGATCTAATTAACAAAATTTAAAAATTTATGATCTTTTACTATTTATACAATTAGAATGCAATCGAAATGTGATTGATTTTTTTTTTGACCGCACTTCAAGTGATAACGGATCAGTTGTTAAATTAATTAATAAAACAATTTAATTTTTGTTTATGTTTTTGTGTAATCTGATTAATTTATTTTACCAAGTGTTTTGACCACTTAAATAAATTATGATTGCAGAGTATTTAACGACCTCCAAACATTTTATACTAAGGCTTATTCCTTCTAACTCGATGTTAGCGATTTAATTTTTCCACATATTCCGTGCAATATGAATCTCACTTAATCGTCACAAAAAGTATGATATGATCCCATTTTAATTTTAAAATTTGAATCTCAAACTTTATATATGTACATAAAATATATTTAGTTAATCGGTCATACACTTCTTTTCGACATTATAAAAATTTCCATTAAATTGATAAAAGTTTACTCACCTTTCTCAGAAAAAAAAACTTTCTAAAATAAAAATGTAATGAAACAACAACAATTTTTTTTTTATATATTTATTTATTGATTAACGGATATTTTTATAATATTTCATAAATCATGTACATTTATAATAAATACATAGATTTATAATGTTAGCCACCCCAGTAATTCCTGATTGGATAAATCTTTCCCTGACAATAAATATTTTCCCGAAACTATATTACATCTGCTTTATTAAAAAAAACACAAAGGATGAACGAACCCCTTTTTTTCGCCTATCCCAAATTTATCTATATGTATGTACATACAGCAACAAAAATATTATCTGGAATTTATTAAAAACTAATTTTTATTTAATAAAATAAAAATAAAAAACTAATTGCCTTAAAAGTAATAAAAAAAAAAAAAAAATAAATTTATTTATTTAAAAAATCTCGAATAAAAAATAATTAAATTAATAATTAAAATTTGTAATCTCTTTTTTATTTTCTTCCAAAAGATTAATTTTTGTATAATTTTTTTTTCGAATATTATTTATTGCGATTTATTTTTTATTATATTGATCATAAAGTTATAAAACATAAAATAAATAAATTAAAAAATAAAGTAAAACAAAAAAACATGTAGGAAAATCTAATTAATAAAAATTTATTAATATAATAAAAATTAATCTCATTTTTTATTTTGTACATACATAAAAAATTAGTGTAAATATTTTAATTTTAAAAATTAAATAAAAATAAAAAAAATGTCGAATATTTTGCAATTTAATTAAGTTTTTAATTTTAATTTCTCCGTTTTGAATTTATATATATTAAAAATAATAAAATGAAATTAATTTTAAGTAAATAAAAAACAACTATATAAATAAAACTATAAATATTGTGAATTTTAATTAATTTTAAATAAAAATAAAATTTAAAAAATATTATTAAAACAAAACAAAATATTATATATATAAATGTATAATTATTATTATATTATAAAAAAAACAAAATATTATTACAAATATTATACTTTTTAATTAAAAAATTTACCATATTATATATATATATATATATACATAAATATAATTAAATTAATTTAATTAAAAACAAAAAACAAAACTATAAAATATTTAAAAATAAAAAAAAAATTATATAGTTTATTGTTTTGTCACGATGAAAAATTACAAAAAATACAAAAAAGAAAAAAACTGAAAAAAACAATTAAAAATTAAAAATAAAAATTAAATAAAAATATAAATTAAAAATCCGAAATTTATTTATTACTTCATATCCAATTTTAAATATTTATTTCCAGAGAAAGCCTGCGTCGGTCTTTTAACTAAAAACAAAAATATTTTTGTTTTTTTGGTGATTTTAATTAAAAATAATTTTGCTAATTAAATTAAAATTTGTATACTCATCCAGTAGCACAGTGTGGTTTTGTTTGTGATGTGATTTGTGTATGTTATAAAAAAACAAAGAAAAAAGTGCGCGCGATATTTTATTTTTAATTAGGACAAATAGTTGTTCACGGGTGTGATGTGTGAATTGGTTTAGTATACAATATTATTATTGTTTATTAGAAATAATATGGAATATATTATAGTATAGGCTTTTTTGGAGGCTCGTGTAAAGCAAATAACCTATACGTAATTTGACATCGTGCGATATTAATGATATTAATTTAATTTTTAACCGACATATGGTATTGTACAATACCATTTCCTGGGTGAATTTGAGATGACATTGAAGAATTATTTAATGAACTAAATTTGTGTACGTTTGTATGTAAGCGATATTACAGAATCTTAATCTGAGGGCAAAACACGGTACTATATAATCAAAATAAATTTCGAATAACATTGAGAATTGAAAGCTTTTAGAAATAATTTTTTTTTTTCGGCACGTTTATAATTTGTTAAATTAACAACTTTGGTGTACTATTTTCGCTAAATCCTATCATTCGTGATCGCCAGTTTAATTTTATTAAATACTTAGTTTATCTAATTTTTTTTAGACGAAGGTCTAGAATTTTTTCCATAATACCTAACTATTAAAGCACGTGCCAAGCAAGTTGGCTGCCTTTGTTTAAAATTTTGATTAGCTGCCCGTTGAAAACTAGTGAAGAAAGCTTAAAGTGGAAGTTTACAGATGTGGAAGAAGAAACCCAGTTTGGACGTAGCAAGAGTTTGCAATTTTAAATATTCGATTATTCGGTTAAATTTAAATATACGTTTATCAGATAAGTTTTAGGAAATGGGATTATAAAAGCCTAGATTTAAATTTTCGAATCTATTTTATTTATTTATTTATTTATTTTATTTATTTATTTTATTTATTTATTTCTCTTAACCATACATAACAAAAACATTTACAATTTTTTTTTTTTTTTTTTATAAACTTATACAAAAAATGTGGTTAAGAAGATTGGATAATCTTTGTCAAAAAGACAGTTTCGATTCTCCCAAGTGTTAAAAATTAAATTTACAATATTAGTATAATAATGACAAAAGAAAAGAACCACAGTAGAATAAAAAAGAAAAATTAAATTATATAAAACAAAACTTATTTAGCAAACATAAACCCCACATCTTTAGTTTCAAATATCCAATCTTTGACCAAACGCAAAAATTTCCTATCATAAATCATCGTCCTTATATGAGGCGGCAATCGATTAAAAAAAGTGGGCGCAGAAACTATATAATATTTGCGAAATAATTCAGATGAAAATGGCGGAACAGAGTACAAATTTCGATAATTATTTCGAACTTGATATGTGGAAACAATTCGCGGCAACCGATGACTACTCCGCAAAAAAAACAATCTCAAGACTTTAAAAATATATAAGTGCCGTAAAGGCAAAATTTTGCAGGCATTGAAAATAGGCCAAGAATGATCGTATCGACGCTTGAAAAACATAACCCGAATAATATACTTTTGTAAAATTAATAGCGGTTCTATGGTATCAAAATAAACTCCACCCCAACATGGTAAACCATAACTGATGCGAGAGTCCACGCAAGCAAAATAAAAATTGATTAAAACATTGGATGGACAAAATTTACGTATCAAATAAATTGCACGTAATGCAGAATTAACTTGATTTTTGACAGTTTGAACATGTGATTTCCAGTTTAAATTTGCATCAACGTTCAATCCCAAATATTTAAATAAATGAACATTTTCAATTTTAATGCACAGGCTGCTACAATTGCGTAAGTCACAATTACGTACATGATAAAAAATTTCGGGGATGAAACTTCGATAAGGATCACCAATCAATTTGAAGAACATTACCTTGGTTTTTTCACTTAAGAGCAAGGAGTGATTATCAAACCATGTGCGAAGAATTTTCATGTCAGAATTTATTTGGTTCGTAAAATTTATTGCTCTATCTTCCGTTTATAGATTAAATTTGTATTTTATATATAAGCACAGATAAGAATAGACAGATGTGGATCTTGTATGGGCCATATTTATATTCTAAATTTCAATACCAAATTCCAATCTAATCCTTTTAGAGCAGGACGTATGTATATATTATAAAATAAAATTTTGCTTGAAGTTGGTTTATGTTTGCTTTGATATAATCAAAATAGCCATACGTAAAAAAAGATAAAAAAAGACAGAAATGTACGTCCTGCTCTAAAAGGATTGGATTGGAATTTGGTATTGAAATTTTGGTATGTAAATATAGCCCATACAAGATCCACATCTGTCTATTCTTATCTGTGATATAAGCAAGGTTTTGTAGAAACGGCAACCTTGATTGGAAATTGAACAGTTTTGAGGTTGCTATTTATTTATTAAATCTATCAGTTAAATAACTTTTAAATAAAAGTATTAGTTTTGGATATTATTTTTTGAATTTATTGAGGCCGGCAGCTTTTAGGGACTATTCACACCCAGCGCGAATTGCTAATTATTCCTTGGAATATAATTAATGACTATACCAATATATCAAGATATTTAATTAGTCGATCCAAAGTTCAGTTCTTTTGGTCGATAATTGAGTCGCTCAGAAGCCAATGCGGTTAAGTCCATTTTTTGACATTTTCTGATTTTTGTAAATTTTAATTGAATAAATTTTATTCAATTAAAATTTACAAAAATCAGAAAATTTCAAAAAATGGACTTAACCGCATTGGCTTCTGAGCGACTCAATTATGACTCGTGATTACTGGCTTTACCTTATGTTAATTACCTAATATAGTGTCTATAATTTACGGTGATCTTAGATCGCGAACTTTGTGTTTAACAATTTTACAATTTATCGTTTCGATTTTGAACTTGATTGAATTAAAATTAATATATCTTGGAATTAGAGAATACGATGATTCTAACCTGCGCGGTCGAATTGTCGTGTAGAGATTTCAAATGAGGATTAAAATGAAAAGTCTTAGATAACAGAATTTTTGGATACAAATATCCATACTCAATTAATTTTGTATTCCAATTTCCTTCTCTGAGGTCGCCGCTAAGCTAATCGCAAATTTTACCCGTCTAATTTTAAGTATGCATGTTTAGCTTTACTTCATTAAGATCTTAATAGTTTTGTCAGTTACTGGCGAAACCTTGTAGTACTCACCTAATAATCTACTTCGTATTTGCGCACGTATTAAAGCACTTCGAATTAAAGTCAGTAATTTATTTGTCCTCGGCGTGTAGATTTATGTATAAAGAATTTGCATACAATTTTCAAATTTTACCATAATTTCCGGGATTTGCATAAAATCTTCAAAAAGCAATAATTGGATGAGTTGCAGTAGTGAGAAGCGAAATTGAAAATTATTTTTTCGTCATCGAGTCTCCGTTACCTACCTGAATTAAATTTTCAAAACCAACTGAGAGTATCAAATTTCCTATTGATTTCGATAAATTCAAATTTCATAATAAAATTATGCTTTGCTTATTAAATTTTTTTTCAATTTTCCATAAAGGTGATAAAAAAGGTAAACAAGAAATAATTTAATAATCTTCTTAGTGATTTTGTTTCAAAATTGCTTATTGGCAGTAAAATAATTAAGGTCCCGTGCCATGCACTATAGTTCACATTCAAATATCCTTAATTTTGATCATCTTTTGTCCAAAGTGGTCATAAAGCCTCCTAAAGGGTGATCCAATAATAGCTTCCGGAAGTTTTTTTGAAATAAAACGCATTAAAATCAGTTTAATAATCAAAAATTGTATTTGTGACGTAAGTTCGGTTTATGACATTTAATGTTTGAAAATTATTTCTTTTAAATATTGTCCACGACTGGCTCTTAGATGATCCATTCTATGGACAATGCGTCCAATTTTCGAGCATTTCGGCCGATAGTCCATTAATTACGCGAATGTTCGCTTCTAATGCAGGAATCGATTGTGGTTTATCGATATAAACAAGTGATTTCAGATACCCCCATAAAAAGTAATCTAACGGTGTCAGATCACAAGATCTTGGAGGCCAATTCACGGGTCCCTTTCTTGATATGATGTTCTCATTAAAATTTTCTTTCAATAAATCGATGTTTTGGCCTGCTGTGTGGCACGTTTCACCATCCTGTTGAAACCACAAGTCGGCTACACCAATATCTTGAATTTTTGTCAATAAAAATTCATTGATCGTTATTTTCAAACATTAAATGTCATAAACCGAACTTACGTCACAAATACAATTTTTGATTATTAAACTGATTTTAATGCGTTTTTATTGCGGCTTTTATTTTGAATATTTTGAGATTGGATCTTCTATATGACTTTTAGTTGCTCAGACCTGGTCCATTTGATTAACGGTGTCAATTCAGACAACTTGCTCAGAATGCTGACTGAATTATGCGAAAGTAGCTTCAAAGTTAGCTGTAAGTAGCTTCAAATTTTTTCAGATATATATTTTGGTTGTATACCTGCTTATTTCATAACTGCTTATTTCTAGCGCCAGTTTTTTAGAAGTTTAAATTATCAGTTTGGGAGATTTGTAGTATGTCAGTACAAATAATAAGATACAAGCTAAATTATTATTTAAGAAATGCTTTCAAAATTATGAAAGTAAAGATCTAATCAAACTTGAAACTTCTGGGGTCGAAATATTAATATATGGCAAATGTGGCGGAGTTGAATGGTTCACTCAACTTTTTCAAAAAATTTTGTTTCGGCAGTTTTCTTGTGAAATATGTGGTTGTTTGCATTTCTTTGTCCATTTTTCGTTTCATGAAACATGATTTGATACAAATGCAGTCACATCTTTCTGTAATATCCGTGAGTTTTGTCTATTGCTATATTCGTTTCGTATCACACTTTTTATTTGTAAAACATTTTCGTTGTGTATGCCTTTTTTGTAAATTTTTGATATTGATTTTTAGTTTGGATAGTTGTAAAGTAAAAGTAAAAATTAGCTTAAGTTTAAAAAAACACATCCCACCACAACTTAAATTTGATAAAAATGATAAAATTTCATCTTCATTTTATGTTTGCCCTTTGAACAAGAAAATTGAAGACATTAAAAATGCTCGAAAAGGTCTTATAACTGCTAAAAAGGTCAGATATCTATGAAAAGGTTTTAAACCACGAAAAAGGTAAAAAAAGGTGCTGACGAACAGATGCCAAATGACAGGAAATTTTATGAATCATGTTTTTATGTTACCAAAGCTTATAAACTTTGCTTCAGCGATGGAAAGTTTTTAAGTACAAATTAAAGCATTAACTATGGTAGATGAACTTAATCAGAATCTCAATGCAAAAAATCATTGAAAGTAGTTTGAATATATAAATAAAATTATTTGACTCGATTTTAGGTAAATTGAATTAAATATCGAATTTAATAAGCAACATTTGATAGTTTGAATTAATTGAAGTTTCAGTTTGTGGTGAAAAGTTTTCAAATCTAAAACAAAAAATTTAAAATTTTTAACTATTTGCAGGGGCCTATACAGTTTTATCTCATAAACTCAGAAGCTTTTAAATGGATTCTGATGGAACCTCTTCTGATCGGTATTAAATTCAGTAATAAGCAATGAAACTCGGTACCCAGGGACCTTTTAATTATTATCGAAGTCTAGTCTATTTATAAAAAATCAAAGTATCACCACAATTACGACATTGAAAAGAATGAACTACCAAGAGCGATTCGATAACTTTCAATTCTAAAACCATTTTGAAAGAATAATTCGCGATAATTTTCAATTTTATAACCACCAGATTCATGATAGCATCAAAAAAAATAAGTTTCTTACATATCGTACATTTATAGTAAGTTTAGGTATTTACAGTTGATTTTCAAACTATGCACAAAAATCAATAAACGAGGCGATGATCGCTAAAAAGTAGAATAATTTTAAAAATTGTCAAAATTTTCAATATATTTTAGGAATAATTTCCCCCAAAGCTTAAATTATATAAATGAATCCACGATGTTATTGGAATTTCGGAAAAGCTCAAAAAATATTAAAAATAATTTGTAAGGAATGTAACGGATACAATCTTATTCCCGAAAATAAAAATCCCCAAACAAATTCCTACAAAGCACAAAGTAAAATGTCCTGATAAATCTGGTATATTTAGAAAGTTTTCGTGTTGCGCTTCTTTTTTGTGGAATTTTTTTGTTTGGTGTAGACCCCTATTCTAATAAATGACTTGCAAGGTAAATGCTCTCTTTACTAATCCTCCTTCCTCTAATTCACCTAATTTTTTAGCGAATTATTACCGGTCTTTTAGCTAACTAACTTAGGATACCGGTCACAGCTCGGTTATTTCGCGGTTTAGGAAAAAATATCATGCCCCGCAAAATTCTTCTATACGGAAAATTTCATATCGATCAACTTAGGTAAATGGTGTTACAATTTAAGGTTAATTTTTAAATTTGTCGCTATTTATATTTTGTACTAAAGTGTAAGTGTAGTGTTACTGAGAGTCCAAACATATCAATTCGTCGTTCAAAGCAATTGTAATATGCCACCAACCACTGTATTCAGAATTTTGCACAAAGATGTTCAATTGAAGGCATATACAAGATTCAGATAACTCAAGAAATAAAGCTATTGGACTTTGGATTACGTTGCGTCGTCAATTCGCTAATTTGGCCATACAAAAAAAAAACTTGAAAATGTGAATTTTTCCAACAAACTCATCCTTAGCGATGAAGCAAATTTTTAACTGGGTTATTGTTTGGTGTACTTTTTGGGCTGATGGAGTAATCCGACCTTATTTTTTTTTTTAACGAAGCTGGGATTGCTGTTACTGTAAATGAACCTCGATATCGGAATACGATTACGATTGTTTTGTATGACGAATTGAAATGCAAGGATGCCAAGAAAATGTGTTTCAGCAGGACGGTACAAAATATTATACAGCAGCAGAATCAATTGATCTTCTGCGCGAACGCTTTGGTGATCGAATAATTTCTTGAAAAATAAATATTAATTGGCCACCTAGATCTTGCGATCTAACACCCCTAGATTTTTTTTCCTATGGAGCTATTTGAAGGCAAAGGCCAACGATTCACAAACAATTTATTACCTATAGGAGAGTATTATTGATTGTATTGAAGAAATTAAGCCGCATCGAAATGTCATCGAAAATTTTGGTAAAATAATGGTTACAATGCCGTAACCAGCAAGATGTCACTTTTAAAAGAGATTATTTTCCATTATTATACCAGAACCTTATTATTATCATTTAAAATAAAAATTTAGATACTTATCAAATAATTTATGTGTTTTATTAAAAATTTAAAAATTAAGCTCAAATTGGAACTCGCTTTAGCTATTTAATTTTTTTTATAAAAAACTTCGAGTAAAGGCATTGACACATTCGACCGAATTTGTAAATCGACATTTTCAATTTTTCACAAAATTGTGTTGAAGAAATCTTCAATGACATAATTATTAAAAAATGATTCAAATTATGAAAGCCATCATGATATTAAAAATTGTTCAAATTACAAAATGTTCATTAAACAAAATTCATTTTTATCTTTTGTCGGCCGACAGATCGAAATTTTAAAATTTTATAATTTTTACAAATTATTTCAAAATTATGATTGTTTTCAAGAATTCAAACTAATTTTTAATAATTTTAAGTACTTTATAAATAATTAAATATCAACAATAATTTAAAAAATAATTAAACAAGCCACTACGGGTATCGATAAAATATTTCCCGTAGAACATATTTCCTATGGTGGTATTTTTTTTCTGAAAATGCAAAACTACCGAGTTATTTACCGAAAACGTAAAAGGAGTACCACCGAAAAGAGGTAAATGAACACCTTTCCCCAATCAGACGACCTCGCCGACATTCGCCTTCTGACTGATTTATTTATTTTATAAGCCTGATTTTGTCTACTTCTGTTGGACTTTCTTTACTCAAATTTCTTTCTTTAAAAAATATAGTAAATAACCAACTACGTAGATCGATAGGTTTCCCGTAGAATAACTTTTATGTCATGACATTTTTTCCTAAAATGCCACTTGTTCTAGTTATTTGTGAAAACTTGGCGGTGACCCCTAAAAAGGCTGAAAGTCCAATTTGTTAACCCGACGTCACGTTAAATCTACGTTAAAAAAATTTTGTGATCAATTTCTTTCTGTTATCGTATAATCCAGATTTTTGTCTAATTCGTCTGGACTAAACATATAAAATGCGATTAGTTAAAATCGATGTTTTGACATAACAATTAAATTCGAAAGTTCACTAAATCGTTTTTACTAAATCGCAATGTGTCAAAGGTAGAACCGGGTAGATTATTATCCAGCAAAAATAATTCTAATTTGGTTAAGAGAAATGGGTAAACAATGGGTAGGTATGTACACTTTATACGTACAATATCCAACAAATTTTCGAATATACATATAATTACAAAAATCATATCGAGAAACCTCAACTAACTCGACTCAACGCTTCTTGAATACTCGAATATATTGCATCTAGAATAATATTGAAAATCTCGAAAGTCTCGTAAATAGCTATATACAATTTCGGAAAGTTTCAAAAAGTCTCGAGCACCTTAAAGAATCTCAAAAATATGAAAAATTTTCAATATTCTGTAAAATTATGCAATTCAGTAATAGTCTGAAAATACATAAAAATACATTTTTTTCACCACCCCTCTTAACATGGGTATCAAATGAAAGAATTTGGTGAGCAGAATAATTTATAACAAATTCGAAATCTCGAAGATACGCATATCGTCATCGAGAAATACAGAATGTGTAAGTCCAAAAGCAGTTTTTTCCAGGAGACCATGAAAATTATTTCACTTTCCTTATCGTCTACATGTAAGCACTAAATCAATTTCTTTCTGGAAAAAATGGACTTACATATTCTGCATTCCTCGACGACGATATCGTTAATCGACAACCTATACCTCTTGGTAATTTTGTTAGTGTATTGTTTAAATCTAACCTCTCTTTCGGTTTGACCGATATAATATTTTTGACATAAATCTACTCTACCAAATGAAATATTACCAAAAACGATTTCAACGTAAATTTTTAGCAAAAGACGTTATTTCTAACGTGTTTATAAAAAACCATCTTCTAACTTATGCTTCCAGGGCTCAGTAAAATTGTTCCTAAATAGTTCTCTTTGTTCGCTAGGAGCATCTACAAATGGTTCGGAACAAGTTCTTTAAATAAATAAATAAACAAACAAGTATACTTATTTAACAAAAAAGCTAAGTCAAGCACCATAAAACCTTCTTTTAATTCGTTTAAATTAACCCAACGCAAAAATAAAATGCTAAAACCACCAAAAAGGATGAAAACAACACCAAAAACAAAAAAATTAAATTTATATCCTTTATTTTTATTTAGTTTTGTAAAAATATTTTTTTTTTTGTCTAAAATTACTTATGGAAAGTAATGGAGCACACCGATGTTCTAGCAATTTAAAGATTACTCACGTATTTAATTTTTGTTAAAATACAAATTATTATCCCGGTGGTATACCAACGTATACCTACACTCTCGTACATACAATATATAGCACAAAAGGATTTTCTTATTTTTCACACTAAACTACATGTACACAACACACACCATATACCGCACACAGTAAATTTTATTTTTAATCAGTTATTAGGTTCCATACACAGCACAGAATGAGTTGAAGTGGGGAAAACAAAATTCAGCGACATTAAAAAGAAGATAATCTCCGTATAATATATAACTCTTTATACGTAAATTACCTCGCGTTTTTGCGTGTGCATCTTCTTATCTACGAAATGAGTATATATCCCACCGTATTCTAAATGTCGTCTAATTTATTTATAATTACACTCATGATATAATAAAAATTTTGTAATTTAATGGCGCGTTATTTCTGAAAAGAAAATATATAAATAATTTTTAATTGTTAATTATATTTATGAACAGCAATATTTATTCATAATCGCATTGTTTTAATGTAATTAATCGGTGGGGCTTAAATTGGTGAAATATCTGAACAAAAAGGAAAGGAGCCTGATTTGATTACGAACTGAAATATGAAATATTCTTTGTTCGAGTTATGAATGTTTTGTCCATCGACAAATTCCTGAATCCCCATTTTTGAGCCTTGAGTTCGATTTGATAATATTTCCTGCTGGTGATCAACATAAAGTCAAATACATACCACTAAAAAATGTGATCAAAAATCACACTCAAATATCGGATTTTGTCATAAAATGAGACTTGAGAGTTGGAATTTTTTTTTGTACCTATCAATTGTTGGACTAATACCAAATAATTACAAAATGTGGAGATCGTTATAATTTTCTGTTCGATATAGTTTGAACCTTGTCTCACTTCATTCACATCAAAATTGAAATCATGATTGCGGTATCGAGAATAGATAGAATAATCAAGTTTTAATGCATTTGATGAATGATCAAGCAAAAATTGTATCCTCTTGATTTATGAACAAGTTTATTAAAATTACATCACGCCATTTTGTTATGGAAAAACCACTGGTACAACAATTTTTTTATTTTATCAGATTAAAACTGCATTCTGTCATATACCTCGTCTATATTGTACATAAATATACTTATATAGTTAATTACCAATAAAACTTAAATTAAAACTATCACGATAAATTAAAAACGATTTCAATGTAACAAAAACACACAGTATAACATATACCATACGTCCATCAAAATAGTTTCATTGTGCCAGTCATTCGCGCGCATTTTTTATCGATGTGAAATTTTTTGTACACAATAATTGCAGTTAAATATTTTTTATGCCATTCTTATCTTTCAATTTTAATCAAAATTAAAATAAAATAAAGTTATATACAATTTGTAAAATTTTTTTTTGTATTTTTTATATCTATAAATGCACCACTATAGATATAAAACTATTAACTATATAATTTTCATGGTTCTGCGCAAAATGTATATAAACGAGAACACACATCGACATTTTATTTCGCATATTATTACAACAATGGGAACAAAAAAAAAATTGAATTTTTTTTTTGCATGTACTGTGTGTGTGTGTTTCTGTTCGACTGAAGCTTTTTATTGATTTTCATTACAAAATTTTTTTGTTATTCAATTTATACTGATAATAATTATTTTATCAATATATTATGCCGATGTATATCCACTTTAGTTAAGTATTTTTGATAGTTTTTTTTTTGTTCATGTACCGCAAAGTTGTTATTGGTTTTGTGTGTTAAAAATTAAATTTTACTGGATCATGTATACGTTTGACATTCAAATTTTTGAATATATGTGATATTGTGAAGTAAAATGTGTTTTGATAAGAAATGTGACTCAGAGCGTCTCGATTCAATTTGTTTCTGGCTTATTTACGTTATTCAATATTGTTTCGTATTATTTACGTTATTCAATATTCTATAATACCGGTTGACTTAAGAAATTGCTTAATTTGTATTTATATGTGACACCGTGCGTAAAAGTTTCCTTACAGTTAGCCAATTTCAGATAACATGAAATATATGTTGGCTTTAATTTAAAGCTTTGTAGAAATAATATTGTGGGAAAGACCCTTTACGGACTTTTCCATTGTCAAAAGTACATTATCATAACAAAATTTGTACCATCTAGGTTGAACATTTGACACCGGATGAATTTGAGGTTGGATGTAGGAAATGCAATGAGCATATGCAACGAGTAGAACTAAGCGAGGAGGAAATTTCAAGTTCGTCCCCAGAAAAGGCTAAGTTTAATGTAATCATTAATCCCAAAAATCCTAATGTTATGTCATCTACTAGTAATACTGGTAATTTAAAACATAGCAAGTTCTAATCAAATATCGGGACTGTCATCAAAGCGCTGCTCAAAGATTCTCAAGATACACTTGGCAAATACTGATGAAATAAATCCTAGAAATACTCTCGGTGTACATGACAGAATGTTAACCCAAAAAAATATTCCAACACCTACATTACAAACGATTGAGAGTACTACTCCCAAGTATAATTCAGGCAACCAAGCAACTTCCCATAATCATCAGTTATTCCGGTGGAAACTATCATTTGATGGAAGACTTAATCCCATACACCGGATCTTCAATGAACTTGTTAATTATAAGCTGAATGAAGTGACGGTACATCTCCAGTTTGAACCTTAAAGGTGAATTTTGGAAGATTCCGTTGACACCAGAGTCCCGAGGTAACATGGCGTTTACCGTCGATTGCCAACCTTTATACCAGTTTATAGTCATGCCGTTTGGATTGTGCAACGCGCCACAGAAAATGTGCCGGTTAATGCACCGGGTATAGCGACTTCCGGGAGTTTTGCAGCAACATAACTCTATTAGCAAAACTTAAAGATTTACTGAGGAAAGATGGATTAATAATTAACTTTGATAAAAGCAAATTTGTGCTCAAAAATATAAAACATCTTGGGTTCATTGTAGGAGACGGTAGCAATTCCTTGGAATGGCACGTTATTACCGACGTTTCATCCCTGATTATGTCACTATTTTATTGGATCAGGTTGGCCACGTATATTGGCACATCGCCAAGTTATCCGAAAATATGGGCGAGACATTGTGGATATCTCTGTGATCGGAGATACAATAATTTATAAAACCATCAAAATTATTAAAAAATATAATTTCTGTGAAGTATAGTAAAGTTCGTTCAATTGGATCAAGTTGGCCACGTATATTGGCACATGGCCAAGTTATCCGAAAATATGGGCAAGACATTGTGGACTTCTCTGTGATCAGAGATACAATAATTTATAAAACCATCAAAATTATTAAAAATTCTAAATTCTGTGAAGTATAGTAAAGTTCATCACAACAGGATCAGGTTGGCCACGTATATTGGCAAATGGCCAAGTTATCCGAAAATATGGGCGAGACATTGTGGACATCTCTGTGATCGGAGATACAATAATTTATAAAACCATCAAAATTATTAAAAAATATAATTTCTGTGAAGTATAGTAAAGTTCGTTCAATTGGATCAAGTTGGCCACGTATATTGGCACATGGCCAAGTTATCCGAAAATATGGGCAAGACATTGTGGACTTCTCTGTGATCAGAGATACAATAATTTATAAAACCATCAAAATTATTAAAAATTCTAAATTCTGTGAAGTATAGTAAAGTTCATCACAACAGGATCAGGTTGGCCACGTATATTGGCACATGGCCAAGTTATCCGAAAATATGGGCAAGACATTGTGGACATCTCTCTGATCGGAGATACAAAAATGTATAAAACCATCAAGATTATTAAAAATTCTAAATTCTGTGAAATATAGTAAAGTTCGTCACAATTGGATCAGGTTGGCCACGTCTATTGGCACATGGCCAAGTTATCCGAAAATATGGGCAAGACATTGTGGACATCTCTCTGATCGGAGATACAAAAATGTATAAAACCATCAAGATTATTAAAAATTCGAAATTCTGTGAAGTATAGTAAAGTTCGTCACAATTGGATCAGGTTGGCCACATATATTGGCACATGGCCCATTTACACGAAAATATGGGCGAGACATTGTTGCGAGACAACAATTTTTAAAACCATCAAAATTATTAAAAATTCTAAATTCTGTGAAATATAGTAAAGTTCATCACAATTGGATCAGGTTGGCCACGTATATTGGCACATGGCCAAGTTATCCGAAAATATGGGCGAGACATTGTGGACATCTCTGTGATCGGAGATACAAAAATGTTTAAAACCATCAACAATTTTAAAAATTCTAAATTCTGTGAAGTATAGTACAGTTCATCACAACTGTATCAGGTTGGCCACGTCTATTGGCATATGGCCAAGTTATCCGAAAATATGGGCAAGACATTGTGGACATATCTGTGATCGGAGATACAAAAATTTTTATAACCATCAAAATTATTAAAAATTCTAAATTCTGTGAAATATAGTAAAGTTGGTCACAATTGGATCAGGTTGGCCACGTATATTGGCACATGGCCCATTTACACGAAAATATGGGCGAGACATTGTTGCGAGACAAAAATTTTTAAAACCATCAAAATTATTAAAAATTCTAAATTCTGTGAAATATAGTAAAGTTCATCACAATTGGATCAGGTTGGCCACGTATATTGGCACATGGCCAAGTTATCCGAAAATATTGCCGAGACATTGTGGACATCTCTGTGATCGGAGATACAAAAATGTTTAAAACCATCAAAATTATTAAAAAATTTAAATTCTGTGAAGTATAGTAAAGTTCGTCACAATTGGATCAGGTTGGCCACGTCTATTGGCATATGGCCAAGTTATACGAAAATATGGGCGAGACATTGTGGACATCTCTGTGATCGGAGATACAATAATTTAAAAAACCATCAAAATTATTAAAAATTCTAAATTCTGTGAAGTATAGTAAAGTTCGTCACGATTGGATCAAGTTGGCCACGCATATTGGCACATGGCCAAGTTATCCGAAAATATAGGCAAGACATTGTGGACATCTCTCTGATCGGAGATACAAAAATGTATAAAACCATCAAGATTATTAAAAATTCTAAATTCTGTGAAATATAGTAAAGTTCATCACAATTGGATCAGGTTGGCCACGTATATTGGCTTATGGCCAAGTTATCCAAATATAAGTGGTATTCGAGAATGAAGGAAAAACCTCGTGGACATTTGTATGGTTGGCGATATAACAACTTTTAAAATCATCCAAAATTATTAAAAATTCCACGTTCTGTGAAATATGTTCATCACAATTGGATTAGCTTTGTGACATATACAGCTATATGGCTTAGTTATTCTAGATAACGTGCGGGACCTTCGGGGCATCTCCAAGATTGGCGCTAAACAATTATTTAATTATCAAAAATCAGTCAACTTTTTAATTATCTGAAATACAGTAAGGTTCAACAAAATTGAGTGATTTTGGCCAACGAGATAAACAGATGGTCCAGCTATCTGAAAATGATGAAAATAACTAGTTGCAAGGTTTGATAGTACGAAAAATCCAAAATTATAAAAAATTTAAATTTTCATATAATCTAACTTCCAATTGGAAAACTAACTAATTTAACAGTGTAATTTTTTGTTGTTTTTTTTGCATACACTTCACACTCATGATTTTTCGCAGAATTGAAAATATTATTTCTATAATTTGGAAATATGAAAGCGTTGAAATTCGACTTCAGAAAATGCCAAACATATGCGCTATTGTAATGGAATTAGGGAGCTTTGAGAAACCATGGTCATCGAATTGTAAATTTCAAAATTCATGAATAATGTTAAATTTAAATATCGCCTCATTCTTTATTGAGCAAAGTGAATTGAAATTTTCCAAAATGTGTTCGTTGTTCTAATTTGTTATAATTAAAAAAAAATTATTTTAATGTGAAAACTCAGAATAATTTAAAAGTGCTTATCAATTTGGTTTAAAACAAAGTTTATTACCTCAAAAGGTTTGCAAATTGTTTATTATTATTTTACTAATAAATTACTGTTTTTTACTGCAAAATTAAAGTGACAAAATTTACAATTCATTCAATAATTACTATTAAGCAATGAAATTCGGTACCCAGGGGTCTTTTGGGTCGCTAATTATAAAGGTATGGTCCAAATTTTATAATTCTAAATGGCGGCCAAAATGGTCGCTATAACCTTCAGCTAAACCTATGAAAGTTATAAAAAGGTACTTCTGAGGTAGCTGGTTATCAATCTAAGGTCAGAAAATGGAATTCAAAATGGCGGATCCCATAAGGCCTCTTTAAACTGAAGTGGTTTATTACAATTTTTTTGAAAATTTGTGGTTAATTGTATTCAAATAAGCAAAATGACACGAATAAATTCGTAATTAGGGACTCTTAAACTCCTTCGCAAGAAATTCAGAGCAAAAATTCGATTTACGTTAGAAAATATGGCCGCTGTGAAATCCATGAAAGTTGCTATTTCTTGAAGTAGTTCAAAATGTGCCATCGAACTTTGTAAAGGAGATTTTCTTGATATGTTAATCATGAATATATACCTAGTCAACATTTTTTAATTCAGAATGACGGAATGATTGCAATTTATTGACATTTTTGATAAAAATATTTTATGTAATTATGTACAACAATGAGAAAAACATAATACATCTATTGCGAAGTATTTTAGTGCATTCGGTTTTTAAATGTGAGGGAAGTTCGACCAATTTAAATTCGTATCACCTATGTTGAATAGAAGGATCTGGCGCGCCAATGAAAAACTTCGTGTTGACAGACGACTCACAATTTCAGTTCTTTCTTTCTCTTTATGCTCACGAAAAATCATAAGCACCATATTCTGTAGCCAAGACTGTAGATCATAGGTTATTCTGTACATGGATATTAATAAGACAAATTAAAGCATTTACTCTGAAGCATGGCTGCAACCTGACAAAACTCATTGAAATTGATTTGAGTTTGATGAAATTAATCAGTTAAATCGTCTTAGATTAGATTGATGCTATTCAGTCGTTATTTTTCTAACTACCACACTGTTTTGAGTATATCCCTGCATGCATGTTATATGAGTAATACACATAATCGGAGCAGTCATACAAATCGCAATCAATTCAATATCCAGAAATCCATCAATCAATCTCTTATCACCGGTTTACAGCTACCAATATCACACAAATATTAGCCATACAGCATAAAGAAAAAAAAATCTATATTCAAATTTCTTATCAAAGCATCCAAAAGTTTTTTTGTTATTATTCCCAAAATTGATGACTTGTTTGATTTGGATATTTCTTTCGTGTATCTTTTGTATAAGAAAAACTACATCTCAAACAGAAAAATTAATTCATTGAAAAAGGATATACGTACGTATACGTATATGGATTGAATAATGTTTACTTAACACACAAGACGAAAGCAAAAAAAAAAAAAAAATAAAAAAATTAGTTGTGATAAGATTTCTGTCATCTGACAAATTTTTTAGCCCTTATATACGATTATATTTTGCATACATAACAAATAATGTGTGTATCCTCCTGAATAAATACTTGAACGTCAAAAAGTCACCTTGGAATAATAATATAACCGACCATTTTTGGGATACGTTATTGTACGTTATGTATGTATGTATAAGAAGCTTACGAATAACTAATACGTATTTTAAATACCCTTAGTCAAGGTCTACCTTATCAAATTTAAATAAATCTATTTTTAAAACACCATATTCGCGGAAAACACACCTAAAATATAAGAAGTGTCACACATGTTATTAAGTGCAAAACAATTTTTTTCTATACCTATTTGATGTGCTCGCGACGCATAATGTTTACAAAACATTTTAACCGCACCTCAGGCACCACATTAAAAAACAAAAAAAAAATTGGCGCGCTTTTTTTTTCCTTTGAGCGCGATATCGCGCGTACCTGACGACAATCCCATAAATACTTAACAATTATATATTTAATATTGTATTTATAGTATGTTGATTTGCAATTGTGATAAAGAAATATTTCATTCGAGTGAAATATTTTGCAAAAAAACTGTCTTTATGCTGTAAAAGTTGCAACCAAATAAAAGTACCTACACAACACAAAGCTTGTTTAAAAAAAGTTTATCTCGATTTTTTGAAAAAACAAAGGCACAAAAAAGGACAAAAAGGAAGTCAACAATTTTGTTTTTATTTATACGGATCTACGTAGATACATACATAGATGATCTCTGGTGGAAATAAGTTTTACTTTTTAATTGTATTTAAATAAACACCTTCGAGAGGATGTGCTGTATTTATAAGGATTGGGTTTATTTATTAAAAGACATTTTTCTGGTATACACAAAAGGATAAAAATAACAGAAAATAAGGAAAAAGTCATAAAATAGGATAATACTTTTTAATAATCTTGTAATGAGGTAATTTGGTTTTTTGGTCTAATCCTTTTTTATCGGTATACGAAAAAATCCACAAGGATATTTTTGTTTTGTTTTCTTTTCGTTTTTTTTTTTTAAATCGGAAATAACACTTGGGTTACATACTTGTATTAATTCTTTTAGGTGACGTACCTGCTCGTAACGTTGACTAATTTTAATCACACTTTGTTCCTATTTCTTACCGATTTTCATAATTTACGCTAACTTAAACATCTTCTATATTCGTCATGGCTCGAACTATTTATAGTTTGTTTCATGAGCAGGAGTTTTTTTTTGGTATTTCCAGATACTGTCCAATTAGCACTTTTTCCGCTACTTAACCCGCTTTTAACCCCTTGCTTGAACGGCTTTCTTTCTTCTTTAATTACATTCCATCAAAGTCGATTTTTTAACGTTTTCCTGTAATTCAAAACATTCGTGCTAAATCTTCCAGTCTGAAAACATCGTTCCCGTAAACATTTGATTTTAACGTGTAGTTAAATGCTTCTTATCTTGAGAAAATTAACCTGTAAAATAATTTTAAAATTCAATTAACTTTTAGAGGGCGCTAAAGGTGTTTTAAATATTTTACTATCCATAAAATTCGTAAAAATAGGGACTGGAATGAAAAAAAATGTCAAGTTTCTTTGTAATATGTGGATCCCAGATTTCTGCGGCTGCTTTCATCTTGCGAGGACTTCACCGGTTGCACAAGCATCTATAATGATACATATTTATTTCTATGTAACTTTCCACTCTTTTCCACGCTTTAATAATTTTTATTTCAATTTCAGTAATGCTGCGATCTATACCTCCTTAAAACAAGTTTCTGAACAACGGCGATTGTAATTTTCTTCAATGTAGTGGTAATTTGAATGATACTGTTCCATCACTCTAAATACTACTCATTTCTGGAATCAAAGATATTTTCCGTCGATCAGAAGGGTTCATATATTATAGAGGAATTCAAAATATACTGTACAGTATAGTTGTATGTTGCAGATCGAGGAGGCCATGCCTTCTGATTCGATATTTTTTGCTAACTCCTCCTCGGTGTGATCTGCTGGCTTATTTTATGTAGTAGTTAACGAATCAGTAACGTATTCTAATAGCTCCATTTTTAGTTCATGCAGTAGTTCCCAGTTTACACCTGGACTTTTAGAGAGCGCTGGGGATGATGAAATTCCACCCATTGGTGTAGCCATTTTATATGTACTACCGAAGCTATTCAAAATCCATGGTCCATAAGATTTTATCTTGCCCCATTAAACCGGTTAATTTTTCCATTCAACAAGGCTTTTGATCCCGTCTGACCGACAATCTCTAATCTGATTACATTTTATGGCGATCGAATTCGAAACTTCAGCTTGACTTACTTTTATTGATTTCGCTAGAGCTTTTGACAAAATCGATCATGCTACGCTCACCGGCAGAAAAAACCAACCACCCTATACAAAACACATTTGTTTTTTATGCGAATACCTCTTGAACCGCACTAGCTGGAAACTTGAAATACAAACCGAAACTCTAGGTCATTCAAAACAATCTTAGAAAATGTGGGTAAGACCTACTTTTTTAAACATGAGGTTGAGGTGAATTAAACCTCAATTTTCGATTTTTGAAACAAAAACCAAACAGTGAAAGTGTGAAACAAAAACACAACAACAAAATCATAATAAACCAATAAAACTATTTTAGCCCACCGCCCTGTCATCATACGTCCTATGTTTTTGATAATGTTGGATATCGCACTGTGAGATATTTTCCTATTCCTCTAAGCTGGATTACGAGACCTGATAAAGTGTTTAAACGGGACTCCTTGCAAGCCATGCCATCTACGAAATATTTAAATCGGTTAAGTATTCATTTACGAGTCTGGCAAGAGGTCTTGCAATATCATGCATTAATACGAAATTACCGCCTATAAATGGTACGTAGGGAACAACATATGCTTCCAATATTCCGTTAATATAGTGAACGGCCGTTTAAGACCCCGTTGGCACCAGGTAAAATTCGGTGCGTATTTTCAACAAAATTTCTGCCCATTACTTAGTGCATTACTTAGAAGCCAATTTCTAGTACGGTTTATCTAAAGAACCTACCCGAATGATTATTGCTAATGTTGGATCTGTAAGAAATGATTTTCCTATATTTTGTGAATTCTTTTTGAAGGGAAGATATCATAATATTCAGGAAATGATAATGTACCTACTTCCATTTAGATTTTTTTTTCAATTGCGTAACGTGCAGTTACAATTTCAAATTATTCCAGAAATAGGATATTTTAGTGATATCTCCTCCATAAATTGCAAATTGGTACAAATGGGAGATTATTACGAGTTTCGATTTTCAGCATTCCTTATGTATTTACCACGAATATATTCCTGAATAATTTTTTTTACAAAATGTTCGTTTTAGTAATTGAGGATCGCATTTGTATCAACCCGAAGAGGTTTTTGTATTAATCGATTCCAAGAGAAACTTACATCGACCTTCAATAATGCTTTGGTTTTTTGCTCTCAGGAATTAAGTGAACCGTTAGCTGTTTGCAAAGCACTTTAAAGGTGACTAATACCCCTTCTGGAGTTTTAACTCTGATTCCCCAGATGGCTGTTAGGGTATACCGTTTAAGGTCTCTGAAGTATTTAATGGTTTAGATAGTTTTAATACGAAAACTGGATCTCTCGTCTTGTGATGAAGTTTCACCATTTTTTGAGTTAATGGGCAGATTCCCTGTTAGAACCAATACTACATTTGTTGAATTTAAGTCTATCGATTGATTTATTAGTGGAGGAATCTCAATTCTCTCTGTAATTCCTAAGCCTTTTGAAGATTTTGTTAAATTGAGATTACGTTTTTTACGCTGATTTATCTAAAGCTTCTGGCAAATTGGATCACACAATTTTAACTCGGAAACTGGTTGATTTCAGCTCCGATTTCATTCCAATTTATTGGATTAAATCATACATTTGAACGTAAGCAATATGTAAATATTTCTGGTTGTAAATCTTTCACGTATAAATAATATCTGGTGTTCCTAGCTCGACGGAGTTATATTGGCTCAGTACTTTTTATAATTTTTATTAATAGTGTCGTAAATTGTTATATTTTTTGTAAATGCCTTTTATATGCCAATCACCTTGAAATTTATGCAAATAACAACGGTTTTATTGATACTGATCGTATGCAGAACTATAGCTTAACATATTTTTTTTTAGCGAATAAATTTGAATTTCAATAAGTGTAAGGTAATGTTGTTCTCCAGGACAAGAATAACGTGTGTTGAGCAGAGTTTATGATTTCCGTGATCTTGGAGTTGTTTTCACGAGTAAATTGAATATCAACAAGCATTATAATTAACAAAGCCTAGTCTATGTTGAGACTGATTAAATGGTACGGTGGAGAAATTCTTGAGCTTAAACATTGAAAACCCTTTACTTTACTTTTGCTAGATCTGTTTTGTAGTGTGCGTGTGTTATTTGGATTCCATTTTATCATACACATTCGAACAGAATTGAAAGTATTCATAAGCGGTCCAAAATAGGTAATGTTCGCGAACCATATAAAATTCGGCTCTTATTACTTAATTTGCAGAGTTTGGCACAAATGCTTGAGGTATCCTAAAGCTAAGATATTTTTAGCTAGAGAATTGATTACGATCCTCACAGTGCTTTGAGATAGCGTTCAGAGTTTTGAGGTATTCAATTAAGCAATTATGCTTTTAGCCTTTAGTATTATATATCATATTGCAACGTCATCTGTTTGGTAAAAAAACGAAACAAAAAACCTAGATTATTCGTTTTCTCTCCTTCTTCAGTGGTGGCGACTTTCGCAAACAGAAATAATTTGTAAAGATCACTCATACCTTATTTTTGAGGTTCATAGGTCACGCGCATGACTAAAACCGTTCATATTCATTTTCAGAGTCTATCCAATTATAAATAGCTCTTTCTTTTCTTGGGGAATAGCCAATTTTGTGACACCTAACGGTAAATAAAAATTCACTAGATGTGTGAATACTAGACAATCTAGTTGAATCTAGTAAAATTAAAAATACTAGATTTCTGGTTGTAATAAAATCTGGTACCTGAAATACAAATATATAGTACTGGAAATCAAGTAACCAACACTACTTAAATTTGAGACTGGAATTCTGGTAAAATTAGGAGAAATATCATACTATTTTTTAATTAGATTTCAAAATCGAATACTAGATTTTATTGTTTTCAACATTTATTCTACTAAAGTTCTAGTAAAATGACCGGCGAAAACTATATGCTTTAGCCGAATTCCAGTCAATCCTACGTCATCATTTTTTACTAGAATAACCCTTGATTATACTAGAGGCCATTTAAATAAATTTCAAAAAATAAAACAAACTTTAAATATTTTTTATTTCAACATATTTTATTTCAATATATGTACAACTAAAATTCTGCACAAGATAGTCAGCTTCAAAATTTCAAACTTCCAAGCCTTCTCCCGAAATG
Source organism: Tipula helvola (assembly GCA_963556165.1). Taxonomy (NCBI): domain Eukaryota; kingdom Metazoa; phylum Arthropoda; class Insecta; order Diptera; family Tipulidae; genus Tipula; species Tipula helvola. The sequence goes on along the minus strand of OY744483.1, from coordinate 337,346,908 downwards.
ACAATTTTGACTTATCATTTTCTTGCTTGAAAACAACCAATCATTTAAAATAAAGCTAATGGAATTGTTCTCTATGTCATTCCCGTGTTTCTCCACGAGACCGAATTCAAAATTAATCTGAAAATATGTTATTGAATGTTTAAGAAAAAATCCTTACACTACGACCACAGCATGAAACTCAACGTATTACTGACCATCAGACTAGACTTCTGGTAAAATTCTAATATGTATAAGTTAAAATTGACTAGAATATTACTAGAATCTATTTAATTTGCTAGAAATTCCTTGTACATGCAAACAGGAATTATCTTGTATTTAATTTAATTTAATTAGAATTTTACTAGATTTCAGGTGACTAGGTATATTAAAAAATAAATCGTTGTAAAAATGCAACTGGAATTCAAAATTTTTATTTTTACTGGAAATCTGGTAATACAATTTACGAGATTTTCATTTAATTTACTATATATTCGGTTTTATATAGTAAAACTGACCATCTAGTATTTTTCTAATGATTTTGTATGCTAGATAATCACTAGAATTCCATTATAATTAAAAATATTACTGGAAATTAACTAGAAAATAGTCAAAATATGCTTTTTGATTGAAATTTCACCAGAAATCGGTTTAATAAACCCATTTTTAAATTTAACTAGAAAATTTATTTTTCGAGATTTTTAACTTGAAATTCATTGGATTTTCACTAGAATCTGCAAAACCAGATAATCAAGTAGTCCATTACCGGATTTTGTAATGAGCGTGTAAAGCATAAAACATTGAAGCTGTGTGGACGTAGTATTTCTGGTTGAAAAACTGTATTTTTTAATTGTCTAAATAAGCTTGTTTGCAATATTAATTAATGTTGCTGATTTTGAATAAAATGCCAGCTTTAGAAAGTTCAAGAAGTGGGATGGCGCCTACTAACGTGAAAAAGTTCAAATATTGAGATATTGAGATATTGAGTAATTTTTAAATGTTGAGCTACATAAATTTATTTTGGGCTGCTATTTTGAAAATTGGAAATAAAAGGGGAACAAATGTTAAAATGTTTCATTAAAATATATCTTTCAAGACATTTTTAATTTTTGTTGTACCTTATTTTTAGTAGTTTGCCATTTCAGTTTCGATCTGATGATGAGAATTATGACTGAATTGCTAATTATTCCCTGATTACTTCCTATACTAAAAAATGCTGTATGTAGTCTGTTGAGATGATTGAGAATACATTTTTCATCATTCTCGCCATGAGATGGAAACAGAAATTACAAACTCATAATAATTTCACCTTATTTATTTATAATAAAACAGGCATAAGCACATGTATTTTCCACCCTTCCATTCAATTTACATATCATATAAAACTAACATCAAAAATTTCTTACAAACTAGTACTAAACATTTCCATAAAAATCAAGTAAAACTATTTATTTTAATAGAATCCAAACCAAGTTTTTTAAAAATATTAATTGAGCTTACACATCTAACTTCAACCGGCATCCGATTCCATAGAACATAACCTCTAGCCAATGGTGAATAATTGAAAACAATATTTTGTATTTTTGGCGATAATAATAAACATTGAGTTCGGGCAGACCACCTACCTATTCTGACCTTGTCGAAGAGATAGACTGGCTGTTTCACCTTAAGCAACTTATAATTTATGAAAAATAAAAAATTCATTTAAACTGCAACCAAGAATATTATTAGAATAGGATGAAATCTGATCAAACTTGCATAGGTTATAGATATATCTGACTGAGTTATTCAAAGCTTTTTGAAGCAAATTAGTACATAGTGAATCGCAGTGTTGGTAAATCACATCACAATATGTAAAATGCGGGATGACTAACGCTTTAACTAAATATAATCTTAAGTTCTCCGGACAAATTTTTCTATGAAGTCTTAAGCCATACAGAATAGAGTTTAGCTTGCGATAGGTTTCAATAAAATGTTCACTCCAAGTGAAGGTGCTATTCATGCATATACCCAGATTACAAACTGTATCCACTAAATTTTCATACAAATTCGGTATTATACCCGAATAATTGCTTCTACAAATAAATATGGCCTATGTTTTCTTCGTATTTAAAATAAGAGACCATTTGACGTAGACCATGAATAAATACTTCTCAGATCTATATTAATTTTGGAAGAAAATTCATTTATATTTTCTAATGAACCATTATATAATTGACCAATCAGCTAAACCATTAATAAAACGGGAAAATAGTATTGACCCAATAATAGACCCCTAAGGGACTCCACAGGTAACTGAAGCTATTTGTGATAAGGAACCTAATAAATTTACAATCTGAGTCCTATTCGACAGATCGGAAGATAATAAACGAATATAGCACAACCTGAAAAATTGTAAAATAATTTTAACTTTTGCAGGAGAAGCTGATGATTAATAAAATCAAACGCATTTTGGTGATAACTATAGCCTTTTTCCATGACGTGGTGACATTTTGATTTTAGGCGGCATTTTGATTTATGACATTTTGCGATTTGTCGTGGACTTCATGATTTTAGGTGGCATTTCGAATTTGGTTCATAATTGGTTCATTATAAACTCTCTATGTGTGAATAAATAAATAAAAGAAAATGCGGAACAAGAGCCAATTTTGTGGTTTAGCAGCTGTACTAATTCTCTGTTCAGTGAATATTGGGGCATTTTGTTCATCACAAATTGTTAACCTGTTATCATCTTATGTATACGTGATATATCAAAAGTGCTTTGCTTATAGCTTTTGTGATTTCGAATACAGAAGATTATAAAATTATAAAATTTGTAACATGTTGAATTCAATTAATTGGGGTTTGATGCTTCTTGGTGGTTGATATAATAGTGGACTTTACAGATAGACTTAATTTTAGGTTTTAATATCTCTTGAAGTTCAGTTGACGACTGTTAATATTGGTCTGACAATTTAATAGGTCAGGCAATTTAATTTAGATTGTCTTAATTCTAATAATGAATTCTATATATTCATGAAAAATCGCAGCGAATCGCAGTTGACGGCGATATTTAATTTTTGAGAAGTAATATACATACGAGTATATCAGCAGTAAATTGTAAAACTATCGTTGTTATTGCTGTTCTCAGTTTTTTTCATAAATAATGTATAAAATGGCCTTATGTAAATTGCACGTTTTTAAGTGTAACAAACTGTGTAAATTACATAGTGTAATTTACTGACTCAACTGTGGCCTAGAGACAAAATAAAGGTATGTTTCGGCCTTAAAGCTACATATTAGTTATAAAAAAATTTTATTGAACGTTTTCATTCAGGCAAAAATGATAAAAGGTGACATTTTCCCATCCTTAGCAGGACATTTCCTTTATATTTAGTTTTTATTGAAATGTTGTAGATAAAAATATTTTTTTGTTGATTTTCGTTGGTTTTGTGTCCTCTATATCATAAAAATATCTTAAAAAGCAAATTTCTTTTATTGTAACCATATCAAAAATATTCCAAAGAAAATAAATTCAATTTTGATAGCTGGAATCCAAAAGAACATAATAGAAGTTAGTTTTTTTGTGATAAATAAGTGCGTTTATGATTACTGCCAAGCATTTAACAGATTGAGTAACTTTGATAAGACTTTTACATTTTTTGAGGTTTTAAAATTGTATCTATCTACAAAACACTTAAAATTTAAATGTAGCAATTAAGTAAAAATAATTAAATTCTAAAGTGTCATTTTGAGCTACTATATTTTGTCTAGACTAACAAATTTATGGGCTAGTTTGAAAGAATAGCTTAACAAATACTTTTTGGCGAAAAGTTTGATCTACATTTACTACACCTTCTATTTTTCTGACTTTAATATCAATAAATATTTAATAAAATAAAATACATTTCTAATTAAACAGCTTGTCCTCCTTAAAAATATAGAATTTGAAATTCTTATTTCTAAATAGTTCACGAAAATATTTAATTTCGACCCTGCCTATCAAACTTATTAATATTCCAGGAATTTTATTATAATGAATAGAAATATTTTTAGCCAATTCAATTTTGAGCAAATTTGAGCAACTCTCAAAAACAACATGCAAAACATACACAAGCATCCCCATGACAATTTCCGCGCACCTACAACCAATATTAAAGTAAACCAAACAAATAACACACGAGGAAAAATTTCGTGTAATGAAAAATTCCGTTTCATTTTGATTTTTAATTTTTCAATTTTTCTTTCGCCATACTATAAACTTCTTTGCCATTGTCGTCGTCATCATCACATCATTGTCGTTGTCTTCATTCAATTTATTGTACAAAATATAGAATTTAAAACAAAGAGAGTAACGTAAAAACATAAAAATAAAAATCAATTTATTGATTTCAAAGTGAATTTCATTATTTATTTATAAAATTTATTGTCGCATATAAATAAATAAAAAAAAAAAATATTCTGCGCTTACGGAAATAATAATAATATAATATTGTCATTACTATTTGCTCAATACAAATATATCCCTGTTTTGTGTGTGTGAATGTGTATGTAACAGTTATTAAAATGGATTTTTAGGGGATTAAATCATTTTTGTTGTTGCTGTTGTTCTTTAAGATGAACGAACGCCTTAGACATTTTATATATATTTCGTATGTATTACATAAAAAGTATATAAAGCATTGTATATAATATGTATATATAGTTTGTATAGAAGAAGGACGCCTTCACTGTGTATTGTCTGCAACATAAAAATGATAAGACATGCGCATAAAATTTCGTCAATATTATTTATAAAATATAATATTATTATATCATAATATTTTATTACATGCGAGAAGGCATGTGGAATGAAAAATGAAAAATGCTGGAAAAAGGAGGGTAAAATTATATACGAGTACATTTGTTGTTTTTTTATTTTCTTCGTGTATAACGGAAAATTGGAATAAAAGTAGAAAAATCTAGGAATTTTACTACACGCTAATTTTATATTAATCTAAAATGAAATACAATAATATTAAAAAAAAAAGTGGAAAATGGTGCTTTAATATAGTAAACAGACAGAGGAGGGGGGGTCGACAAGGGTGGATAACTATTTGGATTGGTTGAAATGTAAATACGCTGCTATGTAGAGTAATGCGAGTGGCGATGGATATCTTTGTATACGAACTTGGGCACAATGATAATGAACTTAAAAGTAATATATCATATACAAAATTATCTCCCATGCCCCTAATACCCAACATCATCTTCATCACGATATAGAATATAGATCGTGATATAATCAATTTGAAATGGATTAAAACCAGCAACAACAACAAAAATCCTTCTCAATATGTATATCGTTTTTGTATCATTTAATTGTGTGTAATATTATGAAGACAATTTACGAAAATCTTTGGGATCATGTACATTATTTTGATTATTGCAATTTATTTAATTTAAAAACATAATCCCTAAGGTAGACACAAAAAAAATAAAACCTGCATAAAATAAAATGTTTATCGGTTTAATGTCCATTGATCCTGGGCGGAAGGGGCTTTTCGAAAATTTGTGTTCCGGTCCGCCTAAATTACAGACTTTAGTTTAGTTACCATATATAGACCTCGTATTGATACATTATTATGTGTTAATATCCAACAATGTTGTACATATATACATATGTAGTTAAAATTAAAATTCCATTAAATCTCTAAACTAACAAAAAAATATTCATGCATACATTGTTTATTGTCACGCAAATTTCCGATCAAACATAATTCAACAAAAAAAAAAAAAAAAATCAATTTGATTCCTTTCAAATTTCATCATCGCATCACCAGTACGTGATATTTCTTTTTTAATCGTATATTGGACCAAAAAAGACATAAAAAAATAATAATAAAAATAAAATAAAATAAAATAAAATTCAATTTAAAAATCAATCATAAATATATGGTATATCCTTTTTTGTGTTGCTATTCTGCTGTTGTATTCAGGAACTCACTGTGTGTCAGTTCAAAAAAATAATAACGTTTTTACTTTGTCGTTAAAAAATTGTATAACACAAAATTCTACTTTGCGTTATGAATAAAGAAAATCCTTTTTATAATGTAGAAGATGTATGTATACCTATGTACTGTATTTGTGGGAGAGTGGTGTATAAGGATAATAATAATAGAATTTTTTTTAGTACGCTTCTTATCACATTTGTACCACCCACATATTTTTTATTTTTTTTTACCAAAAGTCACACACATATGTATGTATTTATGAGTACGTATGTTCCGTAGAGATTTTGCGTTCATTTTGATGTATGCCGCACGTTTTTATATACAAATTTGGGGGACTAAATTTAAGTATTTTTTATCAAAATCTGAGCTTAGAAATATAAAAAAAAAATTATCGGTTAATACGCATTTTTTTTCGAAATTCTTCAAGAATTTTATCAAAATTCGTATTAACCGATAAATATTTAAAAAGTCTGATAATACAAACTAATAAATTTGGTTGTTCTTACCTTAAATTGGTATCAACATAAAACATCTTATGATTCGTCAAACTGTAGTTGAAAGCATCTGATAAATTCAACAATTCATTGGTGAAGCACCGCCTTCTAATTTCAGTGCTTAGAGCACCATGCATTCTGTACGATCCATTGAAGATTAAGGAAGTATATACAATGCCAATACTGGGTTTGAGTATTCGATAAAATTTAGAAAGATAAAACACTGCAAGAAAAGCAAATCATATTTTGGCTTTACATTGTGACAACAACAACACAATTTAAATTATCATTGTTTTGCTTGCAATAAAAGCATCTTTAAATTAAAGCAACGATTGCGAACGATTAAATAAGCATTGCGTTAGCTACGAAAAATTCCACTGTGCAAAGATTTTGAGACCGATCGAAATATGTTATTGCGAATTTGTTTCCGCAGGATAGTGCACTCTGTCTCATTGCATTTCGAACAATCGCTTTGTTGGGTGATTTACCACCACTAGATTTCTTTTTTCGGAGTTTTTGAAAGGCAAAATTCATGCCAATAAGCTAAAGATTATTGCTTGATTATTTCCTTACAGCAAATTCTGGCCCAACATAATTAAAAATCTGCAATTGTGCTCCGATTACTGTAAAGTGTGATACCTCTAAAGAAAGATAAGTTTTGGGACCTGTAATGGTGGTGCCAATTGTTGTTCCGTAAATAAGTGGCAAATTTAAAAGATGTTAATATGCACATTGCACATTTAAAATTAATTTAGGCGTGTACAGCGTTTAGCTATATATCGGCGCAGAGTGGTATTCAGGGTCCAAAATAATTTTTGAGATATCTCACAATTTTTTTGAATATCTGAGATTTTATGATCAAATTTCAATTAGAAAACCTATTAGGCAATAAGATTTGAGAAGCTTCATGTAATAGATAATTCATTCAACAATTTCAGGCTATGATTGTGGTGAGCCCTGAGCCTAACATTTTTGGCACAGCAAGCAAATACGGGACAACATTTTTATCCATGTTAGATCAGAAATATTTGCAATAAATTTCTTGAGGTTTATTTCGTTAACCAAAATAGGTTAGACTTTTGAAGAAAGTTATAAACCCCGCTGTAATATCTAAAAGTCAATAAAAATAGTTTTATTTACACTTCCATTTTCCATACAATTTCAAAATTAAAACTTTCTTTTCCAGAATTTCTGATAAAAGCAGGTTAAATTTTAAAATATTCTCCAAAATTTAATACGTGCTTTAATGCTAATCTGAAAAAGTAATAACGACCGCGAGCCTGATTTCCTTTCTACGGTGGAATTGCCAACTGATGCTCTGGAATTAATTCACTGCACCGTATATCATCTATGGTGGGGTGAATTAACGCTCGTGGAATTTACCCTATAATTATCATGACGTAATTTTTGAAGCTTTTTTAGTGGCATAATTGTTCACTGATTTTCATAGGAATCTATAGTAAAAGTGGTGGTTTTTAGCTTCAAGTTTTTCAACGAAAAAAGCTAAAGTATTGCTAGTACTCACAAAAATTTTCAGATTTTTGTCACTGTTCTGGAATGGTCAAAATTGGGCCCGAAATAAACGACTCACATATTTGTATGTATATGAAGATATTACTTCATTTCATTAATTTAACGGAATACAACTCCAGATTTATCGAGGTGGACATCGATCCCACTCGTAAAACAGATAATTTAGTCTGAAGGTACGCTTATGGCTTTTTTCAAATTTACTATACATATTAAGCAGTACAACCCTACAAAATATTTTAAATTTTAATGTTATGGTAGTTCCCATAATTTATCAGCAACATTCAAATAGGGTATCCAGCCGAGTAGTTATTGGATATTTTATCCAATTTATAAAAAAAAAATAATTTTTTTATCAATTTTTGTACAAAATATAATAAAAAAAAAATCCAATATTTGTTTAAGAAAACAGACAACATAAATTTCATTCGGTTATCATGGAATACAAAACCAATTTTTTATTAAAAACAATTTTTTATAAATTCCCATATTTAATCCAAAGGATTGAAGGATTTCAAAAAAAATATTTTTTTTTATGCAGTTGTTCATTAAAAATTTAATGTCATCAAATGAGTACAAATAATATGCAATGACCAAATTAATTTTACAATAACATAGGTATTAAAAATTTACAATCCCCTTGGGTTGTACATACCGTACGCAGTTCACAGTCAATTAACCATTTATTAAGGTTGGAAATCTTGAAATCAAATTTTTTATTTTTACCTTGAAAACGTTTTAAATATAATTTAATAAATGTCACCTGCGCGAGAAGCTCTTATAAATTCAATCCATATCAAATGTCCAAAATATATTTTTGAAATGTTTAAATAAATAAAACGAGAATATTTAAAATAACACCACGTGTATTAATATATTTTGGTGTGTTAGACACGGCTTTTTGAAAACGTAAAATTCTCCGATTTAAATGCGGCTATATTAAGCCATAAAAATAAATTTTTAAGTGAAAATTGTAAATCATTTCGTTGTTGTTTTGTTTGACAACTTATACTTGAACTTTATAATGTGAAACTATATTTATTGTATACGAGGATGTGATCATAATTTTTGGTATTGCGACTAGAAAATTTCCCAAGCATGTTCGATATTATTTTATCGGCATCGTATTACATTTTTAATTCATAGGAAATGCATTTCATGTATTTACGCTGCCGACGATATTTATTTGCCGTAATCAGTAAATCAAAAAATATAAAATATCATGATATGTGTATAAAAAATACTTGTACATACATTATTATTCCAGTATAATTATTATCATAAACAGTAATGAATCGTCTTTCATGTACACATGCACACATCAAATTTTGCGACAATTGTGCGCGCGGTTTTGAATAAATAAATATATATTGTTATACCCATACATTACAATAATTGATGTAAATAAACTTCACGCGGTGTCCTAATTATTTAGTCATGCCATTTATGTAGGTAGTATATGAATAAAATGTCACCGCGACTTTGTGCGATTTACCGCAATTGTTCAAAAATTAACACTTCTGTACATGTGTATTTATTGTGCGCAGACTTTGGTTCATTTCACTTCGCGCATTTTAATCTATCGATATTTGATTAGCATCTTTTATATGCAGTATACACGTACGCGCTCAGACACTCTTATTACAACAAATTTTTTTGCAATATGTCCAAGAATAGCACGCGATAAATTATTAAACTTTCCATCAATAGAAGTGATTGTCGCATGTGTATAAAATCTACTTACAATTAATAAACCGCATAAAACAGACATTTCCATTTGTGTACATAGAAAATCACCTTTTTGTCTCATTAAAATATGAATATGTACAAAAAAAAAAAAAAAATTGTTAGAAAATATTTTTTTTTCCGCTGTCGTAAAAAGCCATTAACACAATCTATAACTTTTATTTTATTATTTATTATATTATTTGCTTAAGAAATTATAATAAATAGTAATATTTAATAGTGTCATCATCAAAGGTAATTTATATAAAAGTATAATGTATAAACACTTCTAACCCTCGATTTGGACGTTATTACAAATGACATTATGAAATTCCAATACACAATAACTTCTATTTTTGATTCAAATTACATTCAAACTTCAGTCAAACAAGTCATCGATTTATTCAAATATTTCAACCGTATGATTAATAATTTGGATATAATTGAAAATCACTTTGATTGAATTTACATAGAATACAAGCACAACAATATGCAATAACTTACGATTTTCTAAATACCAAATTTTGCCAACTCGAATTGGGTAGCTTTGAGGATGAAGGTTTATCAAACACTGCCGTCGTATGAAGGAAGTGTGCTTAATTGCTTATCCATTTTTCTAGTGTTGTGTAATTTCAATTTTGTTAAAAAGCACATTCAATTAATGTCTAAAAATTTTTAGTTAGAAGGAAAGAAGTGGATACGTTTAGAAAATGGAATTATAACTTTTTTTCTTAGTTAATTCATAGATACAAACCAGCAACTGCTTGTATACGAGGCAAAACCCGGATATGCAAAACAAGTTGCCAAAATTATTGAAAACAAAAATAAAAATGTATTTCAGATCTTGAATACAAAAAAAGAAAAAAATTAATTGAGAGCCACTTCACGAATAAAAAATACAATGGAAAGCTTTCAAGCTAGTATGTAATTTAATTATTCTCTATGCGTCTCCAAAACTCTAACCGATTATGGGGAAGTTTTTTTATAAGTTCTTTCTTTCTGGTAGTTGAAATAATTTTTGGAATAATTTTTTGCATTTGGCCTTAAAATTCCGGGTTTTGCAGCTTTCGCTTCAAACAAAAACGCTATGGGCATCTTTTTCTTAAAGTGTTTCCCGTTGGTATTCCTTTTGTGCTTTTGAATGTTTTTCATTGTGAAATTGCCATTTGCTGCACTCTTAATAAACTGCAACTAAATTAATTTTGGTATGACTGTGATTTTCACGATTTTATCTTTTTTTTGTATGACCAACATTCTCGTTCTTTGCAAGAACATACCTTGGAATATAATTGGTAAGAAATTATTTTGTTGGATAAAATCCTTACACATTTCGGTGATTGTAATGCCACTCGTCAAATATCTACACCATTTGGTGCATGCTCTCTATGAGATCACCTCGCTACTTATGCCACACTTATCACCTTGGTTTATGTAATACGCTTTAAATATTTAGTAGCCCAATGTGATTATAAATAAACCATTTTTCTTCTGCTGCTAAACCAAATTCAAAAATTTCTTATTGATAAAACCATGTTGCGCATCAGAAAAATTAATACAACACTTATTTCGGCATTGTCTATGTATTGCAGCACTCATCAATTCAAAGCCTGAGTATTCGGTTATTTCGGGCCCAATTTTGACGATTCCAGAACAATGATAAAAATCTGAAAAATTTTGTGAGTAATGGCAATTGATAGGGTTTACAGCAAAATATAGTGTGATCGATGCCCACCTCGAAAAATTTGGAGTTGTATTCCGTTAAATTAATGAAATCAAGTAATATCTTCATATGTATGTGAGTCGTTTATTTTGGTCTAATTTTGACCATTCCATAGAATAATGACAAAAATTTGGAAAATTTTGTGAGTACTAGCAATAGATAGGGTTTATAGAAAAATATAGTGTGATCGATGTCCACCTCGAAAAATCTGCATTTTTATTCCTTTAAATTAATAAAATAAAATAATAACTAAGTGAGTCGCATGTCGCAGCTAAAATAATCTAAAGTATTCAATGCGGGCTTCTGTAAGATAAATTTCTTCAGCTTAGACTTAAATCGCGACAACAGATCAATAGCTCTTATCTGATCTGGTAATCGATTGTAGGTAACAAGTCCAACACGGAGGAGCGATTTATGCGCGACTTTAAATCTGTTAGGGTTAAAATAAAAGTCATTGCGATTTCTTGTGCCATAATTGTGTAAATAAAGTTCATGAGTTGCGGTCAAGTAATGCTTGTTAAGGATTAATTTTATAATTTTATTCTGACAAATTTGAACAGCATCTAACATGTAATCATTGGCATTGAACCACAATGGGCTTAAATAATTTAACCGAGAGTATACAAGCGCATAATAAATATTCCACAACTTTTCAGAGCTTAAGTAAAGCCTTACTTTTCTAAATACAAATAAAAATGGGCTGATGGTGATTCCAGGTTAGAAGGCTGTCAAGACCAAGATATACAAAACTGTCACACTGTGAAATAACGGTTCCATTTACTTGAACGACAATGTTAGGTGTGATAACAGGAGTCCTTTTATAGAATAACATATAGTGGGATTTGTTTAAATTTAGAGACAAATCATTATTAAGCAGCCAACTAGCTATCAGGTCTATATCATATTGCATTATAGATTGAAGGGTACTGTAGTCCTACATTTGAAGTTTTCCCTTAAATGGTAAACAGAAACAATCATTAATAAAAAAATTGAAGAGGCAGGGCCCTAGAACGGACCCTTGCGGCACACCGGAATTACATTTCAGTAAACAGCTACTTTCATCTGCTATACTAACACTTTGCACACGATTAAGTAAATATGTTTTAAAAAAATTTAAATCATTAGCTGATACACCAACCAGCGAATGTGTGTAAAGAGTGATTCTTGATCAATAAAAAAAGCCGATACTACTTTCCTTCAAGGTTTTTTCTGCAGATTAGTTACAGGGTGAATACATGCCATAGCAGTACTAGAATTTTTAATAAACCCAAATTGATTATTGCTCATTATTTTATTTGCTGCTAGAAAACTATTGAGGCGTTCTAAAACTATGTGTTCAATTAATTTGCTGATATTAGATAAAATTGAAATTGATCTATAATTTCCAGAGTCGCATTTATCACCGGATTTGTAAATGCGGATAACTTTAGCCTGGGGTAATGATGACGGGAATACACCTAAATCAAACGTACTATTTATCAATTTATCCAGCATAGGGAAAAAGTAAGTTAAATACCTTTTCAATAATTTCGCCGAAATAGAATCTGGCTCATTAGATGAATATTCTTGAGACTATTGATAAATTTCGCTAACTCTAGAGAATTTGTATGATGCATTTTGAAGGGAATAGAAATACTATAGCTACAGTTATTACGATGGAAATGCGAGTTAAATGAATAGGTACTTGGCAACGAATAACGAATAAACCATTCATTTAATTCATTACAAATTTGTTTACGATTGGTGATAAAGCTACCATTTAATACAAGTTTAGTGCATACATTTTCCTTCGGAATTTTGTTAAATGTAGCTTCATTAAGAACTGACCAAAGTTTCCTAGAATTAATCGCACCAAAAATCTCATGAGAATAATAATCTCGTTTGGCCTTATTAATAAGAGTAATGATTTGATTACGTAACAGTTTAAATTGTCGAATATAGTAGAAATTATGCGGGTAGATAGATAAGTTTTAATTTGGCGAAATTATCACGGTTCTTCATAATACTACAACGGTGTGCTTTTGTATAGCCGCTGATAGATTTTTAACAATATCATCAATATTAGACACTTTGTTCAAAAATTTAAATTCATTGGATTTTTCTATAAGCTGAACATTAATTTTACTTTTAGTATGTTTAGTGCACGAAAAGTTGAGATGTCTTTTACAATCAATAGAGATTGAAATTTGACGGTGATCGGAAAAGCCCACGTCCTTCAGTGAAATAACATATTTATAATCAAAATTATTGGAAAAAATATGATCGATAATAGTTCCGATAAAATTAGACAATCTGGTGCAATGCTGGTCAGACAATGAATTTAGAAATGCATAACCACTAGTAGTTACTGTGTTACGGTACTTTTGTACTGTTAGATCCCGTTGATCTTTTTCAAATACAATTTCTATAGGGACTAATTATTCTTTCAAGCGTTTCATTAAAATTATCACAATTGCATGACTGATTTCTATAAAGGGCTAAAACATTCAGGTCAATACCGCGGATTTCTATTTCAATTGATACATAAGTAATCTAAATCACATTACACAAAAAATCTAAATCGCCCAGCATTAATTCAGGACCAAAATGGTTAGTTGAAATATTTTTGATTGTGCGTGGTTTTCTCTATGTGAGCATTTTTCTGTGTGCGCAATTCTCCATCTGCGATTTTTTCGGTGAGGTCACCATTTTCCATCAACATATTTTTATGTTTCATTTTCCCTGTTGCCCTTTCAGGATTTTGGAACATGTGATTCCGACAAATTGTTTGGGTTGGGTACTAACTTTTTGTGTACAACACAATGTCATAATTCAATGTCGCTGTAACAGGGACACTGTCGCTTAAGAGATCGATAAACGATATTTCGTACGTTCCATTCTTAATGTAGGTTTTAGATTTCGATTGTTGTAAAGGCACTTTAAAATGGTCACACTTTTTGTGTTTTATAGTCCAGAGAATTTTGTTCCATCTAATTACCATAATTTTTTATTAACATTTCTAAATGTATACACATATGCAAGATGTTAAAATATAAGAAAATTCCTAGCTAGGTAGGTAGGTATATAGGTAGAAGCATAACTATAAAGGTGTAAAAAAAAATATTTAAGACCACCCAAAATGCGTTTCGCGCGATTTATAAAATAAAATAAAAAAATAAAATAAAAACAATGAGACCTCATGACCTGTTAAATGACCATCGGACAACTAACAAAAAACAAAAAAGAAAAGTTTTCTGTATAATTTCTCAGAATTCAAAGTAAACATAGTTTAATGTATTTTAAAATCATAAAATTATTATTTTTTTTCTTTTTAATATTTACATAAAAATTAATAATTTATTTTAACAGGATTTTTAAATTATGTATTATTATTATTATTTTTGGTTCGAAAGAAACACGATTTTTTATTTTCATTCATTATGTGTGTACGTGTGTACATACCTGGATCCACCTGGTTAAATCTTAATAAGAATTTTTTTTTACTAAAAAACAAAAACTGTTCCTAAATATTCGAAAATAACTTGTTTTCTATATTAAGTCATGAACATACTCGTTTAACTTAAAAATAATTCTTGTAATTATGAATTTTTGGATAGCAGCTTGTTAGCACATGGATGCGAAGTTAAATTTTTGTTTAAATTAAAATTCTGAGATTTAATTTTTTGGAATACAAAATTCTTGAATTTACAATTAGAATTGGTATAACATAAAATGTTTGATGTGCCAATGACCGATATGCGCTCGACTCACTCTAGTAATTCGTCAAATATATAAATCTCGTCGCATATCGTTCCTTAAAGCGGATCACAGAGCACATACAATCACTATTATACGGCTCTAGATAGTTGTTATCTTATACAAAGAAACGTTTATTTATGACATTATTTATGATTATATGACATTCTGTCATCATCGTTGCAAGTAATTTTATTTATATATTTTTTAACACCAACAACAATATTAACCATTTTGATATTTTATTGTACATACTTTAAAAAGAAAGAAAATTCATAAGAAAACTATAATCGCTCTTCCATGCCAGATATTTACATTTGCCTGAATCATTTTCCATATATACAATACAAGCATGACACGATTGTAATTGTATGTATATATGTACAATTCAAAAGCCAATGAGTTCGTGTCTGCATTGTACTCGGGGTAATAAGCATGTTGGATTTAAAATGTGATAATGATAAGATAATAGCAAGAAACATTTTTTTTTTTTTGTTTGCCTAATGAATCTTAAAAAAAATATAAAAAATCCGGCCATTGTTATACTACCACAGGGCGAGAGAGTGAGATGAGTAATTACAATTGTCATCGTTTTTCTAATATTTGTTTTGAGATAAACTGATAAGGAAATATTATGTGTGTTTGTATACATAAGAATGTCGCTTCTTTATTTATGGCAAAGAACAAAATTGCGGTTGAAATTCGTAATCCATGTGGATTATAGAATCACGACCGACTCCGAATTTTTATATTCAACTTCATTATTTTACTAAGTTAGTTTTGCAAGTCAATAGAAGTTTAGCTTTAGTTTATTGTTTGAAGGCATTAAATACTTTTTGGTATACTGTTGTAGAGGCTCAGTTTGTTCTAACAATTTAAAGCCTTAATTTATATTATTATGCCTATATTGGCCTTTGTATAGTCAGAATTCAATTTTATGCCTTGATTATTCAAATCCGTATATATGAACCGTAAGACCGAGTGTGAAATTTATTTACTAAATGTTTTTAACCGGTGGGAAGTTTTTAGACATTTTTTTTCAAATAAAATAAGCCTCAAATAATTTCTAACTCATTTCCAATTTTCTTTTCAATAAATCAAAGAACCTACCGCCATTTTAATATTTTGATATAAACTCTTGGCTCTTGCAAACAAAATTAGAAAATTAACAAATCGTTGAATTTCGCTTCGAAAAAGGAAGTTGTTCTCTATTATATTAAATATCACGAATATCAGATATCGGCTCATATAGTGACGATATAGGTTGTAAAGTGCCATTTTGAAGCGAAATTCGTCGATTTGTTAATTTTCTAAATTTTTTTCAAGAGCCCTAGGGCTCATATTTAATGGCACTGAGTGATTTAAATTGCGCAATGTATACCCTTTACAACCTACATAGTTACTATACATGAGTCACCACAAGCGAAATTCGTCGATTTGTTAATTTTTTTAATTTTTTCGCAAGTACCCTATACGGCTCATATCAAAATGGCACTATGTGATTTGAATTCCGCAATATTTTACAACCTATACAATCACTATGAGCCAATTTCTGATATTCGTGTTATTTGATATAATAGAGAACAACGTCCTTGTTCCAAGCAAAATTCGTCGATTTGTTAATTTTCAAAATTTTCTTGCAAAAGCCGTACAGCCAGGCCCGGCTCGTGGTATTTTTTTTTGTGTGTGCGATAAACATTTGGCGCCTTTGAAAAATAACTTCTTAAGTTATTGAAAGGCTTTTTAAAAAGAAGCAAAAACTAGTCACTATTTTGTATGGTCTGATATTATTATCATTTAAAATTAAAACGAAGCCATTCTCAATATTTTTTGATGGTTGGTAATTCATACATTTCAATTGATTTTAAAATTAGGTTTGTATGCTTTAAACCAACCTGCGGCCCCCCAAATCCGAAAAATAAAATTGAGAGCTCCCGAAAATTTTATTCAATACTAAAGAATTTACAGCTAAGCATTTTGAGCATTCCTATTCAAGGATCTCAGATGTCCCGCGCATCTTATCAATATAGTTATCTATATCCGTGTCCCACAATTTAAAAAAATGTTCTGCCGATCCAAAATATGCCTTCAGCTTCATTCGATTGGTGGGATTAAAAAATGTATAAACGCAAAAATTCTATTATTCCAGAAAATTATTAAACATTTTGAAAAACATAAAATGATTCAGCATAAGGAACTATTAAAAATTGGATGTAACTGTAAAAACTCCCGAAATAAAAATTTTAACTAGACATATGAGTTTGAGCAGAACAGATAACAATATAACTATCTAAGGTTAAAGCTAAACGTTTTTGAGCTCACTATTCTGGATCTGTCAAAATTTAATTTTTTCTCTAATTCGACCTCAACCCGATCCAAATTTGTTACCTTTTTAATTTTAGCGTCAAATGGGTTTTACTTGGGTACTAGATTGGGGTTATGATTTATTGAAATATGAAAATTTTGGAAATACTTGAAAATTTAAAAAAAAAAATTGAGTTTTTCTGTACAAAATTCAGAGTTATCCAAAGTTTTTTAAGATTATCTCATCTACCAATTTTCAATGTAATCGATCAATTTGAAAGTTTTAGCCCGCTTAGCAATTTGAAAAATTATCTTTACTAGAAAAACAGTAAGTAAAGAGTTCCTCCTTCCCTTATAAATTCTAAGTGAACAGAATTGAAAGCTCATTTTTAAACCTTAAATAAAGCTTATCAATAGTTAGTTCAGTTTTGTGCAAAACTGTCCCAAAGCCGAAAAAACACTTAAATAGTTCTAAAATGCAAGTTTGTTGCGTTGAATAGTAAAGGATATTATTCCTCAAACCTGCTGCCTACTTTTTCCTTAATTACCAACTTTCATGATAAACTGTTAGAATTAATTAAATTTTCTTTATATTTGGTAGGTTTGGGTAGATTTGAAAATCAATCAAAAGATTTTTAGTCTGAAAATTAGAATGACACCATTGACGAATATGACATGTTTTAAAACTTATTAATAATTTCTGTTTTATAGGCATTTTATCTGAAGATAGTTACGGAAATTTTCAATGTAATAAATCGTTTACTAAAACCCTACTTTTTACATAATTACGTAAGTTTTCATAGATCTAAGCTTCTATAGCTTTACTTTAAATTTAGTTTCTAATTTTCCAAGAATTTACATCGGATATTATTGACCTCTGGTTTAAAAATGTTGTTGCTTCATAAAAGGCCATAATTTTAACCATGATTTTTTTGTCCCGCAGATCAGGTTTTGTGATCTAAAATTCCTATTCATGTTCATTATAGAATAAGAACCTGCTAAATCCGCGTAATTATAAAATTCATATGTATACACATCACATATTTTACAAAAAGCAATAACAGCACAGAAAATTGTAGCTGCCATTGATAATAGGTAGATTCAGAAATTTGTATGCGAGGAAGTTGTGCTGTTCATAAGAGATATTATGGTGAGGTTTCAAGGCTCCCCAGGAACAACTCCACGGCTCCCTAGGGAGCCTAAGCTAAAATTAAATAATCCAAGTTCATAATAAAAAATTTTGTTTTCAAATGTTATCCCTTATAGTCTTCTTCTAGTCCAAAAAAGTGTCCAAAAACTTCATACCGGTATGTTCGTACTATTTAAATATTGATATAACCTGGATTAGACGGAAATGTGCTGAACTTAAAGGATAAATAATGACTTCTGTCGTGAATATTTGCCCATTTACCTTAAATACACCTAAAATGATATCGAACATTTGATTGAGCTTTTGAAACTGATCTGAATTTAAATTGTTCATCCAGATTGAATTTGAGCATTTTAAAAATTCCCCAAAATAGTTATACAGTTTTAAGTAAGTCATCCGGAAACAATGGGAATTCGGAAGGCGGTTACTCTTGAGTTGGGTTCTGTCTTGATTTTCGGGTTTGATAATTTAAAACATTTTAAAGTTTAAACTTATACGTTGGAAATATCTTAATAGCGGCTATAATCCTTGAGTTTCGTCATATGCAAACCAAATTCAAGTAGGGATTTTCCATATTTTAAATGATTTTAAGCGCATTCGAATATAGATATATAATTTGAGATATTTGAATTAAGGTTGCATTTATTGAAGATTATTCTAAGAATATTCAAAATCTTTTGAGATATCGAGTTTATTTGAGTCTATTCGAGTTTCTCAATATTATATTAAATTTGCAAAGCGCGGTAGTTGCGTTATATTACAGAATTAGTGATTCATTGATTTTTCCGACATTTTATGCGATTTCCGTGGTTTTCAAGGTTACAAATAGAAATTGTTCAAGATTTTATTATTTTTTGAGTTATTAAATATTTTCGATATTACTCAATTTCAACTGTTAAATTAAGCGTATATCATTGCGTTACTTCATTTTATAAAGATGAGTCAACGGCGCGGCGGCTACACCAAATAGGTGAAATAAGGGATTGCGTTACGTACAAAATTGTGTAAGTTTGCAATAAACAAGAATAAAAAGGACTTGGACGTAGTATTAGCTGCTTTCCATCTTACCGACTTCTAGCACTTGCTAGCGTACCGCCAGTAAAATGATCCTTGTATGTGCTAATTTAACAATTCGTAAATAATATATGGTTAGGTAGAAGCTGTTTCTGTTATACATAATTTAGGTGGTCGAGTGTAGAACGTTTGTTGTTTATATAAATTTTATAAGTGTTGAGGTTATGTTTTAGCCACACCATCCATTTTTGAGCTTATCATCATCGATCGACCTTAGAAAAGTCATAAACCTGTTCGTTCGACGAGCGGTTTACTGGCGTTTGGTGAAAGCAACTATTTTATGACTTACAAGCTTGCTGACTGCATTGGATTATAACGACATGAAATTTTCGTTCAGTTGCGTTTATCTATCACCCTTGACAAACCGTTATTATACCTTGAAATTCGAAGCCAATACATTTCGTGTAAATTTTTGGAAGCAATCGATAACGATCGAGAGGTGTCCATGCTATTTTTAAATGTCTTCTTCTTAATTTGATCAAAATTATTTCTCAAAATCTGCAGCCCATTGTTATTGGGGCCCACAAGATTTCCTTTATTAGTTCAAATTTAAGACCTCAGATTAAGCTTAAGTAGATCACCTTTTCAAAATTGCAGAACGGTAAATTTCTAGGATTCTCTAATTTTTGGAAAAAGAAGAAATCATTCCTGTTGCTATTAAATATTTTCTTAAGACAGGCTCAACGATTTCTTCTCGGTTCTGATGCCATAGAAAAAAAAAATGCCTTTAGTTTCTGACAGATATTTAGATTTAGAAGAAAATTAGCTAAACTCGTCTAAAATCAAAGCTTTTAACATCAAACGACAACTATTTTAGTGTTTACTGGATTGATTTATTTGTATTATCAAAGCAACCTTGATTATACAAGCCATAATCTAAAAACGAAGCTTTTATAAGGGAATTAGAAACGCGGAAAAAACCAAACTTTTCATAGTAAAACACACAAAACATATGGGAAATCACTTTTTCTCCGAAGACAAATTTGTAAATGAAAACGTTGCAAATTCTCAATTATGATTTCTGAAATATTTTCATAAATGTTTGAATTTCAACATATATAAATCTCGTTTAAGTAAATCGTTCTCATTTTCTTGTAATAATTGGTTTATTTAAACCAAAATATAAAAAAAAGTTCATAACAACAGCATTCTGGTCAAATTAAAAAGAAAAGCTTACTACAAATCGTGTGCATTAAGCCAATATACATAGATGGCAGTGGGCAGTAAACATTTTGAAAAACCGTACCAAAAATCGCTACTTGGGAAAATTTAAGTTCAAAAATTGTAGGAAAAGCAAAACAAATTCTCAAAATATTAAGTGTCATAATTTTGTGATTAAACAATTTTTTTCGTATTTTTCTGTATAAATCTGAGACATCTAACGTACACTAGTAAAACTAAAGATAAATGTAGCAAGTATTATTTTAATTCGTCAGAGCCAACTTTGATGTATTTTTCAAAATGAAAGTTCGAAAAATATATTTTAGAAATAATTTAATTTTAATATTTCTGCAATTAATATTTACTTAATACCAATAAACCCTTCTTGTATATTGTTGCTAAAGATATGCAGAACACTTTTGTATACAAATTTTGTAACATTTTTGTTTTTTTCAATAAAAAACTTGAAGCTAAAAAACACCATTTTTACTATGGATTCCTATGGAAATTAGTGAAAAGTTATACCACTAAAAAAGCTTCTAAAAAATACGTCATAATGATTATGGCTCTATACTCTAGAAGGCTCTGGTATTATACGTTTTGCGTAACTCCAAATTTACTCCTTTTGCATTTAAAATTCAACTTTTTTCAAATCAAATTGAGTCTTTAGCCAAACAAATTCAACCATTTACAAATCCAGTTAACTCGCTTAGTAGAATTTTGTTTAGTCGTATTAGTAACATTAAGTTACTTGACAAATAATTCAATTTCGAGGGTTTTCTAGATGTTTAAAGTTTTTTTTTCGAAATTATTCAGTAATATCCAGATTTTTCGGTATTATTAAAACTGTTTGACGTCAATTGACTGGGGTAATCGAGATTGTTCTGCAGGTTATTCTAGGTTTCTTAAGTTTTTCGACGTTCCTAAGATTATTCGAGAATTTTAATGATTGTCGAATTTATCCGAATGTTTGTAAATGCATTTTTGCGCTTAACTTTAAGTTTTACGTTTTGTGTGGCATTGATTAGCACGTATAGGAATTCCTTTTGTTTTACTTACTTACGGATAATCCGATATTTGAGAACTTTCAAGAAAATTCAAGGTGTTTCTGAAATGAATGACGTTCTGTTTCATCTACTTTTGAACGATGGCCGCCCGAAAATGTCCACAAAATTAAATCTGAGTAAATATATTGATTTTGTTACACATGGAATGCTCGATAATAGAAACACACTTTGAAAGTAGGATATTTACATTGAGAACAAATATTCTGAATTTTATTCAAAATTCCGTTCTGAGTAAAATGATTTGGGCTGAAAAGCTTCGCTCTTAAAACTAAAGCTAAAAATTCTTGACATTTCTTGCAAATACATGATTTATGCTCATAAAACATTTTAACGAAAGACAGAATTTATGAAGAGACACAAAAATTATCGAGGAAGTATAAATAAATTATCAAGCTTAAAGCTCATTGTAACCAAATACTCTAAATGTATCCCAAAATATCAGCTTCCTTCATAATATCAAATTTGAAAATCATATGGTTTGATTTGAAAAGCTTTAAAACTAAAAGCTCTTGATAATTTATATTGAGAATAAATATTCTAAATCCTAACCATAATTCCGTCATCCCTTGTAATATCAAATTTCGGAGTAAAATGGTTTGTTTCACAAGCTTCGATTAGTGAAAGCTTTTAAAATTAAAGGTCTTGCAAATTTTGTCAAATACATAATTCATATTTTAACACGTATAGGAATACATAAAATATTTTAATAAAATCCTGAAATTATCAAAAGGCTCAGAAATTTTAAGTTTAGAATATTTGTTAGCATAAAGCTCATTGCTAATCTCTTATATCCCAAAATTTCGTCGTCCTTTTAAATACCCAATTTCGGAGTAAAATGTTATGATTCAAAAAGCTTCGATACACGAAAGCTTATATTAGAATACCCAGTAAAATGGTTTGGTTTGACTGAAAGCTCTTAATAATTTAAATTGAGAACTTAATGTATACTAAATTCCGTTACCCTTTGTAAAATCGAATTTCTGAGTAAAATGATTTCGTTTAAAAAGTTTTCCTAATTGAAAGCTCTTAACACTAATAGTTCTGCAAAACATAATGTTTGCTATGCGTATAAAGGGTTGAGTTGCGTGAAGAATTATTGATACGTTGCTTTTTAAAATTAAGTGCATTTTGGATGCTGTACGGTATGAGTATATTGTTTGCTGAATAAAATTGGTAAGGCTGTTTGGATATTTTTTTCAGCCCCTCTTGAAAAATACATCCCACAACCATTTTTATACACCGAATATAATATTTTGATTAGTTTATCAAGTATGAAGTTGATTGATCCTAGATTTCCCAAAAAACTTTAAATTATCTGAATTTTTGATCACTTGATCATTTTACATATCGGTCATTGGTTTAAATATTGATTTGTTTAGTGTTTATTAAATAAAAGCCGCAATCACAAATGAGAGTTTCTATCGTAATTTAGAGTACTTGTATATACATAATATTTCAGCGTGAAATTGCTTGTCTCAGGTTACACTACAAGCAGCAAATGTATGTAAATGCGAGCGACTAATGTTTGGTGCCTAAAAACTGTTGGGGATGATTATAATGGAAAATTAGATGAAGAGAAAGAGATGAGAACTACTGAATGAATGCTGATTGAAGGTTGGGTATGGTTCGCTCAAAGGGTTGATGGGCAAATGAACAAAAAAATATTTTAAATTTGCATTATTTTGTATTAAAAAATTTAAATGTCTTTTCGTTGGATTCCAACAAAAATTTTTGAATTATCAATTTCATAGAAGACTATGGAGAGGAGGAAATGAAAGTGGAGTTATGTCGCTTGACGTTGAACAAATTAATTTTCTTTATAGACTGGAGAGAGATTTATTCCTCCAGTGACAACTATGTATAAATTGAGAATCGACGCGCAGGACGTTGGGTTTTAGTATTATCGACACGTAAGTTTTATGCCGAATTTGCATAATACAATCTATGTAGTTGGGTCACATTGTATTCCGTCATGTTGTTTATGGTATTTGCAAATCGCGTGAGGGAAAGGTTTATTGTTGTATCCGTGAGTTTTCTTACGAGAATTGTAAAAATTTCCTCCGGAAAGGCGGATAACTAGACTTTCTTAATATGTTTGTGTTATTTAAATTATTCGTGTTAATTGGCATAGTGTAGTACTTCCATCAATAGTTTTCAATGAAATCGATCATATTCAAAAATTTGTAGATAGAATCCAATCCTGTTTTTTAAGCAATTCAAAAATATTAACAAACCCTCATTTATGCTCTTTATAACCTATATAGTCACAATATGGAAACAACTATGAGATTCTTGTTAATTAGCATAGTGCATCTCCACATCGATTCTGTTCTATATTGATTTTTGGTCAAAATGACCGTTAAGTGTTAAGTGTTAGTCTATTTTAAAATTACCAATGTTAAATTGACGCAGCGTATATTTAGCTAATAAAATACAGATAGATACGTAAAATCACGTTTATAATAGCAAAATAGATTTGATCCATTTGACAAAAAAGTTTGCCGACGCGTTTATTTAGTTCATTGAAAAAGTATGAGTTTGTATTAAAATAAGCTGAGATTTAAATGTCATTGACGTCAACAGACAAAAGAGCAAATAATTTAAACTCTTAATCTCAGCATAGATATTATATAGCTCGTGATTTAAAGCACGTAGCTGTCTTTTAGCTACACAAATTTTATTTTATTTATTTAGCTACAAACTGCTACAATCGAGTTTCATCTCGACCTATATAGACATGAATTTTTTTATTATTATTAGCCTGGATAGTAATGTGTGTACCTAGCCTATTTTACGTTTCTATAAATAGTTCAATAAACACTAAAATATTTTTTTATTTTATAATAATATATCTTAACTCTTTATTGCATAATTATAAATAAATTAAATTTAGCCACCATTACCATACATATACATATTTATAAAATCGACCTTGTGTACTTATTCATAAACTTGTTTTTATAAAAGCTCATATATACCAATTACGTAATAAAATGTCTATAATTATGAATAATTGAACGAAATAAATAATAATGTGAAGATGGGTGCTCGTATTTACACCCGCGTGCCTATATATAAATGCGACGACAAAATTGACGAAATTATAACCGCACTCGCATATACATAAATCACTCCACCTATCAAAACGTTAATTTCTTCAAATCACATAAATCATAACTTTGTCGTTTTTGTTTTTGGTTTTTGTGTATTTCAAATTATAAACATAAATTTTACATTAAAAATGTCTCTCTCTCTCTAGTTTTTTATATATTTTCACATTTTTTTCTACTTTCATTTTTTTTTTGTGCTGATTTCTGATTAATAAATGTCAAAGGGATATATAATATGACATTCGTATATATACAACCAACATTATATTTGTAATCAAGTTAAATCGTTGGAAAACAATTTTTTTTTTTTCCGAAATGAAAAGTTTATTTGGAATGTTAACCCGTGATGTAAATGGTGTAAAATATTTTTGGTTTATTTCGTGGTTTTCTTGACAAGGAATTCAATTCAAAATGTAGCCTTTATATTCTAAGGCGGTAAAAGTGGCGGTAATATTATTTGCTTTCAAATATGAAATTGTTAATACATCGAAACCCTTTGCCTGACGTCATTCGACTGTCTGTCGAATCGCTATAAATATGGCCATACGTTAAAATGAGTAGACATTCTGCGAAGTGCTTTACAGTCATATTACTTTTACAAATATCGTTTGCATCTGGAAATAAATTTAAAAAAATTTACTGAATAGTATCGATGTAAGTGCAGCAGTTTCAATTTGAAAATTTAGTAAATTTTTTAGTGCCGATCCTTCAACTTCATAAATTCCAAATTATCTATATACGTGAAATTTGTCCTAAGTTGTTATGTGTTAGTGTAAAAGCTTCGTTATTACGACTTTGTTAAATCCACTTTGAAATCAGAGCAAGATTTTGGTCGTAAATTGAGACTTGTACGAAATGTACAAAATTGTGCTTAACCCGTAAAGAGCGTTGTGCGGTCCGTGGGACCGCTCTACTTTTCAAAAAATCAAATTATCCCCACTCCGTTTAATTTTTTTCTGAAATTTGTATTATCTTTCTAATCGATATTTTTAGCATTGTTCTAATTGAAAAAAAAAATAATTAATAGAAAATTGCGGTCCGCTGGATCGCACCACTCTTTTCATGCAACATTTTCCACGACGCACTTTACGGGTTAAGATTAGACATTTCTGAATGCAAGTAGTGGAACCGTTACATCAAATTTTCAAAAGGTTTGTCCTAAATCTGCCCTAAATAAATGCGACGATGTTCTAGTGTAAATACAGAAAATCAAAAAATGTAATCGGAGTTACATCAAATTAGCCAACTATACACTGTGGCCTCAAAAACCCATTTTGAGTCAATATAAATTTTCAATTTCGGCCCAAAGTGACTACAATAAAGCTAAAAAATAGAAAATTGTTTGGAAGAAAGATTGAGTGAAATTTAATATTAAATGTTGCATCTTACTTCATACTGGTCGCATTGATATGATTGAAGCGATCTTAAACGTAAAAACAATTTTTCAATTTTTGTAAGGATGCTCTAAATTTTGATTATCACAAGGGGTTTTTCTAAAATCAAAATTGAAAAAAAAACACTTTACTTTTGGGAAAAGTGGAGAATTATAGAGATATAACATTCAATACTAATTTCACTCAAACTTTCGTATATTTTAAAAAATATTCTTCAACTTTATTGCACATTTTTTGAGTCAAAATTGAAACATTTACATTTGCTAACCAAACAGCAAAAATGAATTGACTGAAAAATGAAAACAATGTTTACTAAATTTTACTCTTGTTTCTATTTTTTGTAGCTTTATTGCATTATTTTGACTCGAAACTTTATAGTCGATAAAATGGAAAAATTTATTGAATGAAAATTGGAATAACTTGGGGACTCAGCTACCTTCTCTCCGATATATTTAAGATAAAAGTTGAAACATTAATTTATCATTATATCATAGCTAAACCATCTATTTGGGAAAAGTAGAGGATTATAAGGTGATTAGGACAAAAATACGAACTAAGACATCGTATCCAATATTAAATTTCGCTCAACCTTTTGTATTTTTTTGCATGTTTTTAAAAATTTTGTTTGAATTTGAAAAATTGAAAAATTAACATTTTCTGGATCAGCAAAAATGAACTGAGTGAAAATTAGTTCATTAAATGTCACTCATGTTTCAATTTTTTTAAAAATATTGTTTATTGCATTTACTTTGAATCGCAAATGAAACATTTGCATTTTATATTTTTACAGTCGGTAAAATGTAACCATTTGTGGAGTGAAAACTGGAATACTTTGAAGATAGGCGCACGCCAAAAGACTTCAGGTTTTTCCAGCCAACTTCACTCCGATATATTTAAGATAAAAGTTGAAACATTTAATTATTATTATATCACAGGTAAACATTTTACTTTTGGGAAAGTAGAGGATTATAGGGTGTTTAGGACAGCAATAAGAACTAAGATATGGCAATCAATACTACGTTTCACTCAAACTTTTTTTTTTTTTTTTTTAATATTATTCAGCTTTATTGCATTTCTTTTGAGTCAAATTTGAAAAATTTATTTTCTAGCCACTCAGTGAAAATTGGAATTCATTGAGTACTAAATTGCCTTCGTGTTTCTATGTTTTGTAGCTTTATTGCATTTACTTTTACATTTTATTGTCGCTAAAATTTATTATTATTATTATTATTACTTGAGGGCCATGTGGGGGCTCAAGCCACCCCGCACTGCGACCTAAAAGATCTTTTGTGCATTAAGC
Source organism: Tipula helvola (assembly GCA_963556165.1). Taxonomy (NCBI): domain Eukaryota; kingdom Metazoa; phylum Arthropoda; class Insecta; order Diptera; family Tipulidae; genus Tipula; species Tipula helvola. Next base: position 337,319,196 of record OY744483.1, on the reverse strand, counting down.
CCTACTTAATTATCCGTCCAGTCAATATTCAAGCTCTTAATGAACCTGATAATACTGCCTAACGGTACGTGACACATACTATCTGGGCTCATTGCTCTCCCTCCTAGATGTTTTAATTATCCGTCCAGCCAATATTCAGGCTCTTAAAGAACCTGATAATACTGCCGACCGGTGTGTGATACATACTATCTGGGCTCATTGCTCTCCCTCCTAGATGTAATAACATTTACTTCTGCTAGAAGAGCGGTAGCATTGGGACTCAAGGACATCGAGAGGGCAGACCCACTCCCTTATATTCCTATCCATGCCTCGTCTACCGTTTTGATTTTACTCTTGCGAGTTGCTAGGACATACTATCTGGGCTCATTGCTCTCCCTCCTAGATGTTTACTGTTGGAAGTACTTCTACACGCGATACATATTATCTGGGCTCGTTGCTCTCCCTCCTAAATGTTTACTGTAGGAAGTACTTCTACACGCGTTACATACTATCTGGGCTCATTGCTCTCCCTCCTAGATGTAATAACATTTACTTCTGCTAGAAAAGCGGTAGCATTGGGACTCAAGGACTTTGAGAGGGCAGACCCACTCCCGTGTATTCCTTCCCGTGCCTCGTCTACCGTTTTGATTTAACTCTTGCGAGTTGCTGGGAATAAAAAAAAAAAAGTCGCCTGTAGGTCACCCAGGTTTACTACAGGAAGGCTAGATAAAACTGGAGGGTGCCTGGTATCCAGAGTCCGCATATATAGACTGATTAACCTGTCAGCCATTCATCCATCGGCATATGCTGTTCCACCTTAGATTAGGGATTTTTTGTCAAGGTTTTCTCCTTTAGCGTCGTACTTTAGCCTGTCACCAAAGGCCACATTCAGCCTAATGGTTACAGTTACCGGTGGTTGCCACGAGGAGGCAGTACGTACACCTGCGCCTACTGGAAGTTTACGGAGCCCCTTCCAATAGACGCCAAACCACCGTCGCTAAAATTTAAAAATTTATTGAGTGAAAATTGGAATACTTTGATGACCCAGCCAACTTCACTCCGATATATTTAAAATAAAAATTGAAACATTAAATTGTTAATAGTATATCACAGTTAAATACTTCACTTTGGGAAAAGTAGAGGATTATAGGGTGTTTAGGACAATACGAACTAAGCCTGGTGTTTAATATTAAATTTCACTCAAACTTTTGTATGTTTTTAAAAATGTTCTTTGCATTTATTCGGAGTCAAAATTGAAAAGTTTACATTTTCTTTCTCATCAACAAAAATGAATTGAGTGAAAATGTGAATATTAAATTTCACTCATGTTTCAATTTTCTTAAAAATATTTTTTATTGCAATTACTTTGAATCGCAACTGGAACATTTGCATTTTATATTTTTTATAGTCGATGCAGAGTAAAAATTTATTAATTGGATTACTTTGAGGACCCAGCCAACTTCACTGCGATATATTTAAGATAAACGTTGAAACATTTAATTATTATTATAACTTTCATAAAATTTTTTCTTTCAGAATTTTTCGAAGTAAAATTATACTGATTTAGAAATGCAATATGTGCAAGGTGTCTATTAGAAACATGAATTAGACTGTAAACCTCTGCAGTTAAGACACTATAGAGAGGTTGGTCAATAAAAACCTTCGTATATCCGAAGACCCTAAAAGGAGTAACGTCCAAATTAATAGAGTTCTTTCCATTGGATTGCTTCGCTGAACGTTTAATGTAAAAATTAAATTGATATATCCATCCACGGCTGCGGCCACAAAACCAACAGAAATTAACTACCAGTTTTATCAACCCAATCACCAATAAAATATTATGTATACAAGCTACTACTATTCAATAAATTATGTCAGAGTCCACATATCATATCAAAATTCGAAGTATTATGCCATGCTATAATTATAATCTTTGGTGTTAAAATTCGATATCTCATGTCAGAATTCCATACTTCATGTCACAATTAGACATACAATATCAGTATTTGCATTTATGATGTCAGAATTCTATATCTTATGTCAGAATTCGATATATCATGCCAGAATTCGCCAGGTCACATATTCGAGATATTATGCCAGAATCTCAACCATGTCAGAATTTGAATTTATGATGCCAGAATTCGAATTATCATGTCAGAATCTAATAAATGATGTAAGAGTTAGATTTGCAATATCAAAATTTGTATTTATGATGTCAGAACTCGATATATTATTTCTGAATTTGATATGTCATTTCCGAATTTGAGTTTTTGATATTAGAACTTGGTACATCATGTCAGAATTCCTTGTGTCATGCCAAAAGTCTATGTGAAATCTCAGAGTTTGAAATTGTGATGTCAAAATTCGATACATCATGTCGATACATCATACCAGAATAAATAAATTATGTTACAAATCGAAATGTCATATCGAAAATCAATATGTCACGTCAAAATTTGAATTTTTGATGCCAAAAATAGATACTTCATATCAGGATTCGAAAAATCATAAGCGAATCCGATATGTCTTATCAAAATTTAAATATCTCATATCAGAAATTTAATTTTAGAATTCTATATACTATGCCAGAATTCGATACATTATGGCAGAAAATAAATATCAGATGTCAAAATTCGATATATCATCAAGCCAGAATTTGAAATGCTGTGTCAGCATTTGATTATGTCAGAATTGATATATATGTAGGTAGCACGTCTGAATTTTATACATTATGTCAGAATTCACAGTTTTGTTGTCGGAATTTATGTATTAAATGTGTTAATCATGGTATAGTTCAATATGGCAAGTCGGTATTTGAATTTATGATGTCAGAGTTCGAAATATCATGCCAAAACTTGGTAAATCATATCAGAATTCGTTATGTAATGTTCTGATGTAGTATGCAATTCAGTACATCATGCTAGAATTTAACATACCAAGGGAAAACTCAATAAATAATTTTAGAATTCGATGTTTTATCAGAATTTGCATTTTTTCAGATATCGATATATCAAGCCTGAATTCGATTTGTCCCGTATGAATTCTACATACGACATTAAAGTCCTTTTAAATTTTAAAGGATTTTGCCTGTCTGACATTACACGATTTTCATAAAAACAGGATTATTTCATTTTCAGAACGCGGTGCAGTTATTTTAGTTTTAATAAAAACGCTATTTATAATCTTATAATTTAATAAATAATGTTTTATTATGTTAATTTATTTATTTATTTATTTATTTCACCAACATTTTGTGTGCTCACCGCAATATCCGAGATGAGACTTATTATTGATTTTATTTTATTTGTAAATTAATTTTGTTTTGTTTGTGTGTAGTTTGTACGTGCGCTGTGATTGGTCCAGCCAAAACGCGAATGGGAAGTTAATCCAATACACATTCCAGGTGGAATGTGCCCTGCCAAGTTTGTAGTATCCCTTCTGTAACTGTGCATGTACTTCTATGCTCGTGCACGTATGCGAGTGCGAGTGTGTGCTTAAGCTCGTGTGTTTGACGAGTGCGCGTATTGCTCGCTATGCTCGTGTGCGTGAGTGAGTGTGTACGTGTGTGTGTCGACCGACTTGCAAAAACCGTGACTTGCCAGTTTAACGTCTGACGTTTTCTTGTCTAGATTTTTTTTAGTTTTGGTCCTAACTGTGTCAGTTCCTGGTCCTAAAACATGCGCCAGACCAAAATGGTTTGTTCTGAAATCTGACGTAACCTGTTTTGCAGCCAGTGAGGAGTTTGGTTGGGAATGGCTGGGTGGACGTTTTGCCGTATGTCCATTGAAGCGAGCCATTTTGAATAAAATTTTATTCCTTGAGTAAAAAAATTAACACGGAGTTGAAAATTTAAGCAAAAAAAATTTTATTTTGTGTTCTTTTATTCAAAATGGCTCGCTCCAATGGACGTACGGCAAAACGTCCAGTTATTTATATCCAATTTCAATATATCACATCAGAATTCGTTATGTCATTCCAGAATTTGAAATGTTGTCATAATTTGATAAATGTGTCATGAAACCTTCAGAATTCCGTAAATGATCACAAAATTGGATATGCTATCTCAGAATTCGATAGGTAATATCAGAATTTGAATTTTTGGTTTTAGAATTCGATATCACAAGCCAAATTTTATATTATGTCACATCGATATTTTAACTTTTTCCGTATTGGACATATTCGGTCAAAATTCGACATGTATTGTCAGAATTTGAAAGGTCTTATCAGAATTTGATATTGTAATAGATATTGTGATACATAGTGTAATTTACTCGCCCCACCGTAGTATAGGGTGAAACTTTCCAAATTGTGGTTCCCAAACTTGGCCGTGAAAGCTTTTATAACAGATGGAAATTTTGTCTTATTTGTTTATTCTGTTACATCTACTTAGTTACCATTGCTGCGGGGGTGTACAGTGATTATTCAAATTTTTCTGTGGTAATCGAGATTCTAAATTTTCTTAGATTTTCGGTATTTATAGGAGTTTTCAAGATTTTTGAATTTCTTTGAATTTTCTATGGCAATGTTGTGCACCAAGCTTTGAGTGGCGGGAACTTGCAGCATACATATATAAATCTGAATCATGATATTTAGAAAATATTGAAGTTTTGCATTGCGGTATATTTTCAAAATTTAATTTGAATTTACACACTTACGAATAATTTGATATTTGAGAGTTTTCTAGAATTTTCATTTTTGTTTTGGTTAATCTTATAGTTAACTACTTACATAATTATTTAGGTCGCATTCTATTTGTAATTTAATTTTTATCCTTACCAAGATGATGAGTTAAAAACTTAGTAAAATTAAGTGATGTTTCCGCCAAAAAAAAATCTATCAAAAATCAGAGGATATGATTATAAGCTCGGCTTTACGTACTCATATAATGGTATATATCTATGCCTTATCACTGTATACAAATGTGATAATAAAACTCATAAACAAACAAAAATAACAAACATTTTTTTTCCATGTGTACGACATAAACAACATAAACAAAAAAAAAATAGATGAACACAACTCTATAAGATAAGAAAGTAGGCTTTCTTCAAGATTCACATAAAGCATAATAAAATATAACAAAAAAAAAAAAAATGGCGGGTTTTTTGTTTCATTTCTTTTGTTTGTGAGATGCTTAATGCTTTTATGAGCGTGGACTTACACAGACATAAAAATTTATGTTTTTATAGGTTGAATCAAATAATTTTGTTAACTTTATTATTTTATACAAAATGGAGTTTCTAATCTCGCGCGCTCATCAACCTCTCTAACACACAGCAAACACAAATTTTTGATTTAATGTTTTAATCAATTTGCGACTGTCAATGACTATAATTTTTTATTAATTATCCGATTTTTTTTTTTGTTTAATGTTTGCCTACTTGCCTTGTTGTGTATATGTACAGTACAAATATAAACAAATAAATAATTCGTCGATTTAATTATTTACAAATAAAATAAAATTAATCCAAAAAAAAATACAAAATGCGTTTTGTTGTTGTCAACAATATTGTTGTTGTTGTCAATCAATTTAGTATATTTTTGTATTTAGCTTCTGAACTATTTTATATTTGATGTATACGCATGTATTTATTGTGATAAGAACTAGACTAATATATTATAGAATCTTTAAATTTTGGCGTCGTCTTAACAAATATATTTAGTAGAATGTCATGGTTATGTGTTTGATAATGGAATTTTTTTTTTTATTTTTTGTTCTTTGTGTAATGTAAATTATTGTTTAAATACGTTTTAATTACAAAATAAGAAATCTGTTTATTGTGTGCATATATACAAGAGAGAGCGAACTACGAGATAAGAAGCTATACACAAGATTTAAATTTTATCAGTATTTTTGTTTTGTTTTTTTTTTTAAATAAATATGTACTTTGGTCAATTTAGTATCGCTGTGTAGTTAAAAAAAAAAATTTTCATTTAAAATATTTCCACGAATTTTTTTTCAAACTTTTTTTTTTGTCCGATCGACGTATTCTAATTAATACGTTAAACAAGAAGAGAAGATTATATGCTTCGTTTGGATTGGTGTGAATATTAATTTGCATATATACGAAATATTCATTTGTATATATTATATTAAATGTGTATTATGGTAATTTGACGTCAAACTGTTTGCGCGGTAATAAAATATTTGCTTTGCATGATGCCATATATATATAATTTATATCGCACATGCAATGGAATTCCGGTAATTTGCGGGCTTACCACCGCACGCGTATTTTGTATATACTTGAAATTTGGTCTATTATCAAATATTTATTAATATCAAAGTGTCAATAAAAACATTTCGTTTTTTTATTTATAGCTATCTAGTAAGTGCGTATACTTATATCGATTTTATAAACAATTAAATAATTTGTTGATATCGCGTATCTCTTAAAATTATTTGTCAAATTTTTTATGATTTTAAAGACTCGCACATTCTTACCAAAATTTGTCGAAGACCTGCAGTCTAGTACAAAATATATAAAAAATCGATATTCAATTACAATTTCGGGGTATTCAGTCATATGCCGAAAATTCCTGATTATTGCGTCATGGCCGTATAATTTATTTTTTTTTATATACGTATAATACCGAACATGTTATCAGACAAGTTATGGAACAAGTTTATGAGTTCAAAATCTTTTTGCCGCACTTTAGTTTTTTTTTGTTTTATATCTTAATTGCCAATTAAGACATACATTGTGATAGTAAGACACTTAATTGTTTCGATAAAATAATTTTTTGTCGATAACTATATGAGGTTTGTGATTTTTAAAATAACTATCAGATGAATCAGAATTTTATAAAAGTGGTGCGCCTGTAATATTGTTGCAGACAGAAAGTAATGATTTCATTTTTAAGAAAATGAAGTTATCGATAAAAATAATAACAAAAATATAAAGGACTAAAACCTTACGAGGTGATCAGAACTTTGTTCCAGAAAATTACATACATACGTGAGCCCAGTTCAATATAACTCAATTTAACCCCCAAATCAACTCCCAAATTAATCTCTAACTGAACCCTTAATCCTTACTCAACCTCATACTCAACGATCAAATCAATTGATCAAGCTAACATCTATATTGAACCCTTAATTCACTCCAAATAAATCCGTAAATCCCGAATAAACCCTCACTCAACCCAACTCAACCCTCAACTCAATCTCAAACTTAATTCTCAACTAAATAACTAAATCAACACGATCCGAGAATGATACACTTACCTGAATTAAATTCAACCGAATTAACTTACCCCTAAACTGAACTGGGCGTTCAACCCTCAAATCAATATATAGAGTTGAGCTTATCTTACAACTCTAAATAACTTCGAACTCAACCCTTAATACAATCATATAAAACATTGATCAACGTGATGTTCAATCGGAGCACAATTACAGATTTTGGATTTTGATGGCTGGGAATCGGCTGATCTATAGTAAGGTGATTTTCAATAAAATCGAAATAATCAAGCCATCTAATTGGGCGTTGGTGCAACAATTACACGTCCTGAGATCTATCTTTAGAGGTATCAAAATCCGTAATCGGAGCACAATTGCAGATTTCGGATTTTGATGGCTATGAATCGGCTGATCTATAGGTAGTATAAGGTGATTTTCAAAACAATCGAAATAATCAAGCAATCTAATTGGGCGTTGGTACAACAATTACACGTCTCGAAACCTTTGCTTAGAGGTATCAAAATCCGTAATCGGAGCACAATTGTAGATTTTGGATTTTGATGGCTGGGAATCGGCTGATCTCCCTATATAGAAAGTGATGTTCAAAAAAATCGATATATTCAAGCAATCTAATTGGGCGTTGGTACAACAATTACACGTCCCGTAACCTTTGCTTAGAGGTATCAAAATCCGTAATCGGAGCACAATTGCAGATTTTGGATTTTGATGGCTGGGAATCGGCTGATCTATAGTAAGGTGATTTAAAAAAAAATCGAAATAATCCAGCAATCTAATTGGGCGTTGGTGCAACAATTACACGTCCCGAGACCTATCTTTAGAGGTATCAAAATCCGTAATCGGAGCACAATTGCAGATTTTGTATTTTAATGGCTGGGAATCGGCTGATCTATAGTAAGGTGATTTTCAATAAAATCGAAATAATCAAGCAATCTAATTGGGCGTTGGTACAACAATTACACGTCCCAAGACCTATCTTTAGAGGTATCAAAATCCGTAATCGGAGCACAATTGCAGATTTTGGATTTTAATGGCTGGGAATCGGCTGATCTATAGTAAGGTGATTTTCAATAATATCGAAATAATCAAGCAATCTAATTGGGCGTTGCTACAACAATTACACGTCCCGAGACCTATCTTTAGAGGTATCAAAATCCGTAATCGGAGCACAATTGCAGATTTTGGATTTTGATGGCTGGGAATCGGCTGATCTATAGTAAGGTGATTTTCAAAAAATCGAAATAATCAAGCAATCTAATTGGCCGTTGGTACAACAATTACACGTCCCGAGACATTCTCAAAATGCTAGAGAAAAGTGCTTTTGGAAAATTCTTAGTCATTTTTGGCAGTTTTTCCGTAACTTCCTAACCGGACCGACGTTTATTTGTTTGAAAATATAAAGGGTAGTGGTTATACGGCCGGCCTCTTCTAAATCAATAGAGATAATAAATTGTAATTGTAAATGTTTAGTTTGGATGAATGTAAAGGAAATGTCAATCAGAGACAAAACAGACAACGTGATGACAATGAGGTGTCACGAGATAATGTAATCGTTTTGATATAATTTCGGTCCAAAAGGGCCAAAGTTATCTAAAACCATAAAAAAATGTCCGTCTGGATATCTTTACTGATGGTATCTCGAGAATGGCTGGTTCAATTTGTTTTTTTCTCTGTTTCCCCGGTCAAGATTGAGAATTGAAAAGCGTTTGGAAGCCTTTACGTATAGAGAATTGGGTATCTGCCATGCAAATTGATCCAAAACTATGTGGTGATATTACCATACCTTGGCCAATTTTTTATATAATAATGCAGGTTTGAGGATTCAGTTGGGCGTTGAGTTTGCAGTTTAGTTTAGGGTTTAGTTGGGTTCATTTTGCAGGTTGAATTGGGTTAAATATTTAGTGGTCAGATCATCTAGGGATTGATTTGTGTGTTGAATTGACGGGTGAATTAGAGTTAGCTTGAGTTGTTCAGTTCATGCACCATGTAGTTTTTAAGACCACGCAGATTTTGAAGTTGAGTTGGATGTGGGTTTGGGGCTGATATAAGAGCTAGGTTGCAGGTCGACTTTAGGTTGGCTAAGGCTGAGTTGTGGTTGAGTTTCAATTGAATTGGGATTAAGTTGAGTTGAAGTCAACGGTTGAGTTGGGAATTTATTTCTTGTTTTGAGCTGAGTTCAGGTAAAGAGAGAGGATTCAGTTTGGCGTTAATAATACGCAGTAACAATTTTGTCAAATGTTACAAACCATCTGATTATTTTTTAAACTTTTTTCCGAAAACAAAATTTCTATAGGAGGCCAATAACTCAATTTTTGTTACTACTGAAATATTTTACATGAAACTGGTTTACAGATTGATTGAATTTACAAAAAATTGGAATTGAAACCGGTACGCAGTAACAATTTTGTCAAATGTTACAAACCATCTGATTTTTTTTAAACTTTTTTCCGAAAACAAAATTTCTATAGGAGGCCAATAACTCAATTTTTGTTACTACTGAAATATTTTACATGAAACTGGTTTACAGATTGATTGAATTTACAAAAAATTGGAATTGAAACCGGAATTAAATACCAATAGTTACCAGGGTAATTTAAAAGTGTACCTAGCTCAATCGAATAACCCCAAAATAGGTCTTTATGAAAAGTCAATGTCCCAAGAAACCGTAGCTAAAAGGTTATCACTGGTTTGGATAGTTGAAGGGTGCATTAAGCAGATGCGTTGACGGAGAACGGCTGCAATTTTTAGTGATTTCGGCTCGCCTCGCGCGCAATTAAATTAGTACGCCTCTTGGAAAAAATAAAATTGTATATTGTCCCATTATTCACGCAAAAAAGTCTAATGCTCTACCGAAAATGCTCAGAACAAAGATGAAGTAATTTTCGTGAATCGGATGCCACCAAAATCATCCCCATTTAAAGTAAGACGAATAATCTGTGAATACTGAGGGTAATTCATCATTCATCAGTGAATAATCAGTGATTAATGAGTGCTTAATTGCATAATGAGTAAATATTCTCTGAATAATTAGTAAAATCATTTTTCGAAAGACTTGGGTTAAAACAGATAACATTTTCTTATAGATTCAAATTTTGATATTTAACTCTCTAAATAAAGTTTATGCAAAATTAACAAAATTTAGATCGTGCCCTCAAAGTATTTCAATTTTCACTCAATAAATTTTTACATTTTATCGACTATAAAATGTAAATTTTTCAGTTCCGAATCAAAGTAAATGCAATAAAGCTAAAAAATTTGTTTTTAAAAATAGAAACATGAGTGAAACTTTGTATTGTAATTTTCACTCAATTCATTTTTGCTGATAGGCTAGAAAAAGACAATTTGTCAATTTTGTCTCAAAAATAATGCACTAAAGCTAAAGATTAAATTGCAAAAGTTTGAGTTAAATTTAGAATTACATACCAAATCATAGTTCGTCTTGTTGTCCTAAACACCCTATAATCCTCTACTTTTTCCAAAACTAAAATGTTTGCCTGTGATTTATAAATTTGAAATAGGTTCCACATTTTAATTTTATTTTTTAAAGTTTTATTGAAATGTGGAAATTTTGATTTAAATGTATAAGGACCCAGAGTAAAGCAGTTTGAATAAAAATCGTAGTTTGAACAAGTAAATTTTATAGAAAGATATTTTATAATTACAGTAGCAAAATGTGTACTAAAAGATAACTTAAGAAATTGGATTGTGTGGAACGTATTGCACCGAACTTGGTGTATTTTGCCTGTCCACTTATATGTAAGCTAAAAATTATTTCTTGATGAACAGATTATGATTGCTCCCATTATTATTTTTAATCAAGATCACATACAGGATCTATTAGGATCTATATATGTTCAAAGCAGAGTCAACACGAAATTGGTTTCAATCTCATTTGGGGGTTACGTTCCTTAAGTTTATTTTTCGTCTCGTTCAGCTCCAGTTTTTATATTTCGGCTCAAAACCGGTTTACAAAATTTAAAAATTTAATTTGTAGTTGGCCAGCGCTTTCGAATAAATTGTGGAATATATGGAATTCCATATGTGGACTCTATGTTGAGTTTTCAATGTAATTTATATCAGATTGTAAAAGACAATTTTGAAGTTTCGAAATAATAATTTTACGTCACGACATGTAGACTCTTTAAATAAGAATTGGAATTCGGGTAAATGTAACCGACAGTTAACCATGAAGTTGTAATTAGATAGACAGAAGAAATTATAATTATTTATATCAAATTCAATTCCCAACCAAAATCTCTGATGAACCTGGATATTTCTGTGTAACAGCTTCCACAATCAAATTATTCGTTTAGCCTGTAGTCTTTTTAGGAAATTGGTATGCCATTCTCAATTTACATATAATAATAAATACTGAAGGCCGAGCTAGGAGATGATTATTGCTTTCATTTAGTCATTTAGTTTAGCTTTATACAATTTAAATAAATCCCAATAAACTACACATGTGCATTTATTTTAATGTTGGAAAAACCAATTACATAATGTAACTGCCAGATTGAACCAGTTGCGTACTTTGTAATAAACCCATCATAATTCTTTCAAAGTAAAGGTTAATATCGTACAAATCTAGGCGATTTAAAGTAAATCAATGAAATCATAACTCGAGTTCCGATAACCATAAATAACAGATAATCCTTTTTTGAGACTCGCGCGTTTTGCGCGATAAAAAAAATTAAAAATCGTGATAGTGATCATAAATCGATATTCTATTAATAAAAATAAACCATAATATCACGTTTTTTTTTGTTTTGTTTTGTACAACGTGTGTGCCTAATCGACCCGGATTATAATTATGGTATTCCGTCTCCTCTCTGCAATTAATCACGTTCACTGGATGCTCGAGTGATAAAAATTTATTAATTTATGTGCGGCTTTTCGTATAATATAAATTATTTTATGTTATCAGTAAAACGCGAGTAAAAGCATTAACTCTCCCCCTCCTTTCCACCTCCCCGACCGATAAAGAAAATCGCACACATAATAATTTGTGTATAATGTACCAAGATTGTCGCACCCTCTTTCTCTCTCTCTCTATTTACAATAATTAACACATTATTCGTAAACTGTTGCGGCTTATTCCAAATAATCATCGACGATTAAAATCAATTAAATTCCGGGGAATATGCGGTTTAATCCGCTGTCCTTTTTTCATAATATATATACATAAACCGTATAACATATTTTTGATGGGACTATGCTGCGCGCATTGGGATGTCAATTAGGATTAACATTTTCATTATTATTATTGTATATAGAAAATTATTTGACAAGTGAGGAAAATATTAAAGATGAAAATAATAAATTTATTTGCCACTTGTGCCCTCGTTCGATCCTCTCATGCTTTTTGATCTAGTGCCTCTATATATATAAAATGTCTTTGGGGGCAAATTTTGTTTATTGTTTTATTCCCCTGCGATTTTTTTGTTTATTGAGTGCGCGGGGTTCATTCAATTAAATGTCAGTTACTGAAGTAGTTTTGATTTTTGTTTTTCTACTTTACCAACTACATATAAATTCTAACAGATGGTTAGGTTAAATGATTTTGTTTTGTTTATGTGGGTTAATGCAGGTGGGTTGTATTTGTATATTTTGTGTATTGGTGACGATGGCGGAAGGGATATGAATAATTGATCAATTTATGTGAATTGGCAGTTTAAATTGCATGTTTAACAATCATATGTATAGATTTCAATTGCTGACTATGTACTTCATAATATTTTATACTTGACACTACCCCGATATGATATCTTTCAAGATATTCTTTGATTTTCGAATTTTTTTTTATTTGTTTTAATCGATCAATAATTTTTAATGATAATAAAATAAAATTATGTTTCTTGACTGATTAGGCCACTCCGAGGGGAATTCTTGTTAAATATTGATTTTCACAATGCCAAACGATTTGATTTTTTGTAACCTTTGTGAATTCAAATATATCATTGTGCTAATTATTATTATGAAATAATTTAATACCCAACAAAATCTCTCACAATTCATAATAAAACCCCTTTGTGTACAATTCGTGAATAAATTGTTACAATATTGTTGCATTTTCTAAACAATCCACCCTCCCTATATATAATAATTCTACAAAAAAAAAATTCTAAAGCTTATAATAAAATAATTGTACGACAATAAGCATTTCATTAACAACATAAACATGTATACACTGTACGTATGATTTTGATTAGGATGAGGGTGTTAAAATAATGTGTATACGCGTTATATTTCGAACTTATTACTAGTCCGTGTGTCTGACGAAATAAAAATCGCCTATAACGTGTGCGTTCGGTATTTAGATGATTTTATTGGATTTTTCCGGTTAATATAATATGCTTGCGCATAAAATATAGCAAACAGTATGAAGGTGTGAAATTTCAATACAGAAATACTTGGTTAAACGCGCGCATTATTCTCATTTGTGGGACCTATTCTCAGTTGAGGTATTTTATATCATAAAGAGGTAATTAAGTATATTAAAGGTAGTTAACTCTGTCTGTGGAACGTGTTTAATGCATTGGAATTTATTTGACCCATCTTTCTCGTTAATGCTGAACTTCGAGTAAATCTCCTACGAGTAAGAAACTTGTAATGAAAAAATAAAATGTGGAACAGGCTTGCTTCATATTTTCTGGATGATTAATTCTGTATTGTAAATTGTGGAACATTTTCAGCCAAATAACTGATTTGCGACCAGCAATCGATTAAAATCTAGAAAAGTTGTTTGTTATCCGTAAGTTAAATTTTATTTCTTAACAATTCCTGATTAAGTTTATCGAATGCTTTAACTGAATTTTGAACTAGCGACATTCATGCAAAGATATTTTGAGTCTAAATGCAACAACGAAATACGAGACATACTACACTCATGTGAAAATGTAATTGGACAAAATGTAGGAGATGGAGAATTCTGATACATCTGTAAATATGTTTGTTCAGCAAATTATCATTAAGTTTGAAGGAAAGGCTGCCAAATGGCTAAACGTAACGTTTTACTGGACAGAAGGTTTCAGGAATGCTGCTTGTTAGTAAGCTGCTGATAATTTCATATCGTTCCTTGCAACCTCTTTGTGCTGAACAAGCCACAAATCACTCAAACTGACAGCGACGTTTCTAAGGTGGATAAAATTCTTCTGAGATTTCAAGGCACTTGCTTGAGGTCACAGGGTACATTGTAAACTCCGTCCTTATAATGTTTTACAGAGACAGATATTATAAATTACAACATGTCAATCTATGAAAAATTTAAAATCTTTAGCTTTGATTCGATTTCGATAGTTATTACCTCTAATAACAAGTTTCGGGACATACAAATAATTATTGCGGCAACCTGCGTATCTTGTAGAAAACTTAATTTTTTATTGAACAATTATTTGATCTTTTCTTTTAAAGCTCACCATTTCTTTGGCAACAATTTAAAATAAGTATACAAATATGTGGAATCTATTTAGTTTTGCTTTTCCAGTTAAAGTATAAACCTAGATCTTGATGTTGTCTTAAGATAGAATTTTTTTTTAAGTTGTGGGACCTGTTATAACAAATGCTTTACCAGCAATTTAAAATCATTATATGTATATAAAATATGTGGAACCTATTCGGTTTTGCGTTCCTGATTAAAATGAACTTCGGCCAATCCACGGGCATTCTCTTGCTTTTTTGAGAGTTTTATGTTTTGATGTTTTGTCTGCTAATATGAGGGTAGCCTATGAAGTTTCAAGCCTCAAATTGACGGGGTTACTTGTCAAAGCATTTTAGTGTTTTAATCGTATAAGGATTAAATTCTAGAATTTGGAAGGCAATATGCGTGAGAAAATTAAAGCCGAGTTGGACCCTGTTTACGGAAACCTCGTCTCATCATTTGAAATCGTGAAAAATGGTGAATGGAATTTAAATGTGGTCGTATCATTGTAGATGCCATTTAGCGTCCCCACCGACAATATCGAAAAAGTTTACCTAATAGTTCTGGATGACAATCGAGTCAACATTAGAGTGACAAATGTTTCAATGCACACATCGTAATAATGCGTTTGCCATATGCTGGTTTAAGAATTGGGATCTGGAAGCTATTGGTTCATTGAGTGTCACGATTGCTCACTTTGGAACAAAAAGAACTCGAATGGAGCTCCCTGGTGAAGCCAATTCAGCGGAACAAGTCGGTTTTTTTGCATCGATTCATAACCTTCGATGAATTGGATCCACCGTTACACTTCTGAGAGGAAGGAACAGTCAAAATAAACGGCTGCGAAGGGTAAACCGGCTCGGAAAACAGTGACTATTTTTTGTTTGTGTGTGGGAGGTGTGGGGGGCATTCAATTATTTTCATCGAGAAAAGGAAAGTCGTTATCTATGCCTTGCATTTTGAAATATTTGATCTCCCACCGTTTTCACCAGAACTGGTCCCTATTTGTTTTTTTCTATTTTCTAAGCATGAAGTTTAGCTCGACTTATTTTGCAAATCAAGAAATCAACTATTAGTTGAAAGGGTTAAAGAGAATGAACCATTCAACTATGTTGAAAAATGGAACTAATTTTGGCTCAAAAAATATTCGCCAGATGGCAACAATTGATCCAACAACAAGATTTTTATCGTTTTCATAGTGATTGGTCGTGGAATAGTGACGACAAAGTATGTAATTATTTTCGATTGTTGCTGCATAATTGCTGGCATTGTTTATCTTCAGATTTCCACAAAAAACGTTTTACAATTTTTAAAATTGATGGCAACGATAGTCAAATATGAAATCCTACTTCTAATTTTTAACTCAAGGTATTCTTCGAAATTATCTGAATGTAGTTTGTACTTAATTAGTAAATTAGTAAATTTTATTAAATTTAATGCTTCGTCAGATATGATAATTTTTAAACTAACTATTTTTTAAAATTACAATTTATCTGAAAAAATTGAATTACGTAGTTTTTCAAAAAAATTGTAAAATATTTATTGTGGAACTTATTTAATCTTTATGCAAAACACTTGTGTAATGCTACTCTGCCTCGTAAGTTTAGTTGGTTACTTTTTGCTGTTGTTGATGACTTTTCTTTCTTTTATGATAAACATAAAATTCGAAATTGAGATCCGACATTTTATGTCCTCAATTTATGTTAGTTGATCCTTAATCGTATTTGTGGATCTTATTTAATTTTTTAGAAATAATATTTCTCTGCTTTGTATGTTTGGTAGATTCTTGCAGCTATTTCTTATGTGATAGGTTCAAAACAGAAGATAGGTTTCATACAATTATAGATGCTTGTGGGACCTGTTTTATTGTTTTCTTTTTTTTTCAACTTATTAGTACAACCATAGTTAAACCAAACATTCTGCATTCATATAAAATGGCGTTAATCGATGTAGACCTGTGTAAAAAACTCGTATTCAAATAGATTCTCTGATTCTATAGACAATTTAGTTCTTATCAACTCGAACTATTCTAAATAGACTCGCACGCAAATATAATATGTATAAATTAAATTAAACAGGTAGATTTGAATTTACCCATGTCGTATGTCTATATGTAACTAGTAGTGTTATGTGAATATATAACAAAAATAAATTTATTTTACTTTTTTTTTTTTTTTTTAATATAAATATTGAACTAAATCTAATAAATAAATATAAATATATAATAAAAAAAAAATAAAAAATTATGTCTATATGAATAGAAAAAGTTTTATGTATAACACAACACAATAAGCGAGCTTCTTGATTTGTATACGAGTTTATATAATACAAAAAAGTTTACATAAATCGCGTTAAAAAAATAAATAAGATACACAAAAATTAAATTTGTTGTCTTGTTAGTTACCCCCCTTCCTCTTCTATATGTATATATTTACGAGGCCCAATATGTACGTACCTAAATATAGACTCAAATTATTTGTGCAAATTTGTTTGTGATATGGCATTAACGACTTAACGAGTTGTGTTTTTCCTAATATGCACGATTATTATTTGGGCAAATATTATTTGAAAATATTTGATTAGAGTTACTCTGGAAAGAATTAAAATGTTATATTAATTTAATTTGAATAAATACCTAGTTGTTAATAATTTAATATTTAAAATATTTTGTGTTGTTGCTGTTGTTATACATTATATGTACACAGTACACACAATATTTAAAAATAAATCGTGATGTGATATAGGTCGTGATGTGATATGACGTGCACGATTTAGATATTTTTTGGTTAAGCTTCGGGTTATACCAAAATCAATGCTTCTCGGTTTCCGGCAACGCTAGAAATTTTAATTTTAATTATTTACAAAAAATTTAAATCGATCAGATTGAACTAATATTTAATGTAAGTTAGGTAAAACCCTGAAAATAAATCATGCATCACAAAAAATTTCCAAATCTATATAGCTATTTATGTTTAGAAACACCGTAAGACAAAGATAAAAAATTAACCGCGCGATAACTCGGAAATTCCTAAAGTCTATATACTCGTAATTAAAATTATAAATTAATTTTGTCGGCAAACTTTAACCATACATGTATATACATATATACATTTTTATTTTTAATTAGTTACTAAAATACAATTACTAATCTGTGCTTACATTATATACAAAAAAGATCAACAAAATCAATAAACGCTATATAAGTTTTAAATCTGTTGTGTATGGCGGCAGTGTTTTGAGCGCGCGGTTCTCATAACAAATTTTACGGTTTATGAAATTTAATTCACACACTCAATACACTCGTATATGTATGTTACACTGTATACGACTTAACCTTAAGAAATTACTGTTTAAGAAAATTAAATATTTGTTTTTCTTAATAAAAATAAAATAAAATTACAAATTTATTTAATTTTCTTAATGCAGCGTTTCATGGAAGAAAAAAAAAAGGTGAGCAGATATCCGGAATGTGTTTTCTACAATATATGTATAAAATGACAAAAGTGGATTTCTCTTTATATATCTAAAAACCGCCGGATGTTTAATTATGATCCCATAATACATCATCTTTTATATAAAAGAGCATTCCGCAAAAATACCGGAAGAGGTTTAAAATATAGCCTGCGGTATCATTTCGAATTCATCAGGGATTCACATAATTTAGCTTAATTTCCATGAAGATTCCTGATATCAACTGATTATGCAACACTATACGATTACGTCAGCCACCTCAGCTTTAATGTTTGGTACTTCTAAAAACAGATTTCTGGACCCATAATTGTTGTTGTGACAACTTGATTATTTCTAGAAATTTCACAAAAATTTAATTTTGCTCATGAATGCTGGGCCAAATCTTCAAAAATTAAAATTGTGCTCCATTACCGATGGTTATAAAAATAGGTTTCGTTGCACGGGTGTCAACTTTAGGCGTGTTTTAATATTCGTGTCTGCTCTAGATCGCGATGGTAATTATTCGAATTTAGTTAAATTAAAATCAAATGTTGTCAAATTTTTGAATTAAATCAGGTAGATCCAAATCATTGCTATATTCAATAAAAAAAATCCACACAAAATATTAGTTAGATAGCTTGTTATACTCTTGTTCTGGATAGACTCTCCAATTGGAGATGTTATACAGAACTAGCATATTGCATAAAAACTAAATAATATTTCGAGTAGAATTTTTTTGTTAAATGTAGAACCCGTTTAGATCTACATATATAATTAAAAAATTTGACAATATTTTATTTCAAATTAACTAAATTCGAATAATTGCTATCGCGATCCAAAACAAACATGAATACTAAAACGGCTACACGAATTAAAAAAGGCTGAATTAAAAAAGGTTGAATTAAAAATGGTGATTTTGTATGAATTTGTATGAACACCTGTTACCTTTTTTAATTCATTTTTTTCTGAAATAAAAATGGTATTCCTTTTTCATACAAAATTCGCCTTTTTTATTTCATTAATGAACACCTTTTTTAATTCAGCCTTTATTAATTCGTGTAGCCTACTAAAACATGCCATGAGTCCTAAAAATTAATTTTTCAGAGAACGTACAAGTAAGAATAATAAATCTAAAATTTTAGAGAGAAGAGAAGAAGTTTTTATCTAATCTAAAGTTTTGTTTGAACTGTCCGAAGAAACAATTTAACAAAACCAAAGTACACTCGAAATTTTATACATAAAAATTTCTCAATTTGGCCCAAAGATCGTAATCAAGTGGACGCTTATTTTACAGACAGCCAGAGGTCCCCTCTATCCAAAAACAGTAACCTAGAATATAAGGGACTTAGGCATGTTTCGCCTCTTTGTGTAAGTTTACACAAAATTGGTATTCAAAAATGTCTCAATCTGAGGCAAATATCGTATCAAGTGGACATATATTTTTAAAGGTAGCCGGCGATCTCCTCTATCTAAAATAATAACTTTAATAAGTTATATAATAAGTTCACACAAAATTTTAAATTTAACAATTTAACAATATGGGCGTAATGGACATACTTCATTAAGGGTACTGGGCGACCCCCTCTATCTAGAAAATATTCCAACTATCCAAAATCTACAATATAGGTCTTTTAAGACAGACGTGTTGCGTCTCTATAGGTATGTAAGTTCGTATTAAAATTTCTCAGTCTGGCCCTAAGATCGTATACCTATGAAGTTGTTGTATTGCTTAAATAAAAAAAATCCTTGACTAGCCATAAAAATATGTGGCCATAAGAGTGCGATCTTTTGGCTAAATTTACAATTTTTTTAAAATTAAATTTCGTATAAATGGATGGGACGGAACACGCCTGTTCTAAGTTACCTATCGTCCAGATTTTTGGGAGTTGTTATATTTTTTGGTTATAAAGGGTATCTGACTATATATAAAAATGCTTGGGTATGATATTTGGGCCTGATTGTAAAGTTATTTAAACCGTAAACTGCTACATATATGGAAACTCACATATCCTGAGGGGCCGGATTAGATTTAATAGCTTAAATATTTTATCAATTTATCTGAAATTCAGGCTCCGCATAATAAGGTCACCGGAATTAAACTCGTAGAATTTCTATATTGAATTTCCGGCCTTTAATTCGCAGAACGGAGCTAAATTCTGTAATTTTACCAAGTTTAGTTCCAGTTTTGTTTAAAAAATTTGATAATGTCTGCTAAATTAAATTTTCACGCTCGGATAAAATTTTGCATGTGAGAAAATTTAGTACCAAAGTTAAATCTAGCTTGCAGTCGACAATTTCGGAGCAAAAATTAAATGCTGCGGCTATGCTATCTATAGAAACACTAATTTTACAAATAATTTCGCAAGATGATGTGATATCATTGAGGCAAAGCTATATTTTAATGTAGGGTGTTCTGATCGCAAAAATGGTTGCAATCCCGCAATCTTTCCTACAGACGCACCCCAAATTTTAAGCCGATATGACTTTGGGTTTTGTTTTGGAAAATATTGAAAGCAGATAAGTTTAATATTTTTTGCTACAATGGAAAAAAACGTGTTTCTTATATGCCCAGTCAACTATTATGCAAGCCTCAGAAAAATTAATATGGCGAGTATAGTAGATAAATTGTTAGTAGTAGTGGTAAAGATTTCTGATGACCCCGTATGGAATATTTCAGTATAGGACGACTGGTCATGAATAAAGTGTTCTTCCAAAACGGCAACGCAAAAGTTTACTTCAATGCACCGGTTCATTAAACATGACAATGATTTCATCCAATGTGACTTCTTCATATTTCCTAACATGAATAAATAATTCGGTGGAATAATTCTACATCGAACGAGGTCTAATTCGCAACATTCGGCAAATCGTATTTTTGGATTGCTTAAAAATATTGGAACATGGGGGTTAAGTGTACCAAACCAAAAAGGAGGAAAAATAAATCGTTTTTCATTCTATCATCTCGTTTTGAATTTAATTTTAAGTCTAGCAAATGCATACAGATACCTAGCTACAGTATCTCACAGTGGAAATAATGTAGCCAAAACTAAAAGTTAATCACACCTTAATCCGGTGACTGTGGTGGTATTTTTATTACTTTGTGACAATTTTACAGAAACCATTCTTAGACGATATAAGGTAAATGTTTCGGATCGTTATCCTGTTAAAATTGAAGACATCCTTTAAATCCAATTTTTTCAGCGTTTAAAGTCAAGCTTTTCTTGAGAAGGTTTAAATACATTAATCGGTTCATATTTCCACTTATAAAATGTAGGGTAGCCATCCCAGAAACTGACATAGAGTCCCACCTCGTTACTGCTATTTATGATTACCTCCATGTTGATAATCAAGTCCGCTTATTAATTTCATAATTTGGTTTTAGCCACACTGTAACACTTTTGTTGGAGATTCGCCGCAAAAATGTTAAGTTTACTAAAAAAATTAAATGTTTAATCTTAAATATCAGATAAACTCAATTGGATAACCTACAAAATTTCAAATAATGAACAATAATATAATTCCGACTAAAAGCGTAACTCAATGCCTTCTAAAATTCGATTAATCTCCAGTTATCTGGAAATTGATAAAATAAACTTTGAAAAATCTTTAAAATATCGAAAAATATCGATTACTAAAGTGGGTATTAAACTCAAATAAATTTCAATATATTAGTGAGAATAACATATGAAATTCGGATAAACCGATAAAATATTTAAACTGCGAAATCCGGGGCCGTCACAATAGGTGTGTTCCACCCTACGTAATTTCTTATGAAGTTTGATTTTAAGAAATTTGTCAATTTTTCTCAAAAATCGTACTCAAAAAATACAATAACTTTCCAATCAAGAAGGTAACTGACGTAGAACCAGTGTATTCCGTAAGTTATTACCAAATTTAATTTATTTTGTACACAGATTTTTATGGGTAGTCAGAAATCCCGTCTAACCAAAAAATATTATAACTGTACAAAAAATAGCATCCTTCCTAATCCATAAAAAATACAACTTTCCAAAATCTAGAAGATAAGTAACTTAAGGCAGGTGTTTTCTGTCACCATCATGTAAGTTCTTAGGAAATTTGATTTTAAAAATTTTCCAAATCCAGCCGAAATACCGCAGCCAAGTGCAAACATCTGTACAGAATCTATAGAAAAACGTGTCCCGACCCTATCCCTACTTATAAGTACATACATATGGAATTTGTAAACAATTTGTTTTTTCAATATGGCTCAAAGAAAAATATTCATGGTTTTGGGCAGTTGTTTTATTTTATGGTTAGCAAAAGGCATCAGTACTTGGGTACGAATTTTGGGGCGAATTTATAGATTTTTTTATATCAATTTCCGATGAACTTACATAGGTATGGTATATAGGAATGGAAATGTCTGTCTTAAGTCACTTACTTATCTTATCAATTTTGTTCTGGGCAAATTTAAGTTATACTGTAACCAATACCTAGAACACTTGCTGCCTAATAATTTGTTTCAATTTATTTGAAGTTATTTACAATTTTCTTTTTAATTTAATGATATTCGAATGATCGAGAAAACAGTTATTCAAAATTAAAAGTAAAAATTTGACAATTATTCTTAAACTTCGTTGGAGCTTATATGTACATATAAATTAAAATAACAAAAATAACAAATTATGTAATATGAAAATAGTTGGAGACTTGGGGTTCGAACCCAAGAGTTTTCTCACATATAGCCAGTACGAGAATACAGTTCAGCAGTGCCAAACGATTACCAAATATACAAAGTTTTTCCGGATTTTCAAAAATAAAAGTTTTGGTATATGTGCCTGGAGCCCGTGAATTTTGGAGGCGTGTGATACTGGAATGAAATTTTTCTAGATTCCCTCAATATTTTGGAATAGCTCGTCCGAAATCCTGGAACTTTTAGTGTTTAGGATCGTTATCCTATTGAATGATAAATTAAAGTGACATGTTTTCGAAGCAATAAGGCTCTATCGCATTTCTCAAGAGTAAAATTATGGTGGTCCCATATTGGTCCCTCATATTTATTTCCTGATTTAAAATGCTTAAAATACAAATGGTGATAATTTGCAGAAGAAATAACAAAATAAAATATTATAAAATTAATAAGACAACTCCAGAAACAGAAGAAACGTGCCATAATATTCATAAATAAAATCTCCCACGTTGGGTATCAATTCGTAGCCGGTTTAAAATTGACCATTATTAAGTCGCATTTAGATGGTGGACTGGTTTGGACTTCCAGGCTTTTCAAGGATCAAGGAGTGTTATTTGCTTAGTGCCTCGAGATGGCCCTCTCTATAGCAAAATATTACTTCCTATACCAAGCCTATACTTATTACTTCCTATACCAAGCGCCGTCCGGTTTAATATAGCCTTACCACATGAATCTGTAGATTCTCGCTGTGGAAGACCTTCTGTTCAACATAAAACCACTATAATTGATGGCTACAACTGAAACTAAATATCCGCGACCTACTTTTGAAGAAAATGACCTCAGGCTACCTCTAGATATTTTGGGGGTAGAAGAAAAAAGAGTTCGCTTAAGCTGAGTTGGAAGGAAACGCCAGACTCATTAAACCGATCAGCCTTCTCCATCGAAAGCGCTTTAGAGTGGTGCGAGATCAAAATCAATGATATAGAACTATCAGCCAATAAATAAGCGGAACCGATCCGACAACTGCACTCCTAGTAGTACTGTGAAAAAATTAAAGAAAGGATCTTACTCAGCTAACTTAAAATTGTCCAACGTAAAAGGATGAGATTTTTTTTTTTGTTTAATGTGTCTCATATGAATTTATTTGAAGTCTGATATAATTTAGATTTATCTATTTTGTTTTTCGATTTAGCCACATTATTATCTGGTTTATACAATACAGTTATTCTTGTAATTTTACCAAAGCTATTACGGTTTGTTTTGTTACGTATTTGGCCATTAGTCAGAGTAATTACACTAAATTAAAAATACGCGAATTGAATACGTGAAAAATAGAACAAATTGCCTATATAGGTTTTGCACTCCAAATTCAACCTTTTACAAAACACAATCATCCTTTTCCAAATCAAATTCAACCGTAGACGATATAAAACAAACAGAATTTATTTAATTTAATATATTTACTGTATTTAGATTCTAGATACAAAATAACAAGTTAATATAATAAAATAAATAAACCTTTACTATAATAGGGGCATACAATTCAACTTAAAATTCACCCTATAATTATTATAAACTTCATCTTAGATGTCATCCTAAAATTTACTATAGAATTCATCCCAGATTGATCTAAATTCAACTTAAAATTCATTCATAAATTTACCATATAATGTTTTCCTAATTAAAAATTCAACTTAAAACGCACCTTAAACTTCACCGTACACCCAAACCTTAAAGTTCATCCTAAAATTCACCCCAAAATCAATCCAAATTTTCCATCAAATTCATCATAAATTTACCCCAAATTTTTTTAAAATTCTTCCTAAAATTACGACAAATTAATTCTAAAGTTCACTCTTAAATTCAACCTACAAGTCACTTTAAAATTAGGCCTAAAATTTTACTTGAAATTCACTCTAAAATATACCCTTTAATTTAACCTACCCTAGAAACAACCCTAAAATTCACTGAAAACCCCTCTCTAAAACTAACGCTGAACTTCACTCTTAACTTCACCCTAAATATCAGAAATTTAGAAAGCGAAAACCTTCTAAGTAGTTAAGACATTTAATACTAAATATAATACATTTGATTTAAGATTTTGGAAATTTAGAAAATTAATAATTATGGAAATTTAAATAATTTAGAAATTTAAAAATATAGAGTATTATTTAGAATTTTTGGTTTTAGCAACATGCACATAGGTTTTGCACTCAAAATTCAACCTTTTACAAATAAAGCTCATCAATTTGCAAACAAAATTCATCTTTATCCAAAACATATTCACTCTTTCCAAATCAAATTCAAACTGCCTAATTCAAATACATCATTTATGAAAATATCACATTTAAATTATAAACACCGGATTGAAGTCCTATGACTGGTTTTGAGATTCTTTGTGACCAATATTTTTGAGATTATTTCGAAATTATTGAAAATTTTCAAATTAATCTAGGTTTGGTATTTGTCTGCGGCGTAAAAATTGCTTTTCTCAATTCAATAATGAACCAGCAAAAAAACAATTATGTTTGTACCGGTAGGCAGTAGAGGAAATAAACTTTGCTTGCACCCCGTTTTTCCTTAACCCGCGACTGAATGAGGGAGTTCATAACAGATTTTCGTGAAATGAGTAGCTGTTGGTTTTTAAATTTTTTCTTTTATACTAAAGATTCATATATGTTACTAAAATTTAACATTCTAAATAATACTCTATATTTTTTTATTTCTAAATTATTTAAATTTCCATATTCCAAAAAATTTACAATTTAAATATTTGTTAATTTTCTAAATTTCCAAAATCTACACATTTCGTATTAAATGTCTAAATAAACTAATTCTTAATACAATTAAATATCAAGATTCTTAGATTTAACGAATTTCTAAGTTTATACTAACTAGATTTAGATCTTTAAACTTCCATTTTTACCTTCCCAAATTCGCAAAACTTTTATTAAATTCTAATATCCCCACAATTCAAAACTTCAAAATTTTCCTAAATTTCCTAATTTCTTTTCTTTCCAAACTATGTCACAAAATTCGTTAATTTCTAAAATCAATAATTCCAAATTTTAAATAAATTTCAATTTAACGATTTTATAAAATTTGTAAAATCTTAAATTAACTTTTTCACAATTAAAATTTCTAAACTCCAAAATTCTTAAATTGATAAAATTGTTTTAGGGTTAATTTTAGAGTGACTTGTAGGTTGAATTTAAGAGTGAATTTTAGAATTAATTTGTCGTAATTTTAGGAGGTAGCTCTTTTGGTGTAAAATGATGATGAATTTGATGGAAAATTTGGATTGATTTTGGGGTGAATTTTAGGATGAACTTTAAGGTTTGGTTGTACGGTGAAGTTTAAGGTGCCTTTTAAGGTGAATTTTTAGTTTGGAAGACATTATATGGTAAATTTGGGAATGAATTTTATTATTGAATTTAGATCAATTTGGGATGAATTCTACAGTGAATTTTGGGATGACATCTAACGTGAAGTTTATAAAAATTATAGGGCGAATTTTAAGGTGAATTTTATGCCCCTATTATAGTACAGGTTTATTTATTTTATTATGTTAACTTTTTATTTTGTATCTATAATTTAAATAATGTAAATTTATTATATTAAATAAACTCTGTTAGTTTTACATCGTCTACGGTTGAATTTGATTTGGAAAGGATGAATATGTTTTGGATAAAAGTGAATTTGATTTGAATAAAGATGAATTTGATTTGCAAAAGAGTGAATATGTTTTGGATACAGTTTAATTTCATTTGCAAATTGATGAATCTGATTTGTAAAAGGTTAAATTTGGAGAGTAAAACCTATAGAACAACATGTACGATTAAAGAGAATTTTTACCAAATCAATTTACCCAAGAATTGGCCCACAGGCTAACTGTGTGCATTTTTAAACTGCCCATTATTTGATTAAATTGATTTGATTTAATTTCACTGTACTGATTAAATTAATTAAAATTGTGACATTGTCCAATTAATAAATCGATAAATAAGATTAACGTAAATTTAAATTCACTTCAAACAGTAGATTTTTAAAATAATGTCTTCGCTAAATATACGTATGATGAACATACAAACTTAATTTTTTAATTTTAATTTTAATTAATTGAAGTCTGATTGTGATTATTTGTATACGTAGATAAAATTGATCGTTCGCAAATAATTTTGCACTTTGGTTGCTTGTCAATTTCCTCACTGACATATTTCATCTGTAAGTCATGAGATCCGCCTTTCTTACTTACGAAGGTACACCAACAATACTCCGTAGAAAGTTATTGTGGAACGTCTGAATTGTTTTGACGTTTGTCTTCTTAGTATAACCCCACAGCTGGATACCATACGTCCATGTAAGTTTCAGAATTTACCGATGAAGGTTTATTGTGTATTGTTAACACTGAGTTTCACCCAATAAGCCTTCTGAATTTAATGTTAAGTTCTTCCTTTTACTCTTTGACGTATTCTTTCCGCACTTCAAATTAGTGTCAAATAATTTTTATTGATATCCAGTTTATCTAGAAACCTCCTTTATCTAGAAACTTCAACATAATCTCCAATTGACGTGATGGCTGTATCATCAGTGACTGTTGTAATAGTTCCTTCTCTTTGTGTCGGTAGGTCTCTTGTATACAGTATATACAAAACTGGTTCCAAAACGCTGCCTTGTGGTATTCTCGCTGCGATTTTTTCAAGGCGGAATGTTCCTCATTATACTTTACTCGAAACTGACTGTGGTAAGTTCCTCTGTAATTTGTAGTCCAATGACTTGTGCCATACTCTATCAAATGCTTGAGCCACATTTAAAAAAAAAAATACTTGAACATATTTTTTTACTTTCCAGCGCGACTTCAATATTGTTTGTGATTCTGTGAACTTATTCAATAGTATAGTGGAATGCTTTCTCGGAATCCAAATTGATATGATGGAATGAGATTTCTGTAATGAGAAAATGGCCTATAAGGTCCTTTTGTCATTAGGGGATTTGCCTATGGTTTTGTTATCATTATTACTTCCGCAACTTTCTATAGATGTGGAACATATTTTAACCGGGATAGTATTTTAATAGTACTTTTAGTATTTTTTTCCATATAGCTTTATCAGGTGAGGATTTGATGATTTACCCTGTGCTTTTCTAGGATTTGGATTAAATTTTATTTCTTATTTTAACTCAAGTGGATTCGTAGGCTCTATAGTTAACTCATCAATCTTATAAAATGGTGTGATATTTTCATCAGCAGTTGGCCTGGGAAGACGTTGGCAGATTACTACGGGTCTTGGTTTTATCTCGAAAGAAACGCTCAAAATGTATGTCTCCATACCAGAATTTAAAGAAATCGAAGTGAAATGGTTCTTAACATGTTGTTCATTCCATTTCACTTCGATTTCTGTACGAAATGGTTCTTTAATATATTATTGAAGTACGCTATCGAGTTACCTGCATCTGAAGTAAAATGTAACTGATCTGTAATTTCAATTTGAAGATTATTTTTTATGGTACAGTACTTTAATTGTGGCAAATTAAGTACTGTATGCTAAAGGAACGAGGAAAAATTTGTAACCAACTCTAATGGCCTTTCCAAAAATTTCCCTTCTTTATAAATAAGCAAGCATCCTGAAACTTTTATGTAAGCCTAACACCTTAAGGTGCTCGGAACCGAAACTTTGCCTAGGTTCTGGATTTGTCTTAATCCGCCACTGTTTGTATGGGGTGCCATTGACCCGGGTCGAATTTGTATGGGAGGCCACCTCTATAGAGTTAAAAAAGAGCCCGTTTGCAAAGTTTCCCATCGATTGTTTTAACGGTGTAATATTGCATAAGATAAAACAGACTATTAGAAAACTTTCATTAAACACTTCACTCGATTAGAAGACTGTAAAAGTTAATGTAATTCATTGAAAGTGAAATACTCAATAAATACAAATAGGTAATACTGTTGAGACATTCGGCCTTATATTAAATGATTAATTTATTTGGTTAAAGCGATTTGCTTAAACGAATGTTGCTTATAGGAAACAAAACATTCATTGTAAACTCAGTGTCACATAACACAGTCTACATTGACGTAGTAATTTAATAAAAAAAATAAGGGTATATACGATCCCTTGAACGACACTTTTCCCACAAAGCGTCCATTATAGATCACGAAACCAACCATTTACATTTTATAAAGATCTCAGTTAAAAAATGTCACAGGATTTTTTTAAATTTGGAGATCCCTTTTGACACTCACAAATAATGTTTGATTATTAGAACATAGACCTGTTCAACAGCAATGAAACTCGAATTCGCCACTTTCAATCTTCGACCTTCAGCAAGTATACATCTCTAGTATTTTGTTAAAAAACCTTAAAAATTTAAATTACTCCATTCAAAGAGCATCCACAAACTATTTTTCTGAAAATTAGTGCCGTTTGTTCAAATCACAACATTATGTAAGCTATTTGAAACTTGGCTGGTACCATTATTTACTCAGTGTTTCAATCTGGACAGATAGTTACTGTGTGCCATTCGAGCGGATAAAAGTGGGTTCACAGTTGCCTTCGTTCATTCGTTCGGAAATTTTTTTTAATCAATCATATTCCTTGAAAATAACTTTATTTTTGTAAAAATAATAAAAATTTATAGCTGACGGACGTGACATTTTTCAAAACGATGTTTTGGAGTCTTTATCAAAATTTGTCAAAACATAATACTTACCCAATATAAACTTCGTTATAGTGGGAAAAGTTTAAAAATTACCAATTTAGTCGCATCCACACAAAAAAAAACACGAGCCATCATTATTATACCATATATCGAATAAAAATTAACAACATCCCATTAATTTAATTTAGATCATCACTTTAAATTAATCCTACATGATTCAGTTACAAGAAAAAGTCGTATGACACGGATTAACAATAACAACATACCATATATAATTATATATAGAGCGGTGGCGAGGAGAGAACGGTGTGCAAGATATAATTTGTGTTCGTTAAGTATTCAATTATTTCTCCAAAGTCGAGCAGGTGTGAAGTAATTATTAAGATAATTTTCACATTTTTTTTTCTTTTCTTCATAATCTCGCGCGTTTTAAACATATTGTATATTATTATGAGATGCTTGTTACTTTTTTTTTCATACACAAATAATTAATTTCTCATGAAATTCTATCAAAAAAAAAAAAATGAAAAAGTTACATATATAGCAGCATCTTATTTGTTTACGTAAAGCACAAAATAAAGATGGAAGAAGACGACGACGACATTTTTTTTTTGTATTTTTGTGTTTAAAAGTTACGAGATAATTCCTTGGCCGGATTTCCAATGAAATGACGAATGAGAATTTTTTTTTTTATGTCGCATGTAAAAACAAAAAATTATCATTACTCGTCGCTATTGTTGTTGTTGGTTGTTTCTGTTATTCTCCTGTGTTTTTATCTTATAAGAGTGCAAACATCTTTTTATCGTCTTTTTATAATTTTTTTTTTGTAGTTGTTATGACTTTAATGTGCGTCTGTAAAACTTAAAAAAATATTTTTTATTTTATTTACATATCGATATGACATTACGTGCGGTTATATATATGTATCTGTGTGTGTAATGGATGTGATTTTTGAAACACACAATAAGTTTTTAGGTTTTGTAAATTTATGGAAATTTTATTTTTGATGTGCGCGATGTGAAATTCTTGTACATTTTTTTTTTAGCTATAGGAAGTTCAACATAAAACCAACAAAATTATACAAAAAAAAAAAGAAAAAAGTTTGAGGAGTGCCTGTTTGAGTTGTGTATTCCATTACCTATTTTATCATATGAGGTTAATTTAATATATGTGAGTGGGTTTGTTTATAATAGCACACCTGAGATTTTTTTTGCATTATACGCCGCACGAAAATAAAATGAGCCAATATCTAAAATTTGATGTTCCGGGCTAGAGCTTTGAGACTAATTATGTTGCTTATTTCTAAATCTAACTTAAAACATTTTTAGATACGATATGCATACATGAAACCTTAAGTTGAAAGCCTGAATTATAAAGAGACTGGCCCACACTATGGTTATTGGACGATAACCCGCTCTATACCTAGGTTAGTATGGAACGTTCAGGGTGAAAGTTTTTTTAAAAGGAGAAACGGGCATGTGTCATGCTAACCAGTACCAGAATAACGCCCGGTTATACCTGTTCGCTGGTATAATTTTTGGCCAAAATGTTTAAAAAATTAAATGGTTGATCTGTTTTCTTCCGATCTCGAGATACGTCAACAGTTTTTCCCCCTTAGAATTCCTTTTAACTTGGTTTACTACCAAAACTATGACTTGCCTTCATTTTCTTATTTATATTAAAATCTTACTCTTTCTTTTGAGCGAAATTTGAACCAAATTAGTTTTTAATTTCCACTCATGATACTGTTATTTAAAATTTCACTCCAAACATTTCATCAATATTGTTCCAAAATTTGAATTTCACTCAATTTAATTTAAAACTTGACTCGAAGTTTCGTTGCGGCTTCAATTTATTTCGAAACAACTTTTTGGTGAAATTTGACTAAACTTTTACTGTTATTTCAAATTTCACTCAAAAGGGCGTTTCATTAATGTTCTGAGGGAATTCAAATTTCACTCAATTTAATTTAAAATCTGAACTTTAATTTTTGTCACTTTCAAATTATTCTGAAACAATTTTCATTTTCTAATCACTTCTATTCAAATTTCACTCAAACAATAATATTGTTTTTAATTCGGGTAATATTGTCGAAAAACACAAAATATGGAATAAATATTAAGGAAATAATAATCCAACCGATATTTGAATAGTCACGGTTTTGGATTCAGTTCCCACAAATAAAAAAATAGCCGGGAACTGAATCTAAAACAGCAACCAACAAAATATTGGTTGAGATACTGTTGGACATAAGTGTAAATTTTGTAACTTTTGAATGTTATTGTTTGAGTGAAATTTGAATAGAAGCGACTAGAAAATGAAAATTTTATCTGATTGTGTAATTTCAAAGTGACAAAAGTTAAAGGTTACTTTTTAAATTAAACTGAGTGAAATTTAAATTTTCATTGAACATTAATTAATTTTTTTTAGTGTTTTTCAATGAAAATAAAAATTTTCTATGGAATCTGTAGTAATAACCAGGCGACTTGAACGTAAATTGGCACAATATTTGCAAATGTCAAAATTTATTATTAGTCGTGCCGGCCATGGCAATCGGAACGTGGCAGCAGAGTATACATTTTTGGGCCAGAATTTTTTTTTGGTGTTTTTCAATGAAAATAAAATTTTTCTATGGAATCTGTAGTAATCATACGATTTAAACGTAAATTGGCACAATATTTGCAAATGTCAAAATTTATTATTAGTCGTGTCGGCCATGACAATCGAGACGTGGCAGCAGAGTTTACATTTTTGGACCAGAATTTTTTTTAGTGTTTTTCAATGAAAATAAAATTTTTCTATGGAATCTGTAGTAATAACCAGGCGACTTGAACGTAAATTGGCGCAATATTTGCAAATGTCAAAATTTATTATTAGTCGTGTCGGCCATGACAATCGAGACGTGGCAGCAGAGTTTACATTTTTGGACCAGAATTTTTTTTGGTGTTTTTCAATGAAAATAAAATTTTTCTATGGAATCTGTAGTAATAACCAGGCGACTTGAACGCAAATTGGCGCAATATTTGCAAATGTCAAAATTTATTATTAGTCGTGTCGGCCATGGCAATCGGAACGTGGCAGCAGAGTATACATTTTTGGGCCAGAATTTTTTTTTGGTGTTTTTCAATGAAAATAAAATTTTTCTATGGAATCTGTAGTAATAACCAGGCGGCTTGAACGTAAATTGGCACAATGTTTGCAAATGTCAATATGTTTATTAGTTGTGTCGGCCATGGCAATCGAAACGTGGCAGCAGGTTTACATTTTTGGGCCAGAATTTTTTTTAGTGTTTTCAATGAAAATAAAATTTTTCTATGTAATCTGTATTAATAACCAGGCGACTTGAACGTAAATTGGCACAATATTTGCTAATGTCAAAATTTATTATTAGTCGTGCCGGCCATGGCAATCGGAACGTGGCAGCAGAGTTTACATTTTTGGGCCAGAATTTTTTTTTTGGTGTTTTTCAATGAAAATAAAATTTTCTATGGAATCTGTAGTAATAACCAGGCGACTTGAACGTAAATTGGCACAATATTTGCAAATGTCAAAATTTATTATTAGTTGTGCCGGCCATGGCAATCGGAATGTGGCAGCAGAGTTTACATTTTTGGGCCAGAATTTTTTTTTTGGTGTTTTTCAATGAAAATAAAATTTTTCTATGGAATCTGTAGTAATAACCATACGATTTAAACGTAAATTGGCACAATATTTGCAAATGCCAAAATTTATTATTAGTCGTGTCGGCCATGACAATCGGAATGTGGCAGCAGGTTTACATTTTTGGACCAGAATTTTTTTTTTGGTGTTTTTCAATGAAAATAAAAATTTTCTATGGAATCTGTAGTAATAACCAGGCGACTTGAACGTAAATTGGCACAATATTTGCAAATGTCAAAATTTATTATTAGTTGTGCCGGCCATGGCAATCGGAACGTGGCAGCAGAGTTTACATTTTTGGGCCAGAATTTTTTTTTTGGTGTTTTTCAATGAAAATAAAATTTTTCTATGGAATCTGTAGTAATAACCATACGATTTAAACGTAAATTGGCACAATATTTGCAAATGTCAAAATTTATTATTAGTCGTGCCGGCCATGGCAATCGGAACGTGGCAGCATAGTTAACATTTTTGGGGCAGAATTTTTTTTTTGGTGTTTTTCAATGAAAATAAAAATTTTCTATGGAATCTGTAGTAATAACCAGGCGACTTGAACGTAAATTGGCACAATATTTGCAAATGTCAAAATTTATTATTAGTCGTGTCGGTCATGACAATCGGAATGTGGCAGCAGGTTTACATTTTTGGGCCAGAATTTTTTTTTTGGTGTTTTTCAATGAAAATAAAAATTTTCTATGGAATCTGTAGTAATAACCAGGCGACTTGAACGTAAATTGGCACAATATTTGCAAATGTCAAAATTTATTATTAGTCGTGCCGGCCATGGCAATCGGATCGTGGTAGCAGAGTGATTATTTTTGGGCCAGAATTTTTTTTTTGGTGTTTTTCAATGGAAATAAAATTTTTCTATGGAATCTGTAGTAATAACCAGGCGACTTGAACGTAAATTGGCACAATATTTGCAAATGTCAAAATTTATTATTAGTCGTGCCGGCCATTGCAATCGGAACGTGGCAGCAGAGTTTACATTTTTGGGCCAGAATTTTTTTTTTGGTGTTTTTCAATGAAAATAAAAATTTTCTATGGAATCTGTAGTAATAATCAGGCGACTTGAACGTAAATTGGCACAATATTTGCAAATGTCAAAATTTATTATTAGTCGTGCCGGCCATGGCAATCGGAACGTGGCAGCAGGTTTACATTTTTGGGCCAGAATTTTTTTTTTGGTGTTTTTCAATGAAAATAAAAATTTTCTATGGAATCTGTAGTAATAACCAGGCGACTTGAACGTAAATTGGCACAATATTTGCAAATGTCAAAATTTATTATTAGTCGTGCCGGCCATGGCAATCGGAACGTGGCAGCAGAGTTTACATTTTTGGGCCAGAATTTTTTTTTTGGTGTTTTTCAATGAAAATAAAAATTTTCTATGGAATCTGTAGTAATAACCAGGCGACTTGAACGTAAATTGGCACAATATTTGCAAATGTCAAAATTTATTATTAGTTGTGCCGGCCATGGCAATCGGAACGTGGCAGCAGAGTTTACATTTTTGGGCCAGAATTTTTTTTTTGGTGTTTTTCAATGAAAATAAAATTTTTCTATGGAATCTGTAGTAATAACCATACGATTTAAACGTAAATTGGCACAATATTTGCAAATGCCAAAATTTATTATTAGTCGTGTCGGCCATGACAATCGGAATGTGGCAGCAGGTTTACATTTTTGGACCAGAATTTTTTTTTTGGTGTTTTTCAATGAAAATAAAAATTTTCTATGGAATCTGTAGTAATAACCAGGCGACTTGAACGTAAATTGGCACAATATTTGCAAATGTCAAAATTTATTATTAGTCGTGCCGGCCATGGCAATCGGATCGTGGTAGCAGTGTGATTATTTTTGGGCCAGAATTTTTTTTTTGGTGTTTTTCAATGGAAATAAAATTTTTCTATGGAATCTGTAGTAATAACCAGGCGACTTGAACGTAAATTGGCACAATATTTGCAAATGTCAAAATTTATTATTAGTCATGCCGGCCATGGCAATCGGAACGTGGCAGCAGAGTGATTATTTTTGGGCCAGAATTTTTTTTTTGGTGTTTTTCAATTTAAATAAAATTTTTCTATGGAATCTGTAGTAATAACCAGGCGACTTGAACGTAAATTGGCACAATATTTGCAAATGTCAAAATTTATTATTAGTCGTGTCGGCCATGACAATCGGAATGTGGCAGCAAGTTTACATTTTTGGGCCAACATTTTTTTTTTGGTGTTTTTCAATGAAAATAAAATTTTTCTATGGAATCTGTAGTAATAACCAGGCGACTTGAACGTAAATTGGCACAATATTTGCAAATGTCAAAATTTATTATTAGTCGTGCCGGCCATGGCAATCGGATCGTGGTAGCAGTGTGATTATTTTTGGGCCAGAATTTTTTTTTTGGTGTTTTTCAATGGAAATAAAATTTTTCTATGGAATCTGTAGTAATAACCAGGCGACTTGAACGTAAATTGGCACAATATTTGCAAATGTCAAAATTTATTATTAGTCATGCCGGCCATGGCAATCGGAACGTGGCAGCAGAGTGATTATTTTTGGGCCAGAATTTTTTTTTGGTGTTTTTCAATTTAAATAAAATTTTTCTATGGAATCTGTAGTAATAACCAGGCGACTTGAACGTAAATTGGCACAATATTTGCAAATGTCAAAATTTATTATTAGTCGTGCCGGCCATGACAATGGGAATGTGGCAGCAGAGTAATTAGTTCTGGGCCAGAATTTTTTTTTTGGTGTTTTTCAATGAAAATAAAATTTTTCTATGGAATCTGTAGTAATAACCATACGATTTAAACGTAAATTGGCACAATATTTGCAAATGCCAAAATTTATTATTAGTCGTGCCGGCCATGACAATCGGAATGTGGCAGCAGGTTTACATTTTTGGACCAGAATTTTTTTTTTGGTGTTTTTCAATGAAAATAAAAATTTTCTATGGAATCTGTAGTAATAACCAGCCAGGCGACTTGAACGTAAATTGGCACAATATTTGCAAATGTCAAAATTTATTATTAGTCGTGTCGGTCATGACAATCGGAATGTGGCAGCAGGTTTACATTTTTGGGGCAGAATTTTTTTTTTGGTGTTTTTCAATGAAAATAAAAATTTTCTATGGAATCTGTAGTAATAACCAAGCGACTTGAACGTAAATTGGCACAATATTTGCAAATGTCAAAATTTATTATTAGTCGTGCCGGCCATGGCAATCGGATCGTGGTAGCAGTGTGATTATTTTTGGGCCAGAATTTTTTTTTTGGTGTTTTTCAATGGAAATAAAATTTTTCTATGGAATCTGTAGTAATAACCAGGCGACTTGAACGTAAATTGGCACAATATTTGCAAATGTCAAAATTTATTATTAGTCGTGCCGGCCATGGCAATCGGAACGTGGCAGCAGAGTGATTATTTTTGGGCCAGAATTTTTTTTTTGGTGTTTTTCAATGGAAATAAAATTTTTCTATGGAATCTGTAGTAATAACCAGGCGACTTGAACGTAAATTGGCACAATATTTGCAAATGTCAAAATTTATTATTAGTCGTGTCGGCCATGACAATCGGAATGTGGCAGCAGGTTTACATTTTTGGGCCAGAATTTTTTTTTGGTGTTTTTCAATGAAAATAGAAATTTTCTATGGAATCTGTAGTAATAACCAGGCGACTTGAACGTAAATTGGCACAATATTTGCAAATGTCAAAATTTATTATTAGTCGTGCCGGCCATGGCAATCAGAACGTGGCAGCAGAGTTTACATTTTTGGGCCAGAATTTTTTTTAGTGTTTTTCAATGAAAATAAAAATTTTCTGTGGAATCTATAGTAATAACCAGGCGACTTGAACAGAAATTGGCACAATATTTGCAAATGTCAAAATTTATTATTAGTTGCTATGGCCATGGCAATCGAAACTTGGCAGCAGAGTATACATTTTTGGGCCAGAATTTTTTTTAGTGTTGTTGAATGAAAATAAAATGTTTCTATGGAATCTGTAGTAATCATACGATTTAAACGTAAATTGGCACAATATTTGCAAATGTCAAAATTTATTATTAGTCGTGTCGGCCATGACAATCGAGACGTGGCAGCAGAGTTTACATTTTTGGACCAGAATTTTTTTTAGTGTTTTTCAATGAAAATAAAATTTTTCTATGGAATCTGTAGTAATAACCAGGCGACTTGAAAGTAAATTGGCACAATATTTAAATGTCAAAATTTATTATTAGTCGTGTCGGCCATGG
This sequence comes from Tipula helvola, assembly GCA_963556165.1. Lineage (NCBI taxonomy): Eukaryota > Metazoa > Arthropoda > Insecta > Diptera > Tipulidae > Tipula > Tipula helvola. The sequence continues at coordinate 337,281,929 of OY744483.1, read as the reverse complement.
CAATCGGAACGTGGCAGCAGAGTATACATTTTTGGGCCAGAATTTATTTTTGGTGTTTTTCAATGAAAATAAAATTTTTCTATGGAATCTGTAGTAATAACCAGGCGACTTGAACGTAAATTGGCACAATATTTGCAAATGTCAAAATTTATTATTAGTCGTGCCGGCCATGGCAATCGGATCGTGGCAGCAGAGTGATTATTTTTGGGCCAGAATTTTTTTTTTGGTGTTTTTCAATGAAAATAAAATTTTTCTATGGAATCTGTAGTAATAACCAGGCGACTTGAACGTAAATTGGCACAATATTTGCAAATGTCAAAATTTATTATTAGTCGTGTCGGCCATGACAATCGGAATGTGGCAGCAAGTTTACATTTTTGGGCCAGAATTTTTTTTTTGGTGTTTTTCAATGAAAATAAAAATTTTCTATGGAATCTGTAGTAATAACCAGGCGACTTGAACGTAAATTGGCACAATATTTGCAAATGTCAAAATTTATTATTAGTCGTGTCGGCCATGACAATCGGAATGTGGCAGCAGGTTTACATTTTTGGGCCAGAATTTTTTTTTTTAGTGTTTTTCAATGAAAATAAAAATTTTCTATGGAATCTGTAGTAATAACCAGGCGACTTGAACGTAAATTGGCACAATATTTGCAAATGTCAAAATTTATTATTAGTCGTGCCGGCCATGGCAATCGGAACGTGGCAGCAGAGTTTACATTTTTGGGCCAGAATTTTTTTTTTGGTGTTTTTCAATGAAAATAAAAATTTTCTATGGAATCTGTAGTAATAACCAGGCGACTTGAACGTAAATTGGCACAATATTTGCAAATGTCAAAATTTATTATTAGTCGTGCCGGCCATTTCAATCGGAACGTGGCAGCATAGTTTACATTTTTGGGGCAGAATTTTTTTTTTTGGTGTTTTTCAATGAAAATAAAAATTTTCTATGGAATCTGTAGTAATAACCAGGCGACTTGAACGTAAATTGGCACAATATTTGCAAATGTCAAAATTTATTATTAGTTGTGTCGGCCATGGCAATCGGAACGTGGCAGCAGAGTATACATTTTTGGGCCAGAATTTTTTTTTAGTGTTTTTCCATGAAAATAAATTTTTTCAATGGAATCTGTAGTCTTAACCAGACGATTTAATCTTGAATTGGCACAATATTTACAAATTTCAAAATTTATTATTAGTCGTGTCGGCCATGGCAATCGGAGCGTGGTAGCAGAGTTTACATTTTTGGGCCAGAATTTTTTTTTTTAGTGTTTTTCAATGAAAATAAAATTTTTCTATGGAATCTGTAGTAATAACCAGGCGGCTTGAACGTATATTGGCACAATATTTGCAAATGTCAAAATTTATTATTAGTTGTGTCGGCCATTGCAATCGGAACGTGGCAGCAGACCAGAATTTTTTTTTGGCGTTTTTCAATGAAAATAAAAATTTTCTATGGAATCTGTAGTAATAACCAGGCGACTTGAACGTAAATTGGCACAATATTTGCAAATGTCAAAATTTATTATTAGTCGTGTCGGCCATGGCAATCGGAACGTGGCAGCAGAGTTTACATTTTTGGGCCAGAATTTTTTTTTTGGTGTTTTTCAATGAAAATAAAATTTTTCTATGGAATCTGTAGTAATAACCAGGCGACTTGAACGTAAATTGGCACAATATTTGCAAATGTCAAAATTTATTATTAGTTGTGCCGGCCATTTCAATCGGAACGTGGCAGCATAGTTTACATTTTTGGGGCAGAATTTTTTTTTTGGTGTTTTTCAATGAAAATAAAAATTTTCTATGGAATCTGTAGTAATAACCAGGCGACTTGAACGTAAATTGGCACAATATTTGCAAATGTCAAAATTTATTATTAGTTGTGTCGGCCATTGCAATCGGAACGTGGCAGCAGAGTATACATTGTTGGCCCAGAATTTTTTTTTGGTCTTTTTCAATGAAAATAAAATTTTTCTATGGAATCTGTAGTAATAACCAGGCGACTTGAACGTAAATTGGCACAATATTTGCAAATGTCAAAATTTATTATTAGTCGCGTCGGCCATGGCAATCGGAACGTGGCAGCAGAGTTTACATTTTTGGGCCAGATTTTGTTTTTTGGTGTTTTTCAATGAAAATAAAATTTTTCTATGGAATCTGTAGTAATAACCAGGCGACTTGAACGTAAATTGGCACAATATTTGCAAATGTCAAAATTTATTATTAGTCGTGCCGGCCATGGCAATCGGAACGTGGCAGCAGAGTGATTATTTTTGGGCCAGAATTTTTTTTTTGGTGTTTTTCAATGGAAATAAAATTTTTCTATGGAATCTGTAGTAATAACCAGGCGACTTGAACGTAAATTGGCACAATATTTGCAAATGTCAAAATTTATTATTAGTCGTGTCGGCCATGACAATCGGAATGTGGCAGCAAGTTTACATTTTTGGGCCAGAATTTTTTTTTTGGTGTTTTTCAATGAAAATAAAAATTTTCTATGGAATCTGTAGTAATAACCAGGCGACTTGAACGTAAATTGGCACAATATTTGCAAATGTCAAAATTTATTATTAGTCGTGTCGGCCATGACAATCGGAATGTGGCAGCAGGTTTACATTTTTGGGCCAGAATTTTTTTTTTTAGTGTTTTTCAATGAAAATAAAAATTTTCTATGGAATCTGTAGTAATAACCAGGCGACTTGAACGTAAATTGGCACAATATTTGCAAATGTCAAAATTTATTATTAGTCGTGCCGGCCATGGCAATCGGAAAATGGCAGCAGAGTTTACATTTTTGGGCCAGAATTTTTTTTTTGGTGTTTTTCAATGAAAATAAAATTTTTCTATGGAATCTGTAGTAATAACCAGGCGACTTGAACGTAAATTGGCACAATATTTGCAAATGTCAAAATTTATTATTAGTTGTGCCGGCCATTTCAATCGGAACGTGGCAGCATAGTTTACATTTTTGGGGCAGAATTTTTTTTTTGGTGTTTTTCAATGAAAATAAAAATTTTCTATGGAATCTGTAGTAATAACCAGGCGACTTGAACGTAAATTGGCACAATATTTGCAAATGTCAAAATTTATTATTAGTTGTGTCGGCCATTGCAATCGGAACGTGGCAGCAGAGTATACATTGTTGGCCCAGAATTTTTTTTTGGTCTTTTTCAATGAAAATAAAATTTTTCTATGGAATCTGTAGTAATAACCAGGCGACTTGAACGTAAATTGGCACAATATTTGCAAATGTCAAAATTTATTATTAGTCGTGTCGGCCATGGCAATCGGAACGTGGCAGCAGAGTTTACATTGTTGGGCCAGATTTTGTTTTTTGGTGTTTTTCAATGAAAATAAAATTTTCTATGGAATCTGTAGTACTAACCAGGCGACTTGAACGTAAATTGGCACAATATTTGCAAATGTCAAAATTTATTATAAATCGTGTCGGCCATGGCAATCGGAACGTGGCAGCAGAGTATACGTTTTTTGGCCAGAATTTTTTTTTAGAGTTTTTCAATGAAAATACAATTTTTCTATGGAATCTGTATGGTAATATTCAGGCGACTGGAACAGAAATTGGCATAATATTTGCAAATGTCAAAATTTATTATTAGTCGTGCCGGCCATGGCAATCGGATCGTGGCAGCAGAGTATACATTTTTGGGCCAGAATTTTTTTTAGTGTTTTCAATGAAAATAAAATTTTTCTATGTAATCTGTATTAATAACCAGGCGACTTGAACGTAAATTGGCACAATATTTGCAAATGTCCAAATTTATTATTAGTTGTGTCGGCCATGGCAATCGAAACGTGGCAGCAGAGTGTACATTTTTGAGCTAGGATTTTGTTTAGTGTTTTTCAATGAAAATAAATTTTTTTTAAGGAATCTGTAGTAATAATCAGGCGATTTAAACGTAAATTGGCACAATATTTGCAAATGTCAAAATTTATTGTTAGTCGTGTCGGCAATGGCAATCGAAATGTAGCAGCAGAGTATACATTTTTGGGCCAGAATTTCTTTTTTATTTTTCTTCAATGAAAATAAAAATTTTCTATGGAATCTGTAGTAATAACCAGGCGACTTGAACGTAAATTGGCACAATATTTGCAAATGTCAAAATTTATTATTAGTTGTGTCGGCCATGGCAATCGGAACGTGGCAGCAGAGTATACATTTTTGGGCCAGAATTTTTTTTCAGTGTTTTTCAATGAAAATAAATTTTTTCAATGGAATCTGTAGTCTTAACCAGACGATTTAATCTTGAATTGGCACAATATTTACAAATTTCAAAATTTATTATTAGTCGTGTCGGCCATGGCAATCGGAACGTGGCAGCAGAGTTTACATTTTTGGGCCAGAATTTTTTTTTTGGTGTTTTTCAATGAAAATAAAATTTTTCTATGGAATCTGTAGTAATAACCAGGCGACTTAAACGTAAATTGGCACAATATTTGCAATTGTCAAAATTTATTATTAGTCGTGTCGGCCATGGCAATCGGAACGTGGCAGCAGAGTTTACATTTTTTGGGCAGAATTTTTTTTTTGGTGTTTTTCAATGAAAATAAAATTTTTCTATGGAATCTGTATTAATACCCAATCGACTTGAACGTAAATTGGTACAATATTTGCAAATGTCAAAATTTATTTTTAGTCGTGTCGGCCATTGCAATCGGATGTTTTTTTTGAACCCAGTACCTCCGGAGCTTAAAGCAAGCATGCTAACCACTGGAACTGAAACCAAAACCGGAACTAACAAAATAACGGTTGGGATATTATTGAACAAACATAAAGTCTAAATTTCGTAACTTTCGAGAATGTAATCAATGTTATTATTTGAGTGAAATTTGAAAATGACAATAGTCAAAAAGTTTGTTTTTAAATTAAACTGAGTAAAATTTGAGTTTTCTTTGAACAATAATGAAACACCATTTTGAGTTAAATTTGAAATAACAGTATTTTGAGTGGAAATTGAGAATTAATCAAATTAAAACCGGCTTTTTGCACCGATTTAGGAACTACTTCTCGTTCTGGTTTAATTCCGGGATGAAAGCTGTTAAAAACCGGATAAGAATTTAAAAAAAATATTTAGGATGTTTATAAATTTAGAGATCTACGTCGCTAGTATAGGTAAATTAATTCATTGCATTGATCTTGGCTTGAGTGTTCATTTTATACCAATATCCCAAAACATCGGTTAATGTTTTCGAATTGTATATGTTTATTTCATTTAACAAACTCTCTCCTCCTTTTCCAGCTGATATACTTCTAAATCGGACAAGATGTGCTTATTGTGTTGTGCTTAATGGTAATATCTTATATTTTTCCACCTGTACTTACTTAACCGCCGGCCTTTGATATGTTACGTTAAATTCACGTTTGGCATTATCTTCTCTTTATTCCTTTAATTTCTGTATGATGACCAGCTTTCTTTGAATTTTGACATTGCCAAACTCTTCCTTCCAGTAATCATAAGTAACCGAAAATTGTTTTGTCAATTTTCTTCTGATCCCTTGGTATGTCATCAGTTCTCCTACCTTATAATTTCCATTACCTTCGTTTTGCTACCAAAATTTTTTCTTGTCGAATGCTCACATTGCTTTGGTAATACATAGTAACCCTCACCTATTCTACACTTACTGGACTACTGAACGGTAATAAATTGTGGAATTCGTATTTTTCACATGTCACATAAATGTCAGAATCAAAATTGCAATACCTTTATTCAAATTATTCCAAAAATTTAGAATTTATAATATTGTCTTATCTCTGTACTATAATATGATTGATTGTTTTTACTGTCAAAAAATCCAACAACCAAAAATTGTATGAATGTACATTGAACTACATATGGCTATAATCTCATAACCAAATAAAGAGCTGGAAAATTACAAAAAAATAAATAAAAATAAAAATCAAAACAATACAAATTGAATCGAATATTTCTCGAGATAAGACGGATAATACTTTGTTCATACAAATCCGAAAACTATTTTATAGAACTTTAAATAGCGTTGTACCCTTATACATATGTATATAGAAAAAAAAAATTCCATGCCCTTTGATTTTACGATGAATTTTATTTTATTATATTTTGGGGATGGATTTTATTTTGATTTCATTACCCTCGACTCATCTCGAAACCTAGGTATGTAGAGATTCCCTGTTTTGTATTTTTTTTATATTTTTTATATAGATATCATCCCTCTCATTATTTTTATGCCGGATGGATTATACCATGTAATATATGTGCACAGATTCACGCCTGAGGTCAATCATTCGTGGGATGTTTGTTGATTTGTTGAAGAAAAAAAAATTTGTTTTCATTTTTTTTCTGGTATGTTAGCGAGATTTATCAAAATTTTTATTCCGATCTATTGTTTTGTATTCTGTACTCATTGTTTCTAGATGGTAAATTATACATAAGGGGTAAGGGGTACAAAATTTCTTACAAGCGTGGCGATATCTTTTAGAGTAACTCTTAAATTCACGATAATTAAAATGTTCGCCTTTTTGATTTTCGAGAGAATGGATTGTAATATAATCATATATTTGTCAACACTCCGATCGTGCCACTGTTTCATTTGGTTTATTGTTTTCGATTTAGGAACGTGTGAATCAAAATTTGTGTTACGGATTATCAGTACCTACATATAAATAAAATAAAAATATATAAACGAGATCAATTCGATTTAATGCGGTGCATGCGTTCAAATTATGCGACACGTATACAAAGAGTAATTGTTTACGACACATTGATAAATAACCATAATAATAGAAATGTCAAATTGTTCATTTAGCTGTCATTTAATGACAGAATTTTGTAATTTGTGTAAATTACTTTAAAACACTGAGATGTCCAAGGAAAATAAGGTCGTCATACAATTTTTAAAACCAAGGTTGAAATGTTAGGAAATCGAGACTGGTGAGTTAAATATTGGTTGAGGTTTTCAGAAAGCAGAATAGATCATGCAACTTTTATCGATCATCAATTCGGTATAATAAAAGAAAAATCGATATCATTGCTTTTTAGAACAAATCCACTAAAATTTAATTTAATCTCACTGATTTTAATTTTTATTTTTAGTGGAATTCCAATCAACCAAATAAATTTGAATTTACAATTTCCACTCAAAATGATATTACATCAATTTTCTTTCTCGTGAAAATCTAAATTTCACTCAATTCAACTTGAAACTTTAACTCTTTATCCTTCTTTGTCACTTTCAAATTAGTCTGACGAATTTCACTCAACTAAATTAATAACATTATTTTGAAGATCAAAACATCATAGATACAAATGTAGCGATGCCGTAAATATCGTTCAAATTTGGGCTTAATTTTTGGACAAATCATCAGCCCCATTAGATTAGCTAAGTTACACTCTAAATTGATTCAAATTTAATTTATTATAATTTAAACTAACTTTGGTTAGATAACGAGCCGCCTTTAGTTTCATAAAATTTAAAAAACAAAAAAACTAAAGCACGCCGTTTTAATTTAATTAATTTATTTATTTTGCAGAATACACTTCGATATGCTATCATTTATGCACTGGATGCGTCTATTACTTAATTTAGCACAATATATTCGTTTCCGTTAATTTTATTGAGGTTTCGCCGATAGGCATAATCCTCATCGAAGGATAAGTATTAATGTTTGGGGACAAAAAATTGAATTGATCCCGAATATTACGTTCCATTGAATTATTTTCTTAATCACTCCATCTTCCAGGACCATCTAGTCATGTGTCTCATAATTTGAGCCTTGTTTATTTCTTCTCAGTTGTGTAAAACAACAGTTGTATTAACTACAGCCCGCAATTTTATTCTACTTGCCAATATTCGACATTTATATAGTCGCCATTTAAGATTATTGTAGAGGATTAGGTAACACTGATGTATTCTAACCAGGATACGATATCATCTAATTTGGCATCAATGGAAAATTAATGTTTAAATGAATAAATCATATGGATGAATGACCAAAACTTAATATAGCGATTATGTTTTCTGTAAAAGATAATCTTTAACGCACCATGTGACTGATAAAGTTGTGCCCGTACAATTAAAAAATATGCACACACGTAAATCTACATGGCCATCTTAGAAAATTCTCGATATTACTCCTATGTATTGTGGAAAATTCTATTGCTCGTCAAATTCGGCAACATGATTTATCCAAAAATCTTCGCAAAAATTAGGAATACAATTACATAGTTAAAACACGCTGCTGCATTACTTGCCATAGTTATTGGCTTGTCTTCCGAATAATCAGCGATGTCAAACTACAAATTCCGGCTCCGCAAAATTTTTCTTGGGCCCCTAAAAATTCTTCTTGTACCTATGAATAAGACGACAGAAACTTTCAGTTAATTGTAGTTAATTAGTAAGTCCCATCTTTTTTAATTTAATTAATAGTATATCTGGATGTACCATATCAAATGCTTTACGAATATTTAGAAAAGGACAGGCACAAAACATTTTCTTATCGAAGCTTTTACTTAGAAGATCTGTCAAACTTAAACAACCTGCTGTAGTATTGGACTTAGCTGTGAATCCGAATTGGCACTCACTAATTATTTTGATTTTTCTCTAAAAAATAGTTTAATCTAAGTAGCAAGATCTTTTCAAATACTTTAGAGGTGGTAGATAAAATTGATATAGAGCGATAGTTCGATACATCCATTTCACTTCCAGACTTATGTATGCAATGTACCCTGCCTATTTTACAGATTTCTGGAAATATCCTCATTTCAAACATATCATTAACATATTTTACTAGCAATGGCGTTACAATATTCACAGTATACTGTAATAACTTAGTCAAAATGTCATCCATTCCAGGAGATGCATTTACATTTAAATCCAAAAGAACGCTATGCACTTCATGCTCGGTGGTATGTGTTGATTGGCAGGTAAACGTTTAGAAGTAACTAAATGTATAGTTTAAGTAATCAAAGTCACCTTGAGATGGTATTTGAAAAGAATCACTCATAATTGATACAATATTAGCAAATTAACTATAGTAAAGACGTTTATTATTTCGTCACAATTGGTAATCAAATTATCGATGTGCCTCAGAGCCCAATCTTTAGAAGATTTGTTAAAAATTGTTCCTTGAAGAAAACTCCAAAGTTGTTTGAGCTTATTTATGCCCTTACTATAGATCAGCGAATTCTGAGCCAGAAAAATCCAAAATCTGCAACTGGGCTCCGATTACGGTTCTTGATACCTCTAAAAATAGATTTCGGGATCAGTAATTGTTGTACCAACGCGCATTTAAATTGGTTGATTATTTCCATGCATATCATAAAAAATTCGATTTTCTTGAAAATCGCCTTACTATAGATCAGCGAATTCTGAGCCAGAAAAATCCAAAATCTGCAATTAGGCTCCGATTATGGTTTTTGATACCTCTAAAAATAGGTTTCGGGATCAGTAATTGTTGTACCAACGCGGATTTAAATTGGTTGATTATTTCCATGCATATCACAAAAAATTCGATTTTCTTGAAAATTGCCTTACTATAGATCAACGAATTCTGAGCCAGAAAAATCCAAAATCTGCAATTGGGCTCCGATTACGGTTTTTGATACCTCTAAAAATAGGTTTCGGAATCAGTAATTGTTGTACCAACACGCATTTAAATTGGTTGATTATTTCCATGCATATCACAAAAAATTCGATTTTCTTGAAAATCGCCTTACTATAGATCAGCAAATTCTGAGCCAGAAAAATCCAAAATCTGCAATTAGGCTTAGATTACGGTTCTTGATACCTCTAAAAATAGGTTTCGGGATCAGTAATTGTTGTACCAATGCGCAATTAAATTGGTTGATTATTTCCATGCATATCACCAAAAATTCGATTTTCTTGAAAATCGCCTTACTATAGATCAGCGAATTCTGAGCCAGAAAAATCCAAAATCTGCAATTAGGCTCCGATTACGGTTCTTGATACCTCTAAAAATAGGTTTCGGGATCAGTAATTGTTGTACCAACGCGCATTTAAATTGGTTGATTATTTCCATGCATATCACAAAAAATTCGATTTTCTTGAAAATCGCCTTACTATAGATCAGCGAATTCTGAGGCAGAAAAATCCAAAATCTGCAATTGGGCTCCGATTACGGTTTTTGATACCTCTAAAAATAGGTTTCGGGATCAGTAATTGTTGTACCAACGCGCATTTAAATTGGTTGATTATTTCCATGCATATCACAAAATATTCGATTTTCTTGAAAATCGTCTTACTATAGATCAGCAAATTCTGAGCCAGAAAAATCCAAAATCTGCAATTAGACTCCGATTACGGTTCTTGATACCTCTAAAAATAGGTTTCGGGATCAGTAATTGTTGTACCAATGCGCAATTAAATTGGTTGATTATTTCCATGCATATCACCAAAAATTCGATTTTCTTGAAAATCGCCTTACTATAGATCAGCGAATTCTGAGCCAGAAAAATCCAAAATCTGCAATTAGGCTCCGATTACGGTTCTTGATACCTCTAAAAATAGGTTTCCAGATCAGTAATTGTTGTACCAACGCGCATTTAAATTGGTTGATTATTTCCATGCATATCACAGAAAATTCGATTTTCTTGAAAATCGCCTTACTATCAGCGAATTCTGAGCCAGAAAAATCCAAAATCTGCAATTAGGCTCCGATTACGGTTCTTGATACCTCTAAAAATATGGTTCGGGATCAGTAATTGTTGTACCAACGCGCATTTAATTTGGTTGATTATTTCCATGCATATCACAAAAAATTCGATTTTCTTGAAAATCGCCTTACTATAGATCAGCGAATTCTGAGCCAGAAAAATCCAAAATCTGCAATTAGGCTCCGATTATAGTTTTTGATACCTCTAAAAATAGGTTTCTGGATCAGTAATTGTTGTACCAACGCGGATTTAAATTGGTTGATTATTTCCATGCATATCACAAAAAATTCGATTTTCTTGAAAATTGCCTTACTATAGATCAACGAATTCTGAGCCAGAAAAATCCAAAATCTGCAATTGGGCTCCGATTACGGTTTTTGATACCTCTAAAAATAGGTTTCGGGATCAGTAATTGTTGTACCAACACGCATTTAAATTGGTTGATTATTTCCATGCATATCACAAAAAATGCGATTTTCTTGAAAATCGCCTTACTATAGATCAGCAAATTCTGAGCCAGAAAAATCCAAAATCTGCAATTAGGCTCCGATTACGGTTCTTGATACCTCTAAAAATAGGTTTCGGGATCAGTAATTGTTGTACCAATGCGCAATTAAATTGGTTGATTATTTCCATGCATATCACCAAAAATTAGATTTTCTTGAAAATCGCCTTACTATAGATCAGCGAATTCTGAGCCAGAAAAATCCAAAATCTGCAATTAGGCTCCGATTACGGTTCTTGATACCTCTAAAAATAGGTTTCCAGATCAGTAATTGTTGTACCAACGCGCATTTAAATTGGTTGATTATTTCCATGCATATCACAGAAAATTCGATTTTCTTGAAAATCGCCTTACTATAGATCAGCGAATTCTGAGCCAGAAAAATCCAAAATCTGCAATTAGGCTCCGATTACGGTTCTTGATACCTCTAAAAATATGGTTCGGGATCAGTAATTGTTGTACCAACGCGCATTTAATTTGGTTGATTATTTCCATGCATATCACAAAAAATTCGATTTTCTTGAAAATCGCCTTACTATAGATCAGCGAATTCTGAGCCAGAAAAATCCAAAATCTGCAATTAGGCTCCGATTATGGTTTTTGATACCTCTAAAAATAGGTTTCTGGATCAGTAATTGTTGTACCAACGCGGATTTAAATTGGTTGATTATTTCCATGCATATCACAAAAAATTCGATTTTCTTGAAAATTGCCTTACTATAGATCAACGAATTCTGAGCCAGAAAAATCCAAAATCTGCAATTGGGCTCCGATTACGGTTTTTGATACCTCTAAAAATAGGTTTCGGGATCAGTAATTGTTGTACCAACGCGCATTTAAATTGGTTGATTATTTCCATGCATATCACAAAAAATTCGATTTTCTTGAAAATCTCCTTACTATAGATCAGCGAATTCTGAGCCAGAAAAATCCAAAATCTGCAATTGGGCTCCGATTACGATTTTTGATACCTCTAAAAATAGGTTTCGGGATCAGTAATTGTTGTACCAACACGCATTTAAATTGGTTGATTATTTCCATGCATATCACAAAAAATTCGATTTTCTTGAAAATCGCCTTACTATAGATCAGCAAATTCTGAGCCAGAAAAATCCAAAATCTGCAATTAGGCTCCGATTACGGTTCTTGATACCTCTAAAAATAGGTTTCGGGATCAGTAATTGTTGTACCGATGCGCAATTAAATTGGTTGATTATTTCCATGCATATCACCAAAAATTAGATTTTCTTGAAAATCGCCTTACTATAGATCAGCGAATTCTGAGCCAGAAAAATCCAAAATCTGCAATTAGGCTCCGATAACGGTTCTTGATACCTCTAAAAATAGGTTTCCAGATCAGTAATTGTTGTACCAACGCGCATTTAAATTGGTTGATTATTTCCATGCATATCACAAAAAATTTGATTTTCTTGAAAATCGCCTTACTATAGATCAGCGAATTCTGAGCCAGAAAAATCCAAAATCTGCAATTGGGCTCCGATTACGATTTTTGATACCTCTAAAAATAGGTTTCGGGATCAGTAATTGTTGTACCAACACGCATTTAAATTGGTTGATTATTTCCATGCATATCACAAAAAATTCGATTTTCTTGAAAATCTCCTTACTATAGATCAGCGAATTCTGAGGCAGAAAAATCCAAAATCTGCAATTGGGCTCCGATTACGATTTTTGATACCTCTAAAAATAGGTTTCGGGATCAGTAATTGTTGTACCAACACGCATTTAAATTGGTTGATTATTTCCATGCATATCACAAAAAATTCGATTTTCTTGAAAATCGCCTTACTATAGATCAGCAAATTCTGAGCCAGAAAAATCCAAAATCTGCAATTAGGCTCCGATTACGGTTCTTGATACCTCTAAAAATAGGTTTCGGGATCAGTAATTGTTGTACCGATGCGCAATTAAATTGGTTGATTATTTCCATGCATATCACCAAAAATTCGATTTTCTTGAAAATCGCCTTACTATAGATCAGCGAATTCTGAGCCAGAAAAATCCAAAATCTGCAATTAGGCTCCGATTACGGTTCTTGATACCTCTAAAAATATGGTTCGGGATCAGTAATTGTTGTACCAACGCGCATTTAAGTTGGTTGATTATTTCCATGCATATCACAAAAAATTCGATTTTCTTGAAAATCGCCTTACTATAGATCAGCGAATTCTGAGCCAGAAAAATC